>VDFB02256132.1:83425598-83702265 GCA_007258455.2 Sequoia sempervirens | reverse complement strand
CCTGGATACATCCTTTCTTTTTACTTTTCCTTGGTTAGAAGGTGCCTTCTGGTTTTCACCTATAGACCGTTCATTTTTTATTTTACTTTTGTCATTTTTGTGATTAGAGGGTGGGATAGTCTCACTGAAATATGCTAAAACATCAAGATCTATAGTGAAGCTAGCCTTGTGGTCCCCATGTGGTATGCCCAATCATAGTCCCATAAATTTAGCAATGGCCTCATCATTTTCAAATATGTCCAAGGTAGGTGGATCTTGTTGGTCCCAATCGATCAATTGTGGGTAAACAAGGGAGATTCCATCATTGGTGTTAGTGAAGTATGGGGAAGTAGTTGATAGAGTAAAGAAATAGGTATTATTAGGGTCCCAAAAGGATTGTATCCATGCTCTTCCATTTGTGGTCTTTGGTGGGTCAGGTTCATAAAAGGAGTCAACATGAATATTGATATCCATGATGTTGGTAAAGGATGGACAAGGTATGTCAAACTATTGAAAGACATGATCCAGCTCATAGTCACTAGTGGTGCAAGAGTCCCACTCATATTCATTAGAGTCGGTGTCACCATCATAGATGTTGGTAGGATCCTCAAATGTCTCAATGTCTTCTGAAGCACTCACATCCTTATTTGAAAGCGCCTTAGTACTTGGAGTGCCAATCTTAATTGGTACAAACCATAACCCTAAGTTCTTCGACTGCTTAAGAGGCATCAAGGGTTCTCTCATTCCATTTTTTATGTATACCAAGTCCACTAATTCCATCATAACCCTTTTGTTTCATGAGCTCAAAACCTTTTCCATATTGTTATGTTGGTAGTGGTGACAAATCTTCCTCGTCTTTGTAAATCCAAGTTGAAATATCATCAATGTTTTCTTTGTTTACCTCTCCCCATTTTTTGAAGGTGGTGGTGGGAGGAACTTTAATGAAAAATTTGTGTTTTGTCTTAAAGAAAGGCTACCATAAGTCTAGGGAGACTTAGGTAGCTTTGTGATGCAATACGCAATATTTAGTTTATATTCACCACAACCTTTGTCTTGGATCCTAATTTTGGGTCGATGGATGGGGTTTTGGATGTGGAGATTTACTGAGGGTGAAGGGATCAACATAACCTAATGAAGTGGATGTGGAAGTGGATGGAGAAGCTTCTTGATTGATAGGAACCTGGCATTTGAGAACTCTAAAATTAGTGCAATATTGGAAGGGATCAAGATTGCCAATGATCGTGACTTCAGTTCCATTATATGGAAATTTCAAGCATTGGTGATAGGTGGAGGGCATAGATTTCATGGCATGAATTCAGAGTCTACTGAGGAGAAGGTTGTATGGAAGTTCAAGATCCAAGATCTAGAAAATGGTGTCCATAACTATGGTTCCAACAAGGTTGTATGGAAGTTCAAGATCCAAGATTTGGAAAATGGTGTCCATAATTGTGGGTCCAAATCTGATAGGGAGTGTGATAACACCCTTGGAAGAGTGTTCTTTGTTATGATAGGCCTTGATTACAATGCTTTTGGTCATGTATACACATGCTTTAGAATAGCCCAATGTCTATAGCAATTTTAACATGCAAATATTGAGTACAACTCCGTCGTCTACCAGGACTCGTATGACCTTGTGTTGATGGAAGAATACTTCAAGGTGCAATGGATTGTTATGGTTAGAATTTTGTGTGGAGTAGTCTTTGTCAAGAAAAGATACATGGAGTAAATTATCCAAGTATCCAATCATGGCTTCAAATCGGTTGATGTCCAGGTCGGTAGGAATGGAGGTTTCCTTCAAAGCCTTATCAAGGATAGCTTTCTTTTTAGGTGATAGGCATAACAACTCAAGGATAGAAATGTGTACGGGTATCTTGCCTAATTGGTCAACAAGATTATATTGGTCTTTAGATTGTGGCTTCTTTGAAAAAGGACTAGATAAAGTAACCTTAGCCTTGAGAGTAGTGATAGCGCATTCAAGAACCTTTTTAATGGTGATTATATTGACATAGTCATTAGCAACATGAAGGTGATCAATTATCTTTGAGTAATCAATGGAAATCCTGGCATAATTGGCTTGGTTGTCTATCTTTTGACTTGAGGTGGAAGGCTTTCCTGAACCATGGTCTTGTAGTGGATTCTTGAAGATTGTATGGTCTTGATTATAAGTTTATTGTTTTCCTTCAACCTCTATGGTACCATTTTCAATTAAGTCTTGGATTATGTTCTTTAATTGATGAAATTATTAAGTCATGTGACCTTTAATGTGGTGGTAGTCACAAAATGCATTTCCATCTCACCAAGATAGCTTGAACTATCCTAGGCTGTATGGTTTGGGCTCTTGGAGTTGTAAGACATTTGATTTTACTAGCTCCTTCAGGATAGATTCAATTTGTTATGGTAAAGGAGTGTATTGTATTCATGGGTATTGCCTTGGTTTTCTTGGAAGTCCTCATTCTTTATTTTTTAGCACCTCATTGGTCATGTTGTCATTCATGCCCTAGGGTGCTTTAAGAGTTAATGTGTGTCATGTTTTGGTCACAAATTTCATGTCTATGACTCCATAATTTGTTATGTTCTTATTGTAGGACCAAAACTTTCTTTTTTCGTTAGAGTTCTATTGGTTCTGTGTGTTTTTGTTGCCACATGTAAGTTCTCCTTGGGTGATTAGGACCTTTTCTAGTGTCATTCCTTTCTCAACTAAGTCTACAAATGTGGCACAACAATGTACTTGTAGAGGGTGTTTCAACTTTGACTTGAGGTTTTCTACAAACATGTCCACTTTTTGTTTTTCAGGAATCTTGATAGGGCATCAACTCGCTATACTATGCCATATTTGGAAGAAATTAATAAAGGGTTCCCCTTCTTCTTGTGTCAAGTGGCATAAGGTAGCAATTGTGACATCATTTTCAATGTTATAAGAATAATTCTCCATGAATTTATTGGCGAGGTCACCCCATGACTTTATAGACCCTTTAGGTATTAGTGCAAACCATTCAAGTGCAGGCCCAGTAAGACTTCTAGGGAAGAGTCTAAAAAGGTATGAGTGATTGTATGCGACATCCACACAAGCAGTGGTGAATTCTCGTATGTGCTCAAGAGGATTTCTCTTTCCCTTATACTTAGTGAAGGAATGGATGATATACCTAGGAGGGAAAGGAGGCATGTATATTTGTCATATGGGTAAGGATAGTAAACATCTGATGAGTACTTCCTCTTGTTTGACACTTGCATCCCTTCCATTTTCTTTTGTAGGGCAGCCAACTAAATAGTGAATTCATCTATTACAGGTTTGTTGCCAATATTGTTATGAGGTCCCATATTTATGTTGTGTGGTCCCAAATTTTTTTGAGATGACATGTTTTGGTTCGAAACATTATGTGTATGTGGTGGATTTTGATTGTGTCCATGAGTATGAATGTGTGATGTGTAAGTTGGGATGTGAGAAGTGGCTGAGATATGTTGCATTTGTTGGGTGTATTTTTTGTGTACATTTTTCTTGCCAAAAAGGACTCCTTATGTGTATCCATATGATATGTTAAGAGGTTGTGTCATTTGTGATCCTTGTACTTGTTGAAAAGGATTATAACCTTGTGACATGTTTCTATTTTGACTATGTGGAGCATTCATGGTTTGTCCTTGCAAGGTGTTTGTATTGAGATGAGGACCTTGCAACATTGTTTTTTTGTTTGATTGAGGTCCTTGTGACATTGTGTTTATGATTGATTGAGGTCCTTAGATGAGAACTCGTCTCTCCTTAGGTCTACCAAGGATGTTAGATGTCGATTCCCCTATGGCCTGAGATGATGACCCAAAGGGAGTAAATGCTGAGACAAAGGGTTGTGTTGTGAATAATGGTTGTGATGTTGTTTGTGTCATGGGCTATAAAATAGATTGTGTCACAAAGATAGATGAAGTGTTAGTAGTTACATAGTATTTGGGCTTGTTGTTCCAATTGGTATGGAAATTTTAATTTGTGGTGTAGATTGTCCTTGGCTTGTCTATGTGTTGTCTTTGGGTGATGTTGTTGCGCATAAGGTATTGACATCAAATCCTTGATGTAGTTTAACTCATTCATGTAATAGTTTGGCTAAAAAATATTGAGGGTGCAACATGAAAATTTCATCCACAAGAGAGGCTACTCTAGGATTTTTTGTGGAAGCCGAGCTACTTCTTCTATGAACAAATTTCCATGTTTCTCTCTAATAAGGAATGTTTGAAAGGACTTTTTGTCTTTGGTTGTTTATAGGATGTCTTCCCCAAGTGTACATGGTCATGAATTTTGAGGTTGGTATTGTTGTGAGGATCATGAGTAGCATTGTCAAAGTTGAGGGTGCTAGTGTAATTGTAAAGGTCATCATCATCATGAAAGAGATCCATTGCTTGATGTTTATTTTTCAATCTAGTTTCAACCATATAAGACTTGCTCAAAATGAAGGTGGATGGTATGATACTATGTTTTTGGTATTTTTGAAATAAGGTATGCCTAAATGTAATGAAATTATATTTTTTGGTATTTTTGGTATCTTAAGAATGGAAAATGTCTAATGTATGCAACAAGACTAAAAGTGATAATGATAATGTTGGATGTTATGAAGTCTAAAGTGTATGATAATGCTCTTTTAGGTATAAAATTTCATGTGAATGAAGGATGAAAATCACTAAGAGGGGATGAATACCTATAGTGAACTTGAGGGCTTAAACACTTTTGAAAGATGTAAGAATAGGATCACTAACTAACCAAGGGTAAACAAATGTTTCAACTAGGATTGTCAAATGAATTTTTCCTAGGACAAGTGAAAAGAGTGACAAGGTGAGTTTCCCAACTAGACTTGTGAGTAGGAAAGTATCATCAAAATGACAAAGGATTAAGTTAAAAAGTGACTTGGTCAAATGAAAATCTTTTTGCTGAAGCAGTGATTTGTGCCAAGGTATATAAAGAGTTCCTATATCCTAAAATCCACAAGGTGTCAAGCCTAAAATTTTCAAAAAGGTAGTCAAAGGTAATGTTGGGATATGCAAGTAATGAGGATGCTAAGGTACCTAAAATGGTGACCTAATAATGGAATGATGATATGCAAAGTGAATTTCTCAAGTTTCTAGTTTTAAAAAGGAATCATAGCAAGAAGTTGGTATGAAAAATGGATCTCAAAGTTTTGAATCTCATTTTAGCAAGAGTTTGACATGATTTTGATTGTTTTGTTTGAAAATGATGCTTCATTTGAAGCTATGAAGTTTTGCATTTTTTAGGTGTAAGGTTTTTTTGCTTGTTTGTTTGAAAGACACACATAAAACCCAATTTCTTGATTTTGATCTTAGCAAACACTTTGAAAGCACTTTGTACAACCCTAGGATTCTCAAGAGATACCACTCACTGGATCCCCACTTGGATTTCTCTAACCACTTAAACAAGGTGGATAGCTAGAGACTTGGTGGCACTGGCTCCCCTCCATGATACCCACTTCTCGAGCTCACCAAGTCTCAATTCCCTAAAGAGGAATTTTTTCCTCTACACATGCTTAGTGAAGACATGGGGCAACTTCAGAACAATTGTTCTTGTGCTACAAAGTGAAAGGTTTTTTTGCCACTATAACAAATTTTCTTAGTGAATAATTAGGGACATGGCTCCCTGCAAGCATCCAGCAAGCCAGTTAAGGCTCTAATCACTCTACTAGAGGCTCTTATACATTTTACGGTAGGTACCCTATTTTGAGTGACATTGTATGGTAAGGGCAAAGAACACCATGAGGACTTGATGGTTTGGTCTTATCCTTTTATATACCATCCTAAGCCAAAAATTGGTTGGAGTCATTCCCTCTTTTGAGGCAAGCCCCTCTAAAGGTAAGAAAAGAAAGAAAAGGATGTTGTTTTTGATCTCCAAGATCACATAAAGTGCAAGGAGAGAGAATACGCAACACCTTTTCCTCACACTCACATAATGTTCATTTTAATTCCAAAATCCAAATGTGGGGGTGGTTATACAAGTTTCAAAGAAATTATTTTGATCCTCAAGATGGTCAAATGGTAGGAGAGGAGAACATACACATTCAATGACAAGTTGCAAGCAACAAAACACAAAAGTTACTTGTTAATTTTAACCTTTCTTATGATTTCAAATCAAACACTCAAGTTCTTTTAGACCCACTAATCATTCTATGTGAAAAAATAATTCAAGATAAAACAAACTAAAGCAAGAACCCTACAAAGCACGATTAGTAGTTTTAACCTCCAATCTTTAACAAAAAAAAGTTTAGGTTTTAATTTTTAAATGTTGGACATTCTAACCTATAGAAAAGAAGTCAAAGATTAGCAACGAAACCAAAATTAAACTAAAAAAGAAAATGAAATTAATGTAATTAACAAAATTAATCTAAACCTAACTAAGTTAATACCAAAAATTCAACTAATTAAGTCCATCTAAACTAAAATTAACCTAAATATTAAACTGACAAAATTAATCTAGATCAAAGTTAACTATTAAAGTTAATTTGAGCTATCATTAGTTTAAACTAAAAATAAATTTATTTAATCTAAATTAGTCAAAATCTAAACTAAATTTAGTCTTAATCTAAATTAATCTAATAAGAATCAAAACTAAAATTTTAAAAAAATTATCTAATCTAAAAATATAAAAATATAAAAATAATCTAATCTAAATTAATTAATCTAAAACTCTAAAAAATATTCTAAAAAATTGAAATTAATCTAATCTAAATTAATTAATCTAAAAATCTAAAATTAATCTAATTTGAATTAATTAATCTTAAAATTTGAAATTAATCTAATTCTTAATTAATTAAAACCAAAATCAAACTAATCTAAAAAAATTAATCTAATTACCAAAGTTAATCTAAAGTTAGAAACTAAAGTAAAACTAAATTAAAAGAATATAAAATCTAACTAAATTTAAAAAAAAAAAACTAAAAATCTAAATCTAACTAAAACTAAAATCTAAACTTGTAAATTAATCGAAATTAAGATCAATCTTAAACTAAATCTAATTAAACTATATTAATCAAAACTAAAATTAAAATCTAAATTAAACTAAAATTAAAATCGGAATTCAAGATTAAAATTAAAACCTATACTAAATCTAAGATAAATGCCATGGTTAAAAATCATAATTGTGAATGGATAATATGATAATTAGGAGAAAGGAAAGCAATTTAAGTTAAAACTCTTGCAATAAAACCTGAGAACCCAGGTCTGATTTGTCACTCACACCATGAATTTCCATGTGCCATCCAAGTGCCCATCTAAATGTAGACCACTACTCACAAATCCTGTAGAAATATATCACATTTTCTCTTCATTGAATTAGCCAAAAATCATGATTTTATTGATAAATTGTTTTAGAGTGGTCCATTGACTACTAGAAACATTCATTTAAAGTTAGAGAGGGAAAGATTAATGCTACGACATGCCATAGAATTTTCAAATGAATTTTTCTCGAGAACCTCCATAAAAAAATATATATGTTGCCCTAAGGAATAACAACAAGGTACCGAGAAATTAATGAAGGCGACAACATCTACAGCAATGGCTGGTGAATTTTGAAGGGATGGTGAATAGTGAATGAAAGGTCGAAATGATGCAACTCTGAATGATAAAGAACTAAAGATAAAACGTTGAGCATTGATTGTTGGTTTACAAAAAAGAAACATGAAAGACTTTTGGTCAAAAATATTCTAAATAAAGGATAGGAAAAATAATGACATGACTTCCTTTGTTTACAAACAAATGCCAACAAATTTGATCAATAAATGGGAAACCTCCTGTGCCCACCAAGTACACCAAACAATTACTGTGAGATGAGACAAAGAAAAATGCAAAACCTTCATATGCCATTTTTAATTAGTCGCACTATGCCATTTATATTAGGATTGGACTTGAAATTCCTTTATGTATGTGTGTACAAAAAGAAAATGTAGTTGTGCTGATTAAATGCAACTTATGAAAATTATGTTTTTCGCTTGTTGGAATAAGGCTCTTGGAATGATGAAAATGAAGTTTGGAAGGGCATAAACCAATAGCGTGGGGAAGGAAGCAAACAACGACAGTGAGGTTTTAGGTTATAGCTCACCCAACTAGAGAAGTGAAAAGTGAATACCTGCAAGGAATATGTTGGAGGCGCAGAAGCAATAGAGTTGGGAGAGCAGCAAACGATGTTGGAAGTAACATGCCAACTTGAGGAGTAGAAAAGTTGTCAAGAGCTGGAAGTAGCGTGCCAACTTGTCTTGGCAATGAATTAGTGTGTGGAGGAGTAGAAACCACTAGTGTTGGAGAAAACACCGCCAAGCTCGTTGAATGGGAGAAGTGAAAGATCAAGACCAACGAAGAAGAGTTTGGATGAGTGGAATCCAATAGCATTGGGGAAAATAAATAAAGTGTTCTAGGTAGGGGCGTGCATGCCTCTAATTTCCATTAGATTTCTAGATAGTTAAGCACCAATCATTCCTCATGAGCATGAGCCTTTCAAGAACATAGTTGAGCATGCACCAAGGGCCTATGGCTTTAAATCCTCTCAAGCACTCCCTTACATAACCTTCAAACGGAAACAAATATATGAACTCTTTTCTATTGGAGACTAAAAGGAAATCCTTGCATTAAAAAGATTTATCAAGCCACTTGAAATCGCGGTAACAAATCCTTCCAAACACATTCATACAGTCTTCAAATGAAACTCACAATAAAATTTCATTGATGAAATCTTTTATCACTTTTAAATGTTATATTTAACTCTATAATAAGATTCTACTAAGCCATTTGAAACCGCAGGAAAAAAAATCTTTTCATATATTCTTTGCATGATTCAAATTGGAATTTGTACACAAAACCAAACTAAAATTTGTTGAAAAATGACAAACTTCAGTAGGTTTTGTCATGAAAAAATGCATTAATATATGCCAATATAAAAAACAAAGCTAAAGGATGACTAAAGTATTTACTACAACCAACTAAGATATTTTTTTATTTATTTTGGTCAAGGTGCTAAAGTAGCTAAAAAGAAACGAAGACTTACAACTGAGAAACAAGAAGAAATATATTAAATGTAATCCGCAATCTACAGCAAAACAAAACTATTTCCAAAAGCTACAATGCTACCAAAAATATATTATACACATTCGATGAAAATCTTGTCAGGTTCACAAAATCTAACTAGGGAGAATTTCTAGATTTAGTGCAAGTATCATAATAAATTAAACCCCAATCAACAATAGAGCATAATGGAAAGCAAGGAACATAAAAATATTGAAACAATATCACCTAGTTTTCAAGCCTCCATTGACCTTCTCCATCTTGTTGTAAATTGTATGATTGACCTTAGATTGAAGTGCAATTATAACCTATGCCTACGACAAGAAAAATATTAAAGTAATGTGTGCTCAAGTACTTAGAGTTCTTAGGCATGCTATGTGTGTATGCAAATGACTAGAGAGAGACCCTTTTTAAAGAATTCCAAATTGACAATGGATGGCCAGGATTAGAAGTTGATAAATCCCTATGATCAAAGGCTCGAAGTCAATGTGATGAGGAGCATGAGGGTTATGGAAAAATTAGGTCAAAGTTAGGGCAAGATTTGAAATGAAGAGTTGGGATTTAATTGAAAACAATTAAATTAGTGGTGGAGAAAAAAAGGTAGTTATAAAATCAAACAATAATAGCAATTATTTGATTTATGGAGGAAAGTTGACTTTTGGAATTAAATAATGGTTTAATTCATAAATTTGAATAAGACAAAAGGCAATAAATAATTGTTTTAATTATTTACTTGTGGGATGAGAAGTGGGTTAAATGGATAATTTTATTCAATTGAAGGATAAATGGAAATGTTATTAAATAATTAATGGTAATTATTTAATTGTAGCTGAAAAATGAAAAACAAGTAATTAAATAAATTAGAAATTTATTTAATTATTGGAGGGAATAAGGATTAATTAGTGATGTATTTAAATAAATAAATGTAATCTATTTATTTAAATAATCATAGAGGAATAATTAATACTTTAATTATGTGAGGGAGAAGCTTGGTCATCATAAAAAAATATGGTTTGTAGGTCTAGGCCATTTTTATGTATCTACACGTTGACTAGTGTCAACACTATGAGTTAAAGAGTTAGAAAACCCAAGATCCATGGTGAATGATGTATTGTGGGATGACATGTGTCTTGAACTACATCTCATGATAGTATTGGTAATAGGACACCATGTTGTGAAGCTCATACAATTTTCACAAACCCAAGTGCACCCAAAATGGATAAGAGATAAAATGCAATGAAATATCCTAGAATGCAAAGTGCAATGCAAGTATGTAAAAAAAAATTAGATTCCAAACAAGATAAATTTCTGATTATGCTATGCAAAAACCTAAAATTGATGTCTTTTAGATGCAAATTTGAACTCAAACAATGCACTTAATTTGACAAATTATGCTTAATATGATAAATTTTAGATAAAAATTTTGCAAACTAAAATAGTAAACTTAAAACAACAAAACAAAATGTAGAAACAGATATTTTAATGCCCAAAAATACAAGAGAAAGCCTTAATCAGAGACTCATTTTCCCATGGGTGAATGGTTCCTAGTTCAGGGTTTTGAAAAATGAATTTATAGATTTATGAGTTGATTCTAATAGTTTTCAGATTTTGGACTAAGACAGATGGTTATAGTTTTAGTTTATTATAATATTAATTCTAAATGCAAATGAAAAATAGTGCTAAATGAAAAAATAAGACACCTAATTTGAAATGCAATTTTGATTCAATTTTCAAATGTAAATGAATGATGATGCAATGGTATGTAAACACTATGCAAAATGACTAATATTTTTCAATTTTCTAAATTTTAAAGAATGTGAAAATGAAAACCTAAAACCCTAAATGAGATGTAAACTAATTGAAGTTAAGATCCCTAAATGAGATGAAAATCAATGAAATCCAATGCAAATTAATGTAACATCTAGATCTAGGGATGAAAATGGACTCACAATCAGTAAAGGTATAATGTTCAAACATCAGGTTCACAAAAATGAAACAAAAGAAAAAATATAGGTTTTGGGGTTGATGAAACCTATCTTCCTTTATTTCATTAGGAAATGAGATCAACACAATGAATTTATTATCAACCCACATGAGTCAAGTCAAAGTGGGAATCTTTATATTTCCATATGACTAAAGGACGGGGGTCAAGGTCAAACAACACTTTAAGGAGAAAAACTAAAAATAGAAAATCAACACCATAATGAAATCTAACACTTGAAACAACAATATTAAACTCAATATTGATAGATCCATAAATCAAATTAAAAATTAAATATGGGGAGAAACATGTGTACCAGTTACCAAAAGTGCCTTTTCAGAAGCAAATCTAGGACTCATTCACCCATAGGCGAATGGGTCCAAGTGCAAGGTTTTTCTATAGCTTTTAGGAGCCTTTGATGTAGATCCGAGTCTTCCAAATTTTCTAGGTTTCACAGTCAAAATGTCAAAAATGACTTTAGGATCTTAGTTTCCATCAGAAGACAACAATTTTGGAAAATTTTGCAACTTTGACAACTTTGTAAATCTTACTCTTCAAAAGGGTCTTCAAGCCTTCTTCAACCTAAATCTGTAATCACACATACAAGAGAGAAAAATTTTTGTAAATTGGGTGAATAGGGGTTTTCCTTGGTCAAACCCCATTTTGGTAATCAAGCCTTGAACTGAAATGAAACATGAAAGAGGGAAGGACGAATGAACAAACTATGTTACCACTAAACAAACCCTTGATTGAAACCTTGATAATGGAGACTTAGGAAGTCTGCAACTAGCATGAGATGACTTCAATGGATGTGGATCTTGAAAATTGAATCTTACTTAAAATGATTCTTTGAATGCTTTATTTGATCATGAAACCTACATCACAATGTTAGCTCCAAAGACATGCATGATGCAAGAAGACTTTGACATGATAGATGGATCTTGAATATTGCAATAAATCTCTGATGTTTCTTCTCTTGAATTCCTTTAATCACAATATTTTCTTTAGGAATGCTTGCATAAAAAATCTAGGTGAAACATAGAAAATAACCTTGTATTTATAGGTATGTATCCTTAATTTCTTGAAACTCAAATATCACAAGCCAACATTGAATTATATATTTTAAATAATTAAAATACCACCAAAAACATAATTTAAATTTAGTTTCTATGGTTTAGGGAGGACCCATTTTCCCATGGAAAAATGGGTCCAAGGTCTATAAACCTTGGACATACATTGTTTAGTGTGAAGTGTTATGTTTAGGAATTAAGAAGTTTCAAGCTTTCCCTTCAAAAAATGTAATTAAATAGGCTTAGAAAATGAATTAAAGCTCCAGTTAAGGAATAATTAAGCTCAATTAATTAAGAGGTCCAAATAAGGGTGCATTTAGAAACACTAAATTAAGGCAATATTATGTCCAATTTAAGTAAGGAGGGCCCTAACAAGTGAGAAAATGTAAAAGGTTACATTTTTCTACACTATAGAAAGACTTCGGTGTATTTGGAGATGTTAAAACTCTGCAAATCTTGTTTCTACATGCCTGTGTGGAGGTTTAGCTAAAAAAATTATTACCTTTCCGTTTATTTTGAAGTTGTATTGAATTTGAAAGGTTTTGATTGGATTTTGTTTAGTGTGGGTTTATGGAGTGATAAGGGAAGGGTTTTGGTAACAAATTTTAAGGTTTTTATGATTTGAAATTTTGTAAGAAATATTTTATGCATCTATATGAGAGGTAAGTATTGATTTATCTTTTTTAGAAGGGGTTATAAGGAATTGTAATATTCTAGTAATATTTTTATTGGAGAAGTATGGCATTCCAAGGATAATCTAGACTATATTATAGAAAGATGCACTTTTAGTTGAGTTGTGGATAGTTGAATCTACAAACTATCTATGGATAATTGAGTTTATCTTGACCCATAATTTTGTAGATGTGTATTTGTGGATAATTGAGTAATTCTCGATCTACAAATGGAGGATTGTTACTATGGATAATGGAGTGAGTCTCGATTCACATTTAGTTGGTGATTTTCTTGTGAATAGTGGATTGTGTCTCGATTCATAGGTAAACATTGGATAATCTAAACATTTACCCATATATCAAGAGTTTGGGTTGATGCTGATGCAGAGTTGGATAATGAAAACATTTACCTAGACATCAAGAGTTTGGGTTGATGTTGATGAAGAGTTGGATAATCAAAACATTTACCTAGACATGAGTAGTTTGGGTTGATGCTCAAGACATTTTCCTAGATAAAGGATTTCGGTTGATGTTGATGTAGGGTTGGCTAATTAGACCATTTTTCTAGACAAAGAAGTTTAGGTTAATGTTGATAGAATATTTTTCTTTTCTTTTTTTTAATCTAAACCTTTAGGGGGGATGTCAAGAATTTAAGCTTTACACTCATAGATTATTCCATTTTTTAATTTTTCTATTACATAAACCTTAAAGGGAGGTTGTTAGGAAATTAAGGTTTACATACAATAAATTAGTTAACAGTTAGTTGTTAGTTTTAGGGAGTTATTCCTATGAGAAAATTTGGTGTGGTTATTCATGGGAATGTAATGCTTTATAAGCATTTACAATGAACATTGTAGATGATCTAATGAATCATTAATCAAATTTATTTTACGTTTTATTAAGCAATAATTGTTTGATGTAGTTTTCTATATTTTCTCTACCATTTTAACAATATTTTTATAGGAATAAATGACTTAATATTTAATTCAATGGTGTATGGCCAAAATTTAAAATCTTTTTCATAGTTCATCCCAATAAAAGTGTTTCTAGCATGGTGGTTTCAAGTGAAATTTATTCATCTAGAAGTCTTTCACCCAAAACCATGTGGTGCATACATGGACATTGGATATTTAGGCCAAAAAAAAAATCTTGAAACTTTTTGATTCAAACACATTTCACCTAGAATGCACGTGGAAATATTTTTTTATTAGAAAGGAAAAATCTACCTTTTTTCCTTGAAGCAACTTGCAAAGAAGGATTTTTCTTGGCTTCTAGATTCACCCAACAAACCCATTCACCCAAGGAGGTAGGAAATTATTTTTTTATCCAAACAAAATCCCTTGAATTATTTATTTTAGTGTGTTTTTTTAACTTGAAATTCTAGATAAAGCTCACCTCAAAATGATTTTTTTAAATATCAATGCTATAAATTTACAAAACTATGGGAAATTTTGAATAAAGTACAAACCTCAAAATATATATTATTATCATTTTAGAGATGATAAATATTGTCCAATATAATACATAATATTCTCAATTTTTATATATAGACATCATTTAACCCTACCTTATTTTCTTGATTAACATTCATATATAAACTTGTTTTTATCTTTAGACAAAATATTGATCAAGTGTGAAAATAGATTGATTTAAATTGAATACTTAAAGGTGATGTAGTGTTAGTTCCATTTTCAATGGTATGTTTCTCTTTAGTTTTATCAATCATGAAGATCTAATAATGACTCTCATTGGAGGCCTATGGGGTTTGGATAAAAACTTCAAGAACTATCTCTCCCTTTGAAAATGGAAGCCTAGCCTTGACCCTCTACAAATATTGACTCAACTACCCCTACCCTCTATCAGATGGATTGAAAATATGTTTTATTTTCTTGGACAAATAAGTTATTGATGAAATCCCATGTAGCGGATATATAAGAGCAATTGTTTCATCGATTTAGTGTGTGGAAGAGGTGCTTCGTGTGTTGGGTATGCTCTTATGTGTGAATGTGTGAATATCATTCAATTATAGAGAAGAGTACAAAGAAGATTGTGCTAAGTGTGAAGTATTTTGTGAAGGCTCATGCTATTGAAGAGCTCAGATCAGTAACAAAGATGTCAAGAGACACGTTGGTTGGTAAGCTTGTTGCTTTTGAATTAAGTGAATTTGGTGAATCTATTCTAAAAACTAAATCAACATTCAAGGCTATTGCATCCAGAAGTAACAAGAAAAGATATGGTTTGGGTGAATTCTCTAGAAAGATATCCAAGTATGATGAAGAACCGAAACAACTTGAAGATAAAGAAAGAGAGGTAGAAGAATTGGAAGCATTGATTGTAAAGAAAGAAGGAAGAGGAAAAGGTAAGTATGAAGGAGTGTTACCTACTAAAAGTTTTTCATGTAGTAAAATAGGTAATTTTGCATTAAGATGTCCTAAAAGAGTTCCTAGAACTAAGCCTAACAAGTCTAGATCCCAAAAGAAATGCTACTTTGTTGAAGGAGTGACTGATGATGAGTTTGATAAGGATAATAGAAATTTAAATGAATGGGTTTTCATTGTTACTATTGAAAATAGTCATGTGGCTACTGAATCTACTAAAGATGAGAAAGCTCTTGCAACTTGAGTTGAAGAAAAAGATGAGTGGGTTATTGACAGCGGATGCTCACATCATATGACTGGTGATAGAAACAAATTTGTAAGTCTAGAGAAGTATGATGGTGGTGTTGTAATATTTGGAGACAACAATGCTGGTGTGATTCGTGGCAAAGGTTCTATTTTTCTTGGTGGTAAGGATAACACTGATGATGATCTTTATATTGAAGGATTGAAACATAATCTTTTAAGACTTGGACAAATGGTGGGAAAAGGCTATGATCTAAAATTCAAAGATGGAAGATGCAAGATACATGGAAGTTTTGGAAATATGATTGCTACAAGTAAACAGACAAAAGGTAATTTTTTTCATCCGAATACTACTAGTGGGAGTTGTCTAATTGCTCAAATAGATGAAAGTTAGTTGTGTATAGGAGGCTGTGTGATCTATATAGGATCTAGACTAATTGCGAATCTGAATGATTAATTACAACAACTTAAAGGAATCACAAATTCATGCATACATTAATGGAATTATGCATTAAAAACTTAAAACTTAAGGTGAAAATCAGAACATGAGAAACAAGTAGAGAGAGAAAGTGCAAATGATTTGATGACGGAGTTCATCAAAAATGTGACTATGTCTCCGGGTCTACTCCAATAGAGTGTGACCGATCCAATTAACTCCAAAATCAATTAAAAAATCACCAAGACTTTTCCTCTTAAGCACATAAGCATATCATGCCTCTGATGTGCGGAATCATCTTCAAGAGTCTCTAACAAAATCTCCTTTGTTCACCTATAACTTGAACTTCATCACTTCCATTCCTTCACCTCCCAATAGCTCACATTTTCCCCCTTTTTATACATAAATTAGGCCTAAAAAGGCTAAAAACTCCTTAATTACAAAAAAACAACACACCCCCCTATAAACAATTTGTACATTGGCTTATTTGTGTTTTAGACCACTTTTGTTTGAGTGGTTAGGGGGAATTTTTTACAAAAAACAAGCCATTTGTTATGGGCTTGGGCCAACCCATACATCAAAAGAAAATAATACCTATACATTTTCAAGCATTCGTCGGTGGCTTGTTGGTATGTTACATTTTTGGTAAATGAAGCGTCGGCGGTTCCAACCCCGCTGACCTCCATTTTTGTCTCCATCCGTCAAACACTTAGTAGTCAAAACAAAACCCTTGACCTCTATATCATAGGTGAAATCCGGCCGGCGCAACAGTAAAACGAATGGTTACAATGGAGAAAATCGCGGGTTCGAGCCCGACCAACAAACTTTTTGTTAAAACAGACAACTTGACCACCAAAGAGAAGAGAGGCTACATGCGTCCAAACAGTAGACTGCCACGTGGTAGGATTCTATTCACCCAAGATGCCAACATGTCTACTGATGTTGCTACATAGTTGCCATGTGCCAAATCCTCATTCTCTGATGAATACACGTCATCCATGACTCTGCCACTGACTCAGAATACGCTCGCCACGCAGGATGGACACCTGTCACAATCTAATTGGTCTGTACAGTCTGAGTCATCTACCATGTGTCACACCAAAACTTATCCACTTGGATTCCGTACAGTACAGACTGACTGCTGACGTCACCCATGTACCATCAAGTCAACTGAGTCAACTAAAAACTTTGACTGCTAATAACTCGAGCATACAACGTCAGATTTCGATGAGACGAATGTTATTGGAATCATCTTGACAGGCTCTTTGACTTGACACTACTTCTGTCAATTTTGAGGTAATCATTTTTTCTGCCTTTCTAGATGCCCCTGGTGCCAGTTTGACCAAATGTTTGACTGGCCATAACTTGAGCAAACAGACTCCTTTTCACTCTGTTCAAGTTTTGATGGAATCAGGATGTTGAGATCTTTCTAATGGTACTAAAATATGGAGCATTGGAGACACTTCAATTTTCACTAAAAATACCCCCTAGATCAGGCCTCCCCACTGGAGAACTTTTGGAACTCCAAAAGTGGCATTTATTCAAACATCAAGTGAGGACTTGGCCTCCCCACTTATCATGTATCATCTGTACATTTGTATCCCTGGTTCACAATCACAACAAAGACTGCAACAACATTGTTGAACATAAACATCATTCTATCACTTCCATAAGCATCTACATCAACTGTCATAGCCACTGACCAAAAAACATTGAATAACATCAAGCTGAACAACAATGTAGAGATGAAAGAGAATAAATCAACAACACATTGATCCTTCACATGAGAAACATTTTTACCCAAGGGACCATAAATGCTTTCAATCATCATTCCCTCATGCTATACTGTGGGTACATCCTGTGACATCTGACCCTGGTTAGCTACTCCAAGTTCCTGTCTAGAACCACCTGTACTGACAGACATAAGAGTTAAATCTTTACTTGCATTAATCACCCTCTTTAATTGCCCTATGTTGGTAAAAGAACGACCAGTCTTAATCCTGTGAGAATGTACAATATACTGAATGTCATCTTTAAACAAATGATAATGATTTTTTTCCCTGTAGAAAATAGCTTTTCGATCATATAGATAAGGGATACCCAAAACTATCCCATAGATATCTAGTGGAACCACATCAAATTGTACTTCATCCACAAACTTACTAGTGATTGCAAATTTCAAAGTGCATTGTCTTGTTACTTGCAACTTGTCATTCTCGCAAATCCAGCCTAATGGATAAGGTTTCTTATGCAGTGTAGTTTTCAATCCCAAGTTTCTTACAACATCTTCAGAAATTAAGTTAACTTGAGAACCACTATCTATGAGTGCATCAATCTTAATGTTCTTAGCAACAACCCTTAAATGAAATAGCTCATTCCTTTTCTTATCTTTAGAGACATCATTAACTTTAGGAGTAGAAGCACAACTATCAGAGGAAACACCAGAATTAGGATCTTTACCTTTCATACCCATAGCTGTTATCTTAGTTTCATCATCTGAATCGGAACCAAGATCCATAACAACATTTGTGGCTTTCTCCTTACCCTTCTATTTCTGAGTTTGTCTCTGAGCCCACTTAGGCTTCAATTCAGGATGCAACTTCCAACAATGATCTTCATCATGACCTTTCATGTCACAATGAGAGCAAGAAAGCTTGCCATCCTTCTTGATAGTAGCCATCTTCTTTCCTTTCCCTATCTATGCATTCTTAGAAGATTTCTTTACAGAGTTATCATTATCAAACTTATCAATAAAAGTACCTTTTCCTCTTGACTCTAAATGTATAGTTTGGACACAAACTTCATCCAAATTGCTAGGATTCAAGACCAAAATAGAATGTTTGAGATATGAGTGAAGACCTCCTATGTACTTTAGCAAACTATCCTGGGTGTACAAAGGTACATTTAATGCAATAGCCTTCTTTTTGAATTCATGGGTGTACTCTTGGACAATTTGACCCTTCCCTTGTTTAAACACTTGCTAATTCATCATTAACTGTTGCATGTGACCTAAGGGATAAAACTTCTTTTTAAGAGCACTAACAAATTCTGACCAAGACAAATTGACTTTACCATGTTGGGAGATTTCTGCTCTAGTCCTACTCTCCCACCAAGTTAGAGTTGTACCCCCTAACTGAAGAGTAGCAAGTTGGATCCTATCAGCATCATCTACGAGGTTTTGGACTCTACAATAGACTTCCACCTGCTGAATCCAATCATCTAGTTTTTCAGCATCTAATTCACCACAATATTTTGGTAAGTCAAATTTTACATCCAATTTGATCTTAGGCTTATACCCACTCTTGAAAGGATTAAAAGAAATAGAATGAGGAGAAAATAGAGAAGAAGGAGAAGAGGGTGGATCTGGTTGTTTGTCACCATCTCCATGATGTTTCTCTTTCTTGTCTTTATGAGCATCTTGCTTCAATGAACCTCCTTCAAGTTCCTTCCACTCTTGTCTCTCTTGGAAAAGTATGTCCACCTTAGCCTTCATCTCGAGGAATGCTCTACAAAACTCCTGCTCATTGATTTCTTAAGGAACCTCCATTCCAAACACAGACATCTTTAGAAAACTTCTTCGCTTCCCAATCTCAGGATCAAATTCTTCAAGCTTGCCTTCACCCTTCTGAATCCTAGATCTTGTTAGCATTCAAAAAAAATATGCAATACTGGCCACCAAAAGCTCTAATACCACTTGATCTATATAGGATCTAGACTAATTGCGAATCTGAATGCTTAATTACAACTTAAAGGAATCACAAATTCATGCATACATTAATGGAATTATGCATTAAAAACTTAAAACTTAAGGTCAAAATTAGAACATGAGAAACAAGTAGAGAGAGAAAGTGCAAATGATTTGATGACGGAGTTCGTCACAAATGTGACTATGGCTCTGGGTCTACTCCAATAGAGTGCGACCGATCCGATTAACTCTAAAATCAATTACAAAAGCACCAAGACTTTTCCTCTTAAGCACATAAGCATATCATGCCTCTGATGTGCGGAATCATCTTCAAGAGTCTCTAACAAAATATCCTTTGTTCACTTGTCAACTGAACTTCATCACTTGCATTCCTTCACCTCCCAAGAGCTCACATTTTCCCCATTTTTATACATAAATTAGGCCTAAAAAGGCAAAAAACTCTTTAATTACAAAAAAACAACACACCCCCCTATAAACAATTCGTACATTGGCTTATTTGTGTTTTAGACCACTTTTGTTTGAGTGGTTAGGGGGAATTTTTTACAAAAAACAAGCCATTTTTTATGGCCTCGGGCCAACCCATACATCAAAAGAAAATAATACCCATATATTTTCAAGCATTCGTCGGTGGCTTGTTGGTATGCCACTTTTTTGGTAAATGAAGGGTCGGCGGTTCCAACACCACTGACCTCCATTTTTGTCTCCATCCATTGAACACTTGGCGGTCAAAATAAAACCCTCAACTTTTATATGACAGGTGCTAGCCGGCCTGCACAATGGTAAAACCAATGGTTACAATGGAGAAAATTGCGGGTTCAAGCCCGACCAACAAACTTTTTGTTAAAACAGACAACTCGACCACCAAAGAGGAGAGAGGCTACACGCGTCCAACCAGTAGACTACCACATGGTAGGATTCTATTCACCCAAGATGTTGACATGTCTACTAAAGTTGCTACACAGCTGCCACATGCCAAATCCTCATTTGCTGATGAAGACACGTCATCCATGACTCCGCCACTGACTCGGAATACGGTCACCACATAGGATGGACACCTGTCACAATCTGATTGGTCCGTACAATCTAAGTCATCTGCCACATGTCACACCAGAATTTATCCACTTGGATTCCATACAATACGGACTGACTGCTAACGTCACCCATGTACCATCAAGTCAACTGAGTCAACTAAAAACTTTGACCGCTAATATCTCGAGCATATGACGTCAGATTTTGATGAAAAAAATGTTGTTGGAATCATCTTGATGGGCTCTTCGACTTGACACTACTTCCATCGATTTTTGAGGTAATCATTTTTTTCACCTTTCTGGATGCCCCTGGTGCCAGTTTGACCAAATGTTTGACTAGCCATAACTTGAGCAAACAGACTCCTTTTCACTCTGTTCAAGTTGTGCTGGAATCAGGATGTTGAGATCTTTCTGATGGTACTGAAATATGGAGTATTGGAGACACTTCAATTTTCACTGAAAATATCCCCTGGATCACTGTCATGTAAATTTTAATAAGATTGTCAAAGTAATTTCCACTCAAGTAGTAAGAGATCTACCTAAGTTAGTGAAGCTTGCTAACACAATTTGTAAGGAGTGTCAGATGGTAAACAGACTAGAGTCTCCTTCCAAAGCAAACAGTTTCATTCAAATGACTTGTTGGAGCTGCTACATACTGACCTTTGTGGTCCCTCCAAATTCAGAAGTATTCATGGAGAAAGGTACTTTATGTTGATTATTGATGATTAATCTAGAATGATATGGGTTTCCTTCTTATGAGAAAAATGTGAACCACTAGAAAATTTCAAAAGTTTCAAGGCTATGGTAGAAAATAAGAAAGGTCCAAAAATCAAGTGTCTGAGATCTAACAGAGGTGGTGAGTTCACCTCTAGGAAGTTCAACTCTTTTTTTGAAGAACATGGACTAAGAAGACAATTATCTGCTCTCTGAACCCCTCAATAGAATGGAGTTTCAGAAAGAAAGAATAGAACAATTTTGGATTCTGCTAGAATAATGATGATAGAAGGAAATGTCCCCCATAGCTATTGGAGTGAAGTTGTAAGCATTGTTGTGTACACTTTAAATCAGGTAAATGTTAATGGCAATTCTAGTAAGACCCCTTTTGAGCTATGGTTTGGTTACAAGCCTACTGTTAAATATTTCAATATCTTTGGAAGTAAATGTTATATCAAGAGAGATGATGATATAGGAAATTTTGATGCAAGAAGCGATGAAGGAATCTTTTTAGGTTACTCTACTAAAAGTAATGCCTACCGATGCTATAACAGAAGACTGAGAAATATGATTAAGAGTGAAAATGTTAGAGTTGATGAAGACTTTGTCAAATCATCCAAATATTGTGGATATGATTCAGATGAGGACAACAAAAACAAAGGGAAGAATTTTCATACACAAAATTAACTTAAAATTGTGCCATATGTTCCATATGTTCCGGTAAAGCAACCTCAATTTATTCTAGTAAATCAAGTAAGTCAGGAAGCAGAGACAAGTGCAAGTGAAGAAGCAAGATCAAAAGAATCAAAAGTTCAAGAAAATTCCAAAAATACAAGGTATGTAAAGCTAAACCATTCTAAAATCCAAAATATAGGAGATAAGAATAAAGGAGTGCAAACTAGAAGAAAGATTGCAAAAGAGTACTACCTAATTTCCAAGATTGAACCTAAAAATGTCACTAAATCCTACCAAGACGAACACTTGATGGAAGCTATGAAAGAAGAGTTGACTCAAATTGAAAATAATGACATGTGGATACTGGTTCCCAGACCTAAAGAAAAAAATTTGATTGGTACTAAATGGGTGTTTCAGAACAAGCTGAATGAACAAGGTGAAGTGGTTTGAAATAAAGCAAGACTAGTATGTAAAGGGTATTCTTAGATGGAAGGTGTTGATTTTGAAGAAAAATTTTCCCTTGTTGCCAAAATCGAAGATGTTAGATTATTTATTGCTTATGCTGCATACAAGGACTATAAATTCTATCAAATGGATGTGAAGTCAACATTTCTGAATGGAGAACTAGAAAAAGTATACATTGAACAACCAGATGGATTTTAACTAACTGACAAGGAATATATGGCTTGCCACTTGAAGAAAGATCTATATGGACTAAAGCAAGCCCCCAGAGCCTGGTATGCTAGATTGGACAAATACTTACTGAAGCTTGGATTCACTAAAGGTACTACTGATAGCAACTTATATTTCAAATTGGATCATGATAAAGAGTTAATTATAGAAGTCTTTGTTGATGACATCATTTTTAGAGCAGATTACAATCTATGTATGAAGTTTTCTGATGAGATGAAGGATGAATTTGAGATGAGTATGATTGGAGAGATGAAGTTCTTTCTAGGATTGAAAGTAACCTAGTTAGACAAGGGGATATTCATATCTCATTCCAAATATGTGAGAGAACTATTGAAGAAATTTGGGATGGAAGATTCAAATATTGCTTGTACTCCCATTGTGACCGGATGCAAGCTAACACAAAATGATGATTCTCCTAAAGTGAATCAAACTAGATACAGGTCAATGATCAGTGGATTGCTCTATTTAACCCAGACTAGACTAGATATTATGAATTTTGTATGTATGGTTGCTAGATTTTAGGTTGATCCAAAAGAATCACTTGTGACTACTATTAAGAGAATCTTTAGATATTTGAAAGGAATAGTTGGCTTTGGATTTTGGTATCCAAAGGATGATGATCTCACTTTGAGTGCATATACTAATGCGGATTGGGCTAGTGATGTAGATGACAAGAAAAGTACTAATGGTGGTGCTTTCTTCCTAGGGAAGAATTCAATGTCCTGGTTGAGCAAAAATAGAATTTCATTTCTCTATCTACTGCTGAAGTAGAATATATTGCTGCTACAAACAACTATACTCAAGTAATATGGATGAAACAAATGTTGAAAGAAATCAGGGTGGTATATGAAGAACCTATTGCCATATATTGTGACAATTCAAGTGCAATAAATATTTCAAAGAATCTGGTACTGCACTCTAAGACTAAACATATATCAATCAAGTTTCACTTCTTGAGGGAGAAAGTGAATGAGAAAAAAGCCAGATTGGAGTATGTGCCTAGCAAAGAATAGATTGCAAACATCTTTACTAAACCATTTCCGAAGGATAATTTTGAGTATCTCAAAGGAATGCTAGGGTTAATTATCCCTCCTGATAAGAACTAAGAGATGCATTTACTTGCATCAATCCATGAGCTACATTACTATATTCTGATCCGAAGTCACATTTTTGTGGCTGCTACTCTGGGAGAGTAGTTAGATTTGCAGATATGTGGTTCAAATCATGTATATGGAAAGTTCATGGTTAAATTTTCCATTGATGTCAAAGGGGGAGAAGTGCAATGTGAAAAATCTTTTTAAGGGTTGAAGAGGAATTGAGGAGAAGAGTCAGAACCAAAGGGAAAGCAAGTGTGTTGGGGTGATGGTATTTTTCACATCATGTGTTGCCATCAATGCCAAAGGAGGAGATTTTTGGATTCTATGGATGTGTTGTTGATATGTGGTTGTCATTGATGTCAAAACTATTAGAATTTGGTGTATTAGATGGTATATCTATCGAGGATACTGAGAAATTTGTAAAAGAAAGTGTTCCAAGTTCCTAGTAGAACTGTGCAAGTCATGAAGGTGTCTTGTTCTTTACATTGAATTTCAGCTACTATGGATTAAAGGGTTTTCTGCTGAATGTATCTAGATCATCTACCAGAAGTTTCAGAGGTATGCATATAGATTTGTTCATGTTGTGGTTTGACAGTGTTTTTGTGGTCACTGTCAATGTTCCTAAGTAAAGTTTGTATGATTCTGGAAATCTCAGTTGTTGCAGATGTTTCTCTATTTTTCCTTGATGTTTTTGGATGTCTCTATATTTTTCTCTATCTTTGTGGTACATCCACATTGATTGGTGTGCTCGTGGTCAGAAATTTTTCTTGCGTATGTTCAATTTGTTTTGTTCTTGGCCAACATGTTGGTGGTAGTGTGTTGTGGATCTTTGAGGAGGAAGTAATTGAAGTCTTTTTGTGCTAGAGATATTAATTTGGGTCCCCACTATGTTGTGGCCAACCTTGGTGGATTCACAATACAAATTTATTTATAAATTTGGGCCGACATTGAAAATATGTTTTATTTTCCTGGCCGAGTAAGTTATTGATAAAATCCCAAGTAGCAGATATATAAGAGCGATTGTTTCATCGGTGTAGTGTGTGGAAAAGGTTCTTCATGTGCTAGGTGTACTCTTATGTGTGAAGGTGTGAATATCATTCAATTAGAGATCAGAGTGTGAAGAAGATTGATCGAAGTGTGAAGTAGATTGTTGTGCTTAATTGGAATTGTAATCAAGCTTGTGCAGAAGCTATTTCCTCAGTTCATACCCTCTAGATTTTAATCCTATTTTGTATTGTTGGGCAGTGAGCCCCTTTTGTAATTGAGCAGTGAGCTCTAGGAAGTGTTCCTGAATGCATGTGCATTCCCCTTTATTGATTTTGTTATACTTTTAACATGGTATAATCTTGTGGAATAACATCCACTGTGGTTTTTCCCCTAATAGGGTTTCCACTTAAAAATATGTGTTCTCTATCTCTTTGATGTGTTAATTGTTTATGGTTAATTGCTTATTCATCAGATCTAAGATTAAGTTAAGTAAAGTTTGGAAATTTTATTATTCTGAGAAAATTGATTCATCCCCCTCTCAGTTGTTTGTCCTTGTTTTGCCAACATTTTCATATATGACAATACCCAAAGTCTTGAAAATATTGCATTATATTATTCCCACTTAATATCTCAAACATTCACTTCTTACTAACATCCTCATACATGACTTATTACAAACCTACAATTATACTCAATCATTTACATCCATTCATTGAATTAATGAGCAAGAATAGAGCAATACATCCATTGGAAACCAATAGAGACAAATAAGATAACCATTGATTATATTATTCATAGTTTGTAAAACCAGTACATAGGAGAGAAAACTATAGAGACTTTATACTAATCGTTTATATATGTTATCACTATTATTATCAAAGAACCATATACATATTGATTTAATTCATCCCTAAAACATACTACTAGAAAGTTGACTAGTCTTTTCTATTTTTGTGTGACCCCTTCAATGAAAACTACCCACTGACCTCCTTGTAATCAACCTTGAAATACCTTTTATAGAACAAGGGAGCAACAAGCCTTGGGATGAATTACACATTACATTTCAATTTAATTTTAAAACTAATTTCACCAAAATGTGAAATATTCCCCAGACAATTATAAGAAATCATTTGTAGGACAGGGGAAAGCAAAATTCCAAAAACTGTTAGTCAAAGAAGACCCACCAGCCTTCCAAAAGGCATCATTGTCATAACATCAAAACTTGTATGTCCACACCAAACCCAAAAAATTCACCATCAACACCAAAAGCACAAACCAACTAAAAGGAACCACACCAGGACAAAGGACCAAAAACCAAGTAGTAGCTTAGAAAAATTGAGGTGCTATACTGCTTTATCAGCAATAGAGTAAGAATGCTCACTTGGTGCCCTTATTGAAATTGGTGAAACTTCCACCACCTCATCATCTGAATCTACCAATTTATTTGTGGCCCTAAGATATTGGACGTAACCTGAATCAGTTTCAATCTCACTATCTAAGGGATCATCTGAGACTTCAATGGGAGAACGATGCTTGCTTAGATAAGCTTAGTGGTATTTGTTCTTCCTCACTACCTCCTACTCAGACCTATCATATTTCTTCCCCTTACCTTTGACCAAGTCCTCTAAAAAAATTATACTTCTTAGATGATAGGCACAATTGACAACATTCTACACAAACTTCTTACCTTCTATTGCTTTCTTCCTTGGATTTATAGGAACCTCAAGGATATCTTGTTCGTTCTTGGGAGTGTCACTTTGAGATTCAAGGGGATTGACTCTCATAGACCTTTGGACTAGGTTGACAGACACACTTAGTTTATCCACTTTTAGCAGAGTAAATACATAGGACAAAGATACTACCAACAATGTATGAACTCTATCAACTCAAGAATAGCTATCTCAAACTTTACAATTACTAAGAACAACTCCATGTACACTCCTAGTTAGATTCTCAACTCTCAAAGATATGAAATGGTGAGAGTAACACGTAGGAAATCCTCATTAAATAGAGAAATTGGAGAGTGCCTACATTAATGTTCCAAGAAAGCTTGTGTGAAAGAGCTAATAATCAACTACTTTGATTTTTGAACCTCAACCATTGATCACACATTGAGAAAAATCAATGAATAATCAATCAGAATGATTAATTATGATGAATTTAATTTGCATGTCCTTGGTGCCTTTCCCTAATCAGAAAAACCCAAGTGGATAGACACCCACTATTCCCACATAATTAATCACGTACTTAGCACTCGATAAAACCTTTCATGTCATATTTACCCGCTCGCCCATGGGAATTAATTTACGTGTAGTTCATCACAACAAGACAGTAGGGAGTAATCATGATTTAACCTTAGAATATCATCCCATACTCTGCCTTACTTCAATTTCACCTTCCCATGTGTACTAGCATTTGACATAATTGATGGCTATAATTAGAAGGCATTTACCAAATCTCAAACACATGCCAAAAGAAACTGACTCTAATATGGTATTTTTTTAATCTTAGTGTAGTCTCAACCAAATTTTAGTAGTACTTTATCTCCACTAAATTCCATCAAATCCCTTATATTCCACGTGGTAGTCACCCGCTTACCCGCTGAGAAATAAGAGATGCAAGTGGACCCCTCATGAGATGGCAGGGAGTGGTCAAGATTTTCCCACGTCACTTTTCATCAACCATTGATCTCTTTTCTAATAATCTTTTTCCATCTTCAAACTTTGGTAGGTCCCTCCATGAAGCAATAGGTTTCATCTCACCCACTAGCCCATGACATTTTATAAGTACCAAATAAAATTCAATGGGGTGGCAGGTAGCTGTGGAGATTTAACCATGTCACCTCACAACCACCGTAGATTTTCCTTTCATACCATTTTCCAATCACCAAAAGATATTGGGCCCACCTCATAAGGTAAACACATGTCCAATGCCTACTAGCTAGTGTGATTACTTCACCTCAATACATAGAACATATGAGTGTGTAGGGAACGACCTAGATGAAGACATGTGTTGCGATATTGGTCGTTGATTTTTCTCAAAGATCCACCTGTTGACCTTTTGGAAGAAATGGTCCCACCACCTGACATGACACATGGAAACTGCCCACCAGCGTGCTTGAATATTTTAATGAAAAATGAAATGAAGTGGGCACATAGGGAATGGTTGAGATTTACCTACAACGATCAAATAGTCATTTTATAACCGAAATATACACATGTTGTAAATGTGAGTTTTTAAAAGATGAACATTGCTAGGATAACTATGGTTGGGGACATGAAGACAAGGATTAAGGTACTAGGAAATATTAAAGTTTGATCATAGACTTAGGAAATTTTCATAAATATTTCCAACCCCAAAAATAATGACAACAATTTAGAATGACCACAGGCACCGATTGGTATCATAAGACTTATGGGCTAGTAAGAAAATGATCTTGATGGCATAAGTGGTGACTTTAATGACCTGGAAACTGGATCAGAAGGTCAACAATGAAATAGAATGTCAATTAGGGCTTTTAGACTCAATGGTTACTTTGGAAGGGTTTTAACAACACAAACCCTAAAATAGTGATGAGGAACATAACCTTGAGCCTAAAATGAGGGTCAAAGCCAAATATTGTAAAAAATTTAAACAAAACCAAAGAAATTTTTTGAGGGGTTCCATTAGGAACCAAAAGATTTGCTAAGGAATTGCTAACTCTTTCAAGAGCCTTTTTGCTATGGATAACGTCACTATTAAAAAATCAAAGTTGATTTTTACTAGAATATGTGTGAATGTTGCAATTAAAAAATTCCTAGCCTCTTCAATGACCCTGATGTCAAGGTTTGGAATATGGAATCAAGCTATAGAGTACGAAAATGCTAGTATTTAATGTTAGCTTTGTAGGAAGTTTGGTCATTGATGAGAGGCTCGGAGATACTTTCATATAAGTCATTTTATGTTTAAAATACTTATTATTTTTGTTAATTAGCATGATTGGTGGTAGACTATAGCCTAATATATTTACTTACTTTGCTTTATGTTTATCTAATTTGGTAAATACATTTGAGGTAATGCTTTATGTTAAATGTGTTACTTTCGTGATGATATTAATGAGTTGATTATGCAGTTTTAATCTTTTATTGTCATAATTGGTATCCTTTTCTTAAGGGCTTTAAAAGATTGATGATGAAGTTAAACTCCCTAGAGATAATCATGCCATTGATCAGCCCAGCTGGATGATGAATCACTCAAGTCCAAATCAACTTCTTTTTAGTTGGTTTAGGAACTTCTAGTCCCAGTACTAATCTGACATATTTCTCTATGTCTATTCTCATTCCCATTTTAGTTCTACTTTAGTTTTATTTAAATATTTAGTTTAGACACCTTTAATCTTGGCAGTTAATGCCATGTTGTGAATTCAATAAGGATGTATTTATAAATATCCATGTTTTAGATTTAGAAAGGAGTTAGATAATTTTCAACTGAAATCTTGTAATGGTTACAATACTCTATTCTACATTCTGATTTGATCAATTTGAATGAAGATAAGAAGTTATCTCGAATTATTGTGTTAAGATATCTTACCAAAGGAACAATAAGGCCCACTCAACCAAAGGAATTGATCTTGTTTGGTATTTTTTGAGTTCATTTTATTTCTATTCATTAATATTGAATCCGAAGTGTTAGATGTTAAATCTAGAATGTTAATTTAGTTTGAATCACTTTTAGCAATTGTGTTTAAATCGCTCTTAAGTTTATTTTATCATTGTTAGAATGGTTTGTTAGATTCATTGTAAGGTTTATTAAGTTAATTAGATTTAGATGTCATTTGTAGAAATTAAGTTTGGTAATTATCTGTTAAGTTTAATTGAAGCAATGATGGCAACTTATGGAAGATGGAATTGAAGTTTGTTGGAAATCTATTCATGGAAATTAATATTTATGTTTTCTAGATTAATCATTATTTCCTTGCAATTCATTTTTGTTCTTTAAAATAGTATTTATTTTCAAGAAAATCTTAAGATTGATTTCTTTCAAAGTAAATTGGAATTAAATTTGGATTTTGAATTCTAGATTAAGAATTAAGATAAATGTTAGTATTTTCCATGAATCGGTCTCAATCAAGTCAAATGAAGTCAAAAATAAGTTGACAGAACTTTAATTTAGGAAATAAGATAGAATTAATCCTTAGGAGTTAGTCGTTGAAGTTCAGCTCTTGAGAGCTCCTGAAGGAGCCAAATTAGTGACCTTGCCCATCATTTTTGGTGTTGTTGCTGGGGATTAAAAGATCTGGCTATTTAGTGTGAAGCCTTAGTGTTGATAAGGAAAATAGATCTAAATTGTGGATGAGATGAAATAGAGACCATCTAGGGAGGTTTCTTCCACAAAACTTTGATTTTTGAAGAAATATTGATTTTGATCAAGATCAAGACATTCAACAATACCATATCAAAAACCAAGAAGATAATCAAGAACATCAGATTGAAAATCAAGAAGAAAATAGAGATCCATTTCAAGAAGAAGAAATGGGTGACCAACTAGTACATCCCCCAACAAATAGGACCTTTTCATATCCTATAAATCTTGAAAGCCAAATTGATGAACCTCGTATGAAGAATATTTCACCCTCGGTTTTACCTACCTTTAGGGGAAAGACTTCAGAAGATCCTGATCAATTCCTTTTTGAGTTCAAAGTTCTATGCTAGACCTAGGATTACACAAATGATAACTAGAAGTTGAAGTTATTTCCTTCTAGTTTGAAAGAGTCGGCTTTACGATGGTTCATGGGTTTAGAAGCAAGAATAATTGGAACTTGGTAGCAAATGGAAACAAAATTCTTTGAAAAATACCAAGATTATTGTCGAGTAAGAGATAGGAAGGAGGAATTATTTCAAATAAGGAAAATGGAGGACAAAATTTTATAGGATTATGCAGATAGATTCTAATTTGTGCATCAGAAGTGTACTAATGGATTGGATGGTGAAATGAGTAAAAAAAAATTCCTAAGAGGAACTGATGATGAATCAAGAGATTCCTTGAATCTTATGGGGAAGGGAGACATTAGCAAGCTTTCCTTGGATGATATTGTTGAAATATGTAGAAACTACTCTATAACTAGGGTAGGGACTAGAAACTCCAGAAGAAACAAGGCTCATACTACTAATGTGTCAAAAGTAATGGAGGAATTAGCAAACATGAAGACTAATTTAATTCTTCATCTCAACATGCAAGGAGATAAGAAGAACAGTGAACCTTTGTTGATTTATTATTCCAAGTGTGGGGGGAAACACCTTTTAAGAGAATGTCCATTGAATCAAGTTGATATCTATGAGATTTGTGAGAAACAAAACTCAACAAGTTCCTATAATATTTTGTCTAGGATTAAGAGCAATATGAAGAAACCACATGTTATTGAAGAGCTTAATTATGTTGGCCAGAGACCTCAAAACATAGGGTACAATGCTAATCAAAGACAGTATGGTTCTTCATCAAACTAGAATTAGAACCCTTGGAAAAACTAGAACCAATGGATCCCTCCATATCAACCACAACCACTACCTACATATTGGGGCCAACCTGAATGAATGAATCCTCAATGGAACCAATCATAATGGCAGGCTAATCAACAGCCACAGTGGCAGTCAAATCATCCCTCATGGCAACAAAACCAAAAGTAGTTCCAACCATGGAAAAATCAAGGGAAAAACATCTCTGGGGACAAACACCTCTAGCAATCAATGCCCCTAATCCTACTAATGACCAAGTGAACCAACCTCAACTTCCATCTCAACCAATTGCAAATCCAAGAAATACTCGTAATGATGTAAATCCCCATAATTTGAACGTTATTGATGCAAATGATATTCAATTGAGAAATTGAACTATTCAAACTACACCAGCAGAAAAAGTTCAAGAAGGTGGGGAAAATCAAGAAAATTCAGTAGAAAAACACAAGTTTGAAGAAGAACAAAACATCAATCAGGCACCTTACCCTGAGAGATTGAAGGAAGAAAAATTTACTCCTAAAATCTCTCAACCGAATTACATGAATGTAGTTGATTCTCAACTTCTTCATGAGTTGGAGAAGATTAACATTGAAATACCATTGTTATAGGCCATTAAAGACATACCAAAGATAAGCTAGTTAGTCAAATCCCTTTGCATGAAAAATCCAAGGAGGAAAAATAAATTACCTTCCACAATTTAAATAGGGACAAAACTCACTAATTTGTTATCATGAAGATTGCTTCCATAGAATTTTAATGATCCTGGTATTCCTATAATAACCTTGATTATTAATGGAATAGAGATATCAAATGTTCTAATTGATCTATGAGCTGCCATAAATGTTATCACATCTAATATTGTCGAAATTCTAGGAATGATAACTATTCAACCAACAACAACTATTTTATAGCTAGCTAACTAATCTACTACCAAGCTTGAAAGTATCATAGAAGAAATCATGGTCACCATTGACACATGGGATTATCCAGTTGACCTTTTGGTTCTTAAAGCCAGAAAGAAAGATTTTGGTTATCCAATAATTTAGTCAAACCATGGTTAGCTATTGCTGCTACCCTAATAGATTGTAGATCTAGAAGTATGATCATTTCAAATGGTCAGAAGAAAAAATAATTGTCACTCTATCCACTAGCACAACCATCAATTCAACCAAACACTCAACTATAGGTTGATGAAGATTTAGAATCAAAAGGTGATGGAATTATTGAGTTAGCTATGGTTACCTTGGTTGAACATATTGAAGAATGTGATACTCCTAAAAATAATACTCCAATTGAGAAAGGAAAATGCCAAGAAACATTGCATCAACAAAACTCTTTTCCTCTAAATATGCTTGTTGAAAATTCTTTGGATTCTAAAAATGGAACTAAATAAATTCAGGTAGCTGGAGATAAACCTCTCAACATTAATTCATCTTTATCCCCAACACAAGAAAAAGAATTGAAGGATATTTTAGAAAAACACACCAAAGCTTTTTCTTGGGAATACATGGATATGATAGGAATTCATCCTTCAATTTGTAGTCAGCACATATACACCGAAGATGTAAGACCAATTAGACAAGGTCAAAGGAAAATCAATCTTGTTCTTTGTGACATTGTTAAACAAGAAATAGAAAAGTTGCTCAAAGTAGGATTCATTTACTCAATATCTAATAGGACCAGTGGGTTTCTCCATTAGTTATTGTGCCAAAGAAAAATGGTAAATGGCCTGTGTGCATAGATTATAAAGAATTGAATAAAACCACAAATAAGGACCATTTCCCATTTCCATTCATTGACCAAGTACTTGATAACCTAGTAGGAAACAATTATTTATCTTTTCTTGATGGCTTTAGTGGATACAATTAGATCCAAGTAGCCCCTAAAGATCAAGACAAAACTACTTTTACTTGTCCTTAGGGTACATACACTTATACAAATGCACCATTTGGACTATGTAACACGCCTGCCACTTTTCAAGGAGCATTCATTGCTATCTGTGCAGATTTCACCATTACGTGTGTTGAGGTATACATGGATGGCTTTACTGTTCATGCAAAAACATGTGAGGAGGCCCTTAAAAACTTAGAAAAAGTTTTGCAGTGATGTAAAGATCATAGGTTGTCCTCAAATCATGAAAAAAATTCAATAATAATGATAGAGGGTATTTTTCTGGGACATCATATCTCAAAAGAGGGGATAAAGGTAGATCCCAAGAAAGTTGAGATCATACAAAACATTGAAATCCCTAAGAACCAAATTGGTGTTCAATTTTTTCTTGGGAATTTTGGATATTATAGAAAATTTATAGAATGATTTAGTAAAACTGTTGGACCCTTGTTCACATTGCTCAAGAAAGAAGAGTTTGTATGGCCTGAAGATTTCCAGAAATCTTTTGAGACAATTAAAATAGCTTTAATAACTTCTCTAATTATTAAAGGACCTCTTTGGGGAGAACCATTCCACATACATGCTAATACATCCAATTTGTCTATTGGAGTAGTATTAGGAAAAAAAGATTACAATGATGCCATGCATGTAATTTATTATGTTAGCAAAAAGCTAAATCCCGCTGAAAGAAATTATACAACAAAAAAGGAATTTTTAGTTGTAGTATATGCAATAAAAAAATTTAGGCATTACATTACAAGGTAAAAATTTTATGTACATACAAACCATGATGTAATTAGATATTTTATGAACAAGGTTGTAGTAGGTAGATGCATTATTAGATGGTTATTGTTGTTCCAAGAATTTGATGTTACTATCATAGATAAGCCTGGAAAGGATAATTTGTTTGCTGACTTCCTTTCTAGAATTGTTTTGTAGGATGATCAAGAACCAGTGGATGACAAATTTCTAGATGAACATTTATTTGCACTCTCAGTTCATCCACCATGGTTTGCTGATTTGGAAAATTATTTTGTAATAGGGAAGTGTCCAAGTCACCTTAGTCATAAACAGAAAAAAGAGATTACTTTGTGAAAGTTCCATATTTCAATGGATTAATAGTCTTTTCTTTAAATTGTGCCCTGATCATGTTCTTCACACATGTGTAGCTGAGTTATATTTCTATGATGTAGTACATGTCTACCATCATGAGCCTAAAGGAGGACACTACTCAATGGTAAGAATAGTTCATAAAATCGTAGGAGTTGGTTACTATTGGCTATCAATGAAAAAGGATGTTACATTCTTTGTTAAACATTGTGATAAATGTCAAAGGATGGGAAGACCCACCCCAACAATAGAAATGCCATATCAGCCACAAATAGCTTTGGAGCCTTTTGAAAAATGGGGAATCAATTTTGTGGGGCCTGTTGGTCCACCCTCAAAAGGGAAACATTATATACTTGTTTGTATTGATTATGCAACAAAATGGGCTAAGGTGAAAGCATTACCAACAACAAGAGAGGATAAAGTTGTATATTTTCTATACAAGCAAATTCTTTAGAGATTTGGTGCACCAAGAGAAATTGTTTCAGACCAAGGGCCATAGTTTGTATTAGTAATGATGGAAGCCTTTTTGTAGATATATCAGATGACCCATAGGAAATATTTTCCATGTCACCCTCAGACGAATGGACAAGTTGAAGTCACTAACTGAGAATTGGAAAACAACTTGACTAAGACTATTTCTTTAAGGAAAATAGACTAGGTAGAGAGGTTAGATGAAGTAGTATGGGCATATAATACCACATGGAAAACAACAACTAAATTTTCTCCATATGAACTTGTGTATGGGAAAAAACCAGTCATTCCAATAGAAATTGAGTTAAGAACACTAAAAACTGTACTAGAAGTTGGAATTGATTTACCAGAGTCCAAGAAAAGTAGAATTTTGCAGCTCAATATACTTGATGAGATAATAATGGAGGATCTTCAGCATACAAAGGTAATGCAGAAGCAAAGAAAGGAATGACACGATAAGCATGTTGTGTCTAGACAATTTAAGGAAGGAGATTGGGCATTATTATTTGACTCTAGATTGGAAGAGTTTAAAGGGAAATTCCATACAAAATGGTAGGAACCTATGAGATAGATTAGGTATTTGAAAATGGAGTTGTACAATCAGTGCCAATTGATGGAGAAAAGAGATTTATGGTAGTTAATGGTCATCGACTGAAAACATATCATAAGTCAGCATCAAAGGATGAATTTTTAGATGATCTACAACATAGAATTGAACATTTTCTCATGGAAGATATCTCTTCCATGAGAGAAGATCTTTGAAACTTTAAAGAAGGCATGAATAAACAAGGTAATTGAAAGCAAGAAAATGGTAGTTTACCTTGAGAAAAATGGAAGTAAATTGAAAACTAGCAAATGGCAATTTACTTTCAAGAAAAAAATAAAATAAAAATAAATAAATAAATAAGTAAAAAAAATGACTGAAAACTAGCAATGGCAGTCTATCTAAGTTAAATCCTAAAGGCTCCTAAAGAGCTCCTAAGAGCTCCTAAAGACTCTTGAAGACTGAAGACTCTAAAGACTCCATTTGGCTTGATAGCTCTTGAAGACTCCTGAAGTTCCAAAACTCTTGACAGCTCATGAAGGATCCTGAAGAACTCCTAAAGGCTCTTGAAGATCTCAAAGGCTTGAAATAAATAAGGTGCACATTTAATGTGAATATTATTATCAAAAATTATTTTATAAAGTATTTAAACTGATATAAAATAGGTAAATAATTATTACTTTAGAAATCTTCGCCATATTGTTATTAATAATGATAATAAATGACATTTAATCATTTCAAAAAGTGGTGGGATAGTTGATATAAAGAATGATGTGACATTGGATGATGTCAGTAATAATTATGGATCATATTATGATCCGCCTTTATTTTCAAAATCTTTCCAAATTCATGCTAACAGTTGTAAATGACACCGCAACTTTGCAAATTAAATTGCAACTACAATTTATGGTGTGCAAATTGTTCGAAGTAGTAAAGGAAGTTAATGCAAGGAATTAATGACATGTTGTGTCATTTTCAAAATAGTTGCTCCAAAAACAAGGAAATATCATTATGAATATTGCTAACCAATTCAGTCCACCGTGTTGAAATCCGCCATAGTTGCAATTTTCCATTGTTGATAGGAAGAAATGGGGAACAAAAGGAATGCAGAGCTAGAAAACTTCACTCTTGATTCAAAAACCAAGAGATTCTTGAGGGAAGCTAGATGGCTAGATTTTATAATTAAGTATGAAGGTTTTCAACAAGAAATTGTAGAGGAATTCATGAGAAATTTTCAGATAAATGTCACTAGAGTAAGGGGAGAAATCATTGAAGTCACTCCAGAAATAATCAGTGAACTTTGAGAAATTCTAGTTGAGGGAAAACTAGTCAACAAAGGCCGAGTAAAATTTGATGAATTGGTGGCAACATTTCACCAAGAACTAGAAACGAGGCTTGAAATTATGATGCATAAGGGAGACCAATACGGAATAGCTCGTCACAGTTTGGACAAGCCATGGAGAGTTTCCGCAACATGGGTCATGAAATTCTTCACCTATGAGGGACAATATGGCACTATATTAGGGCGAAGAATGTAGCTACTAATACATTTTAGGTATGGACAAACAAAGCCCTACGCTAGAGTGAATCTTCCAACATTTTTGTTTCAACCAATTGCTTCCATGATTTATAGAGTAAAGTTTAGAGGAGATTCTTCCATTAAATACCATGGGTTAATTCATCTAATAATTAAGCATCATTTCTTAAAGAAAGAGTCTGGGGAATAGGGCTGGCTAGAATTTTTGTTTGCACCCATAGAAAAAAAAAGGGGAAACCCACAAAGGGGCTCGCAAAAAAAAGGTGAATCTTCCAAAGGGGGACAAAAAAAGGGTAAAAGAAAACTACAAGAATCCTCTAGGGTAACCTGTAGTAGCTCCAAAAAGAGAAAGCAAGACTTGAATGAAGAGAGCCCTAGCCATAGTGATACCATTATGTCCACTCCTGAAGAGACACCTACATTTCAAACCCCTATCTCTGAAATCCCAAAAGAACCTTTTGCAGCCCATAAGGAAACCCACACACTAGTGCAGTCCCCTGAGAAACCTCACGGCCCTCCTAAAGGCCCAATGCCAACTCCTGAAAGAACACATGTTGCTGAAATCCATGACTTTTCTAAAGATTCTGATGCACAATCAAAAGAGCAAGAAGCCTTAGAGGAATCTAAAGAAGAAGAGGTTGTGAGATCCCCTTCACCTTGCCCAACTATGTAGAGGAAAAGAGGAAAAGAGCCATTGATTGAAGAAGAATAAATTCATGAAAAATAGAATGAGGAAGAATTAGAAACTGAAGGATTGTTAAGGGCTATGAAAATATTTAGAATGGAGGTTGAGTTAGAGCAAGAAAAGAAGAATATGAAATTTCTTGAGAAAAAATAAGAAGAAAAGAAGAGGAATTACAACAATCCCTCAACAAAACTTAGGAAATGGAAAAAGAGATTAAACAAAGAGAATCAAGGTATAGAGAGTAGTTGAATAAAACTAAGGAGGCTTTACAACAAGCTAGTGTGCAAGAATTATCAAGTGTGGAGGAGATTACAAAATTAAAAGAAGAATTGCAGCTAAAAGAAGAGCAATTAAAACAACAATCTATGAGGTTTTATTCTCAAGAAGCATCTACTAAGGTGACCCCACCACATTAGCTTGCTCTACCTCCCATTCCATCTGATATTCCATCAGATGTTCAAGAAAGAACTCAACCTAGATATCTCTCCTTCACAGCCCTGAAATTCAAGCACAAAAATGACCAGCTAAAAAAACTACATAAATTAGAGGAAGAAAAAACTAAAATTGAGAGAAGAATTGAGCAAGCAATAGAGATAAGTTCTGCAATGTTGTCAATGAGAAGACCGGAAAGAGTATATGATTTTTTTCTCAGGGACAAGTTTCTACAATGGAAGTTTAATCAATTAATTTTAAGAAGAATCTTGGATTATCACAATGGTAAATATTTTATGCAAGATTACTTCCATATCCACCCTGATATTCAAAATTAGATGTGTGAAATTTTCTAGCATGTGTTTTTAATGGGAGATAATGATAATTCTCTATTGAATTTTTATGTTGGTGAACTACAAATCAAGTCCTTTGTCTCCTTAATCTAGAATCAGGTTGAATGGTTGAATAGAATGGAAAAATACAAAGAAACTTAGAAAAGGTATAGTTTACCAATGAGGCCCAAAATGCCTCATGCACATAAGTACATCACAATGTTCTGATTAGTGGTGAGAAAAAATCACATATCTCCTCTTTCTGTTTCAAATTTGTTGAATAGTATATCTACTTTCCAGAATGTAGAAGGGACAATTCCTCCATTGGCAATAAGTTCATGTGAGGAAATATATTTACTCATTCCTAAGTCAGTAAGAAGAAGAGATCCAATAAGCCCAATCAATCTCATATGTAGCTTAATAAGAGTTAGATATGTCATCACCTTGATTGAACAACAGTAGGAATTCTAGGTTGGTATGCAGTTCAAAATGCCAATTATCATCATGCCTGCTCCAAAAATCAATGGAACAACAAATATTCCAGAGGAAGTGTTAAAACCTTGGTTTGAGAATCTAAAGGAAAACCATGGCCTTGAACTCAATACTAGACTACCACCACAATATAGAGGAGTGTTTGAATGTTGCATTTGGATGGAAGCAGTGAACAAGCACAAAGAAACCACCATAATTCTTGACAAAAGACCATTAGGACATGGTTCAAAACAAGTGGGGAAGAATTATGAGAGGCTCATAGATACTTTCATATAAGTCATTTTATGTTTAAAAGACTTGTTATTTTTTTTAATTAACATGACTGGAGATAGACTATAGACTAATATATTTACTTACTTTGCTTTATGTTTGGATAATTTAGTAGATATATTTGAGGTAATGCTTTATGTTAAATGAATTGCTTTTTTGATGATATTAATGAGTTGATTATGTAGTTTTAATCTTTTACTGTCATAATTGGTATCCTTTTCTTAAGGGTTTTATTCAAGGTATTTAAAATACTGATGATGAAGTTAAAATCCCTAAAGATAATCATGCCATTGATCAGCCCAGTTGGATAATGAATCACTCAAGTCCAAATTAGCTTCTTTTTAGTCAGTTTAGGAACTTCTAGTCCCAACATTGATTTGACATATTTCTCTATGTCTATTCTCAGTCTTGTTTGAGTTCTTCTTTAGTTTTATTTAAATCTTTGGTTTAGATGCCTTTAATCTTGACAGTTATTGCCATGTTGTGAATTCAATAAGGATGTAGTTACAAATATCCATATTTTGGATTTAGAAAGGAGTTAGATAATTTTCAACTAAAATCTTGTAATGGTTACAATACTTTTTTTTGCCTCTGGATTTTATCAATTTGAATGAAGATAAGAAGTTAACTCAAATTACTATGTTAAGAGATCTTACTGGAGGAAGAGCAGGCATGCTCAACCAAAGGAATTGATCTTGTTTGGTATTTTTTCAGTTCATGCTATTTTTGTTCATTAATATTGAATCTGAAGTGTTAGATGTTAAATTTGGAATGTTAAGTTAGTTTGAATCGCTTTCACCAATTGTGTTTGAATTGCTCTTAATTTTAGTTTATCATAGTTAAAATGGTTTGTTAGATTCATTGTAAGGTTTATTAAGTTAATCAGATTTAGGTGTTCTTTGTAGAAATTAAGTTTGGTAATTATCTATTAAGTTTAATTGAAGCAATGGTGGGAACTTATGGAAAGATGGAATTGAAGTTTGTTGGAAATCTATTCATGGAAATTAGTTTTTATGTTTTCTAGATTAATCATTATTTCCTTACAATTCATTTTTGTTCTTTAACATAGTATTTATTTTCCAACAAATCTTAAGATAGATTTCTTTCGACGTAAATTAGAATTAAATTTGGATTTCAAATTCTGGATTAAGAATTAAGATAAATATTAGTATTTTCCATGAATTGGTCTCAATCAAGTCAAATGAAGTAAAAAATAAGTCAACAAAACTTTAATTTAGGAAATAAGATAGAATTAATCCTTAGGAATTATTCACTGAAGTTTAGCTCATAAGAACTCCTGAAGAGCTCCTAAAGGAGCCAAATAACAACCTTTCCCATCATTGTAGAAACTTTTCCCTAAGAAATAAATCATATACTCTTGTTGGTCTTCTCATTGAGAGCATTGCAGAACTTATCTCTATTACTTGTTCAAGTCTCCTCTCAATTTCATTTTGTTCTTCCTCTAATTTATGTACTTGCTTTTTTAGCTGATCATTTTCATGCTTGAATTTCAGGGCTTCCAAGGAGAGATATCCAAGTCAAGTTATTTCTTGAACACATGATGGAATAACAGACGGAATGGGAGGCTAGGGCTCTCTTCATTCAAGTCTTTTTTTCTCTTTTTGGAGCTACTATGGGTTACCCTAGAGGATTATTGTAGTTTTCTTTTACCCTTTTTCTATTCCCCTTTGGAAGATTCACCTTTTTCTAGTTTTGACCTTTTTGCCATGGGTTCCTTTGTGGGTTTCCCTTTTTGTTTTTCTATGGATGCAGACAAAAATTCTAGCCAACCCTGTTTCCCAGATTATTTCTGTAAGAAATGATGCTTAATTATTAGATGAATTAACCCATGGTATTTAATGGAAGACTCTCCTATAGACTTTACTCTAGAAAACATGGAAGCAATTTGTTGAAACAAAAATGCTAGCAGATTCACTCTAGTAGAGGGTTTTTTTTGTCCATACCTCAAATGTATCACTAGCTACATTCCTGGCCCTAATATAGTGCCATATTATCCCTCATAGGTGAAAAATTTAATTACCCATGTTGTAGTAGTTCTCCATGGCTCGTCCAAATTGTGTTGAGCTATTCCACGTTAGTCTCCCTTATGCATAAGAATTTCAGGCCTCGTTTCTAGTTCTTGGTGAAATGCTACCACCAATTCATTAGATTTTACTCATCCTTTGTTGACTAGTTTTCCCTTAGCTAGAATTCCCAAAATTTCACTAATTATTTCTAGAGTGGCTTCAATGATTTCCCCCCTTACTCTAGTGAAATTTACGTGAAAATTAATCATGAATTTATCTACAATTTCTTGCTAAAAACCTTCATATTTCATTACAAAATCCAACCATCTAGCTTCCCTCAATAATCGCTTGGTTTCTGAATCAAGAGTGAATTTTTCTGGCTTTGCATTCCTTTTGTTCCTCATTTCTTCTTGTCAACAATGGTAGATTGCAACTATGGTAGACTTCAACTTGGTGGACTGAATTGGTTAGAAATATCCAGAATGATCTTTCCTTGTTTTTGGAGCAGCTATTTTTAAAATGGCATGATGTGTCATTAATTCTTTGCATTAACTTCCTTTAATGCTCTGGATGATTCACATGCCATAAATTGTAGTTGCAATTTAATTTTCAAAGTTGGTAGTGTCTTTTACACATGTCAACATGAATTTGGAGAGATTTTGGAAAGACAGGCGGATCATAACATGATTTGTAATTATTACTGACATCATCCAATGTCACATCAATCCTTATATCAACTATCCCACTGCTTTTTGAAATGATTAAAAGCCATTTATTATTGTTATTAATAACAATATGGTAGAGATATCTAAACTAATAATTGTTTACCTATTTTACATCAATTTAACTACTTTAGAGAATAATTTTTGAGAATATTATTCACATTAAATACACACCTTATTTATTGCAAGCCATTGAGATCTTCAGGAGCCCTCAGGATTTCTTCAAGAGCTCTCAAGAGTTTTGGAACTTTAGGAGTCTTCAGGAGCTATTGAGCCAAATAGAGTCTTTAGTCTTTAGGAGCTATCAAGAGCTACTTGGAGAAACTACTAAAAAAATCTGAATTTATTGAATTTGAATTCTCATTATGAGTTGCAAAGGGACCTGCAACATTTTAGGTGTGGGGGAAATGATGAGACCATAAATTGTCTCATATTTTATCAAAGAAAATAATCTATTTCTTCCTAATTCATTAGTGTTAAAGTGGATTTGAGTAATGACTGAAAGTTCTTTAGCTTATTTAAAGTAAAATATAAAATAAATGTTTGGTTTATTTTTGGTAATATATGTGATCCAAATTTCCTCTAATATTTCTCCATGAAGTGTTTAAAATTATATATTGTAGATAAATAAGTTATTAAACTCATGGTAAGAAGAAGCTTCATAGACACTTGCAGCAGAGAGCTCTAGACAATGGAGGGAGTTAACTCCTAAAAGCTTTAGAAGGATTTGAAGAAATAATGAGATGATAGAGAATAATCTCAGCACACTCTTACATTCATGAAAAAACATGGAGCATCATTCATTCCTAAATTCATGGGATGAATATTTTTTTCATGTTGAGTTTTAAGATCTCTCACAGTTATTAAATTTCATGCTTCCTTCTTCCACCAAAGATAGCTCAAGTTACCACATCTCTCAAATGTTGTTGCATGATTATAGAATGTTATTCATGCTAAGGATCAATTATTTGGTTGACTGAACTAAAGAATAATTCCTTCATTCATGTTCAACACTTGAAGACTTCCTACAAATCAGGTGCCCATAAATTGTGAAAAAAGTAGTCTCGGTAAAATAGTGATATCTCCCTCGTTTCTCAATAAAATTCAAAAATTCAAAATGATCTAGAAAGAATATTTAATGGGATAATTTTTTTTTGAGAATTTGGAGTGATTTGTATCAGGGAAGGATCATTATGTGTTAGAAAATGACTAAGACAAAAGTGGTGTGATGGAGGACAACTTCCAGTTTCTTAAAGTTTTGTAAACGACCCCTCAAAAATAGGTTCTTGGATCCACATTCTTAGTGGATTGGTTGGATAGATATATAATATGAATTCTATAAATAAAATTTAATCATTTTATCAAAGGGAGGGGATTAGAAAGGCTTGTTTCAGCTTGAAGAAATAGGATAGTTTTAGTTTCATCTATAGCAATGTATTTCCAACTTTCTAGAGTAAATTTGAATTCAAGAAAGCTTTTAATTTCCAGAAAGTGTGAAGTATTTTAGCCTTTTAAATTCTTGAAATTGTTCCTTAGATTAGTTCCCTTTCATGCAAATTTCCTTTCAGGCAAATAGGATTTATTTTTGCAAGTAGAATAGACTGTCAAGCAAGTTTTCTACTTTCTCTTTTGAAAACAACCATGGACATTACCTTGGATTGATATATTAAATGATGAGGATTACAATGACCCCATTAGTCATCTTAGAAACTCCTACAAAAAATTATTAACCCAAAAAAAAAATCCTATTTCCAAGATTGTTCTCCCTCATCCTATGGTGATGGACCCCTGCATGAATGGGAATGCAGATTCAAGGTTACCCTAGGATTTCCTCTTAGTTTTGTTTGAACCAAAGATGCAACACGATGAAATTAGTCGAGAATATAATATAGGAAAGAAACCATGCGCTCCCTCTATGGAGTGCCTACCTTCGGCTCAACATAATGAAGTTATTTTTGAAGAAACTATTAACTATGTTTTGGACCTACATCCCTCCCCCACAAAGGCCTTAGAGATGAATGTTGGTAAGGTTCTCCATGTTCCTTTAGGTGAGAAAGAAGTGTTACATTAGGATAAACACAAAAATACTATGCATGATTCTATTGCATTTTTGGGGTTTGGGGATATTGCATCTCCTCTTTCCTTACAATGCTCTTTAATGGAGGATATGGAAGAAGACTGGACTCAGGTAAATGGGAAACTAAAAAAAAAGGAAAGGAAAGAGGATATGGGAAGTGAACATAAGCAAGGGAGACCTTCCTAAAGAGACACTAGATCTATAGAGGCTTCTCAAGAGTTAGATTTAGGAAAATAGAGGACCCTAGAGGGTCTCTCGAGTCAAAAGAAAAACAAAAGCTATTGTTGTGGAGGCTAGTCCTCTCCTAGTCAGTATTTGGTAGGTATTGACTTCCTTGTTTGTTTCTCAATCAATATTATGTCCTATAATGTGTAGGGGTTGAACAACACACTAAGAAAACATATTATTTAATGTTATATTATGGATTTTAAAGTGGATGTTCTCCTTATCTAAGAAACCAAAATGAAACAAGAAACTTTTGAAAAGATTGTTAAAAAAATATGGCCAATGGCAGAGTTTTGTATAAGAAATATAGAGGGTGGCCTTGCTACCCTCTAGAACCCTAGAATAATTAAAGGAACCAAAGGATACTATAGCAAAAACTACTTAGAAACCATTATGTAAGATAGAAGAAATGTGGTTAAGTATAATCTTCTCAATATCTACGCCCCTAACTCTAGAGATGCTAGAGTTCATTTTTGGAGCTCCTTATCTATGCTTGTGTCAAATAACCAAAAGATACATTGGATGTTGCTTTGATATTTTAACACCCCTCTATATCCTTCTGAAAAATAGGAGGCTAGGAATAATTCTCAAATAGTATGTTAGATTTTTCTAATTTCATCTCAACTCAAGGCCTTTTGGATGTGGATCTCAAAGGATTTATGTTTACCTAGTCTAATAGATGTCATGGAAATAACCACATCCAAGTTAAGATAGATGTGGTTTTGATCTCAAGTGAGTGGGACATTCTTTCTAAGTTGCATCTTTTGACCCTTCTAAGATCCACTTCAAATCATAGTGCTCTTCTCTTGTGGTGGGAGGAGTAGAGGCCTAGAGGTCCCTTTCCCTTTAGTTTTGAGATTATGTTGAACCTTCATCCTGATTTTAAGGATCTTATTCAGTAGTGGTGGAATCCTCCTTTCCAGGGTATGCCTATATGTTTAGCCTAGCTCAAAAACTAAAAAATATTTCAGATAATGTGCAAGGATGCAATAAAATTTTCTTTAGTAATATCTTCCACACTAAAGGCTCCATCCTTTATAGTCTAAAATATATTCAAGGCAAGATGGAGAATGGAGTTGTTGATGATGATACCTCAAGGAGAAAAAGAGAGCTTAGGGAGGAATGGTTCAAAGATACTAAGAAGGAAGAAATTTTTTGGAAATAGAAATCTCAAGTACAATGGTTGCAAGAAGGAGATATGAACACTAAGTTCTTCCACCAATCAACTCTAAAGCATAGGAAAAGAAAAAATATATCATCTCTTTAGTAAATGATAATGGAGTTACTCTAACAAGTGATGAGGAATAGGTTGTTAAGGTCATTTCTTTTTTCAAAAATAGTAGTGGAGCCCAAGTCCATTCTTTTACTGAGATTGAAACTCTTCTCATTGTCATTCCTAAGTTGATTTTGGAGATGGAGATCAAGGAGATGGGGAACTAGTCTCATTGTAGGAAGTCAAGAATGTGGACTTCTTTGGAGCTTTTAATGTAATTGGCCCTAAAGGTTTCCCCCAAAATTTCTTCAAGATTTATGGGATACCATTTTTTCTTATTTGTTAAATGCGGCTAGAGACTTCTTTAGATCTAGAATATTGTTGTAATGTAGAAAAATATCATCATTTACATTTTCAAACTTAATTTGGGAATTATTAACATTAAAATGGACTTAATGTCACCTTGCTCTAGGGTTGTAATGTGTTTTCCACATTCACATTGGATTTAGGCCCTTCTAAGCTAAATATACCTAATTTTTCCTTAATTTAATGTTGTAAAGTGTACTTATTTACAACTTTGCATTAATTTTAGGGCCCTATTGAATTTATGACCTTCATATCATTATTAATAGGATCCTAAGACCCTATAGTATGTATCTCTAGGCATATTTCAATCAGAATCCTAACATATACATCAAATATACTTAATTTCTCAACTCCTTGACATTTCCTCCACCTAAAAATGTTTGGTGGGACCCATATGCCACCTTATCATGTCAAGATCATTGAAAGAATCAAGCATATTGTTGAGCTAGTCTTGTGATATAGCATTAAAGATCCTTTTACAAGCATTGTTTCATATCAAAATTAAAGATCAAGATTTACTTTCTACATGGCCACTTCATGTTAGATTCTTGATTTACCTCTCAATACATCATTCAAGGAATCATTATTCATGTTTCATATTTCATGTTTCATGATCATATTTCATTGTTTCATCACAAGGTTTAATTACCTAAACGAGGCTTGACCAAGGAAAACCCCTATATCCTAACAATCAACAATTTTTTTCTCTCTCTTTACACATGTAGTGCAGATCTAGGTGTCTTGGAGCTTAAATATCCTTTGAAGAAAAGGTTACAAGCTTGAATAAATTCATCAAGTTGTCACAAGGTTGCTATCTTCATGAAAAGTCACCTACAAGTTGCAAATAAGGGTTTCAAATTCAAAAATGAAGTGTGGAAGTAAGAGTAGAGATAGGAGTGTAGATTTAGTCCTTAACCCTCTAAAAAATTAGAGTGGGACTCATACACCAATTATGGCATATGATTCCCAATATAGGGAATTTTCCATATTTTAGAAGATCTAGAACATACATTGACAAATTCTAGTCTTGGCATAGAAATGCTAGTCTATGACTAAATAACCCAAACTATCATATGAGTCCTAGTGGGCATTAAACAACAATATTTCATGGTTTGGGGCTTGTTTTGACCTCATCCTTCTTCCAAGGGAACATTTTTTCATTTTTAGTTTATTATTATGCATTTTAGTTTCATTTCCTAGGTCATTTAGTTAGGTTTTGCATAGTACTTTGCATGTTAAATTCATTTCTTGTCTTTCCAAGCCCTAGATTGGCTATGAACCCTCTTATTATCTTTAATCACACCCTAGGATACCTTATTGTGAGATCTATTTACCCCTTTCTATCTTCAAATTGAGATCTCTAAGGTTTTGTTGAGTGTAACAAGTGTGAAATAGGAACCCTATCCCTTGTGCTCCATCTCCTCAAAGGTGGGGTACCCTATTTCTATTGTTACATTTATGTGAAAGTGCATTTAGAATATCTTAATTTTGATTTGGAGTGCATTATAATCCTAGATCTAGCTTGCATTAACTTTGCATTAGTTAATTTGCATCTAGGGTTTCTAAATCTTGCATTAGTGAAAGTGCCCATAGGTTACATTTGTGCATCTTCCATCATTGAATTTCATCTAAAATTTGTATTTTTAGTTAGCCTAAATATCATCCTAACCTTAAAATCCAACATTCACATAGATTTATTAGAAATGATGCAAAAATCCTAATCTAGGACTCATATGCCCCTCAATGCAATTTAGACCTAGTACAAGTTGTTTTGCCTACTTTCTGGGATTTTTTTATTATGCATTTTTCAAAATTTGATCCCTTGAAATACCCTGACTAGGACTCATATGCTCCTTTGGACGAATTTGTCCTGGATCAACCCTGAAACTTCCTTTTATAGCATTGAAAACCTTGTTTGTTCACTTTTTTTTGTTGCCATTAGTTATCTGTTTTAGTTGGATGAGTTTCTATTACATATATTTCACTAAATCTAGCTTAAATCAGTTCATTTCATACATTGCTTAATTCCAAATTTTTATTTACAACATTTCATTTTTAGATTGTTGCATAGTGTACAATTAGTAAATTACCTTGTTTAGAATCTAAAAATTGCATTTACACATTTCATTCTAGATCTTTACATTCCATTTAAAGTCTCTCTCCATTTTAAGTTTGCATAGATTACTTTTCACAAAATGTTAGTATCTATCTTTTCAAAGTCTACAAAGAAAAAGTTAGTCAATAAGCTTGTTAGTCATTCTTCCAATGCATTTCCTAGTTATGAGAGTCTCTTAGTACAAGAGAGCGAAAATTTTAACAATTACCTTAAACCTACAACCCCTCTTATCTCTCCTATTTTTTGGGAATGATGTGATAGAAGAGGATACAAGCATAGATAACCATGACGATCATAATTATTCTTCTCTCGATACCTCTCTCATTAGTGGCGAAGGTATCCTGGTGAAAGAAGATACAATTGTTGAGAATCATTAAAGTATTGCTTGTCCTTCTCCTCCTCCCCCTTGGGAAGATACTATAACACAAGAGAATGAGATCATAGACACATTTCTAAATATCACCTTACCTAGTTTCCATTCACCTCTTTCTTGTGAGAAATTTTTAGTGGAAGAGGATGAATTTGTAAGGAATCATGGCAATCATATTGTAAATGAAGATGATAGGTTGGCATTAGATGATAAAATATTTAAGTTCTATAGCAACCCTCTTTATGTTCCTTCCCCTACTTACCCTATTTTGGAAGACATTATGGGACAAAGAGATGTAATTATAGATAATCATGACAATTATATTTATTTGTCCCCTAGTATCTCTCCTAGTTGTGAAAAAGATACTCTGAGGTTAGAAAATACAACCAATGAGAGTCATGATAATCTTGTGTGTTTCTCTTCTCCTAGTGAAAACATTGTTGAACAAGATAACACCATCATTGATAAGAAATAAAATCTAACCATAGGTAACTCCCTTGCAATGAAGTAATTTTAGAAGAACCAACCTAAACTCTCCTCCTAGGGAGGATATCATGGTACAAGAAAATAATAACATTTACAATAGTAATATAGTTTCCTTAGATGAATATGATGAATTAGAATTAGAATATCCTTCACTAAGGGAAGTTAATATTATTCAACCTTAAATCATCTTTTACCCACCTTCACACAAACCTCAAACTCAAAACAAACCTAAACTTATCCTTTACCCACCTAAGAATATTTTTTTGCAGCAGCCAGGTTATAATACCATTGCTCATACCTATAACACTAAAAACAATCTATAACCAAGAAAAATACCTTCAACATCCCTCTTAGTTCCTAACCCTAACTTACCAATTCCTCCTCATTTTCCTTCACAAAGTGGAAGGGAGTATGATCTTGTTGAACAACTTAAGAATACTCCTACTAATATATCCTTATGGAACCTTATTCAAGCCTCCCCTCATTATCATAACATGATTCAAAGTTCTTTACAACAAGTTCCTATCACTTCTAATGTGCAACCAAATAATGTAGTAGCCATGATTCAAGGAATAAATATAGACATTTTTTTCCACCAAAGTGAGCTACCTCCTTTCGAAGTGCAAGAACAAAATGACGCTTTCATGGTAATAGTTCAATAGAAGGGAAGAGGAATAAAGCAAACCCTTACTGATAATGGCTCAACCCTTAACATATGTAGTGTAACCCCTTTCGATAGGCTTGGTGTAGATAAATTAAAAATTCAACCGAACTCTTTATCTATTAAGGGATTTGAGAATGTAGGAAAACAACCACTTGGTGTGATCACTTTACCTATTACAGCTAGAAAGGCCACATTAGAAACACCGATCCATGTTATTCCTTATGATCTTTCATATAATCTTCTTTTAGGAGGACCATGGATTCATGCAATGAATGGGGTACATTCTACTGTTGATCGTATCATGAAATATGTCCACAACAACAAAGTGTACATACTCGAAGCCGACCTTGAACCAAATAGTTGTTTAAAATTTGAGAAAATAAGGAAAATCCTTTGAAGAAATTGACACCAATTACACAAGTAAAACCCATGGAATAAAAAGACAGAAAAAAATGTTGAGGAATTCATGAAGCTATTATAAGATTATTGGGCTTCCTTAGATTTCACATCATTCATGGGTGAATAAACGATCATAAAAAAGGACTTTGAAAAGGGAAAGGGAAAGGAAAAAGAACTAATTTCAACACAAAATTCAAAAGAACCTTCGAAAGCATCCACATCAAATAGTTTAGAAGAAGAAGTAAATTACACTACAAACATTGATGAACTTAACTATGAAAAACCACCGAATCCAAGAGAAATGAAACAAATTTATGGAAGAGGTTATGAACTTATGAAACAACTTGGATATAGTGGAAAAGGATGTGGTGCTAGAGAACTAGGTATCTATGTCCCTATAGAGCCCTGCACGTAAGAAAAGGATAGTGGTCTTCATTATTTTCCCTTCAAAGAAATAAACAAGCCTTTACTTATTATCAACACTATTACAAAATATTCCTCTAAGCCAACTTTAACATTAGTACATCCTGAACTGATAGACACTAGTGGTCTTGGTTTTTTTCCTTTGAAAGAAATTTAAGAATCAAATGAATATTTTCTTAATTTCAGTGTCATCACCCAAAACACTAATAATTCAAATTTTATAGATTTTACACCCTCCTATAAAGGAGAGTACAAAATCTCACAATCTAAAGAGTCTTGTGTAAGTATAACATCTTGTACTAATCAAGAGATATATTTTTTGAACAATAAAGGAAACTCTTCTACTATTGATCAAGAGGGTATTTTTTCTAAACTCCTCCAATATTATTTGATATCTCTCCCTCCAAGAACACAAAATAAATTTTACTACAAGAATTTATTTTGCGCAAATCATAGAGTTCATGGTCATTCTACTAATGAATGTAAGGATTTAAGTGATAGAATTCAATATATTAAGGAATTTTATGCGCTTCCTTATGTTGGGGCACCTAATTCCTTGAATACATATTGATTTCTATTCTATTATATCTCTCATCAATCATTTAGGATCATCCTTGTCCTACACTAAGTGGGGGTAAGGTATTAAGCAGCCTTGTCCTCATATGTCGCTTGTTGTATCTTTTATCTAGTTGACCACCTTTCATGTACATATAAGAGCAAGCTTGGGATTTGGATGACATGCCTTAAGTGTCTCACATGTGATGTACTGAGTTATGCAACCGCTTTTCATGATGTAGTATTTAGAAACATATGACTTGGCATAGGGATTTTCGAGTAAGATCTCATGTATTCTTCTATATTAAAGAGATTTCTCATAGAAATGGTGTTAGAAATCACTTTAAAGTGGGGGAATAAATAGACACTCATGTTTCATTATATGATTTTATTTATTCTTGTGATGTGTCCTTTTCTTGGTGGTATAATTGGGTGTAATTTCCTTTGAGAGTAAGATATTTCTTTGGTTTGTCCTCTCTTGGAGACAATAGGCACAATGTTCTCTAAGAAGAGACCTTACATGAACTAAGAAAAATCCCTTTGAACATACCTTATATTATGTTGTAATTTTTTGTTATATGGCCACCTTGCATAACACACTTTGCTTTCCTATGGAGACATCCTATTTGTTCATGAGTATTAAGCATACAAAGCTTTTCTTACCTCATGAAGCTCAAAGTTCATTGTTTTGTGGCACCTTATCAAAGTTATCAATGGGTATAGCTTTGGTTTGGTTGTACAAGAAGCCAAACTTAGGCATGACTTTCCCATAGCCACTTGCTTGTGTGTGTGAGTGCATACCAACCATGCGTGTATGTGTCTCACTTCTTTGGATACTCACCCATTGGACAACTTGAAGTTTTGTTGCCTCAAAGTCAGCATGCAATTTTGGACAAATAGCTTAGATATGATCCACATAACATTGAATAAATGTTCAAGGCTTGATCCACCTCTTTTTATTTTTGTTTTTTCTTCTTTTTTTTTCTTTATTTGACATTGATTTTTGAGTATCTTGTTTTGTTGCATATCATACACCTTGTGCATGTCTTTTTGTGCTTATGTTAGTTTGACGTAGGATCTTGGATCCTAGGGGCTTGACTACCTCCTATGATCCTTGTTATCCATTACCATCCATGTTGGTATACAGGGACTCCTCTTGAATGTCTACTTTAGCACGAGTTTGAAGCAAGTTCCTCCTCTTACTAAAGTGGGGGCTAAATGTAGTGTAGAAAAATATTTTTTGTTTACATTTTCACACTTAATTTTGGAATGATTAAGATTAAAATGAAACTAATTTGTCACCTTGATCTAGTTTTGTAATGTGTATTCCACATTCACATTTGATTTAGGACCCTTTTAAGCTAAATTGACCTAATTTTTCCTTAATTTAATGTTGTAAAGTATACTTATTTACACCTTCACATTAAGTTTTGAGCCCTCTTACATTTATGACCTTCATATCATCATTAATAGGCCCCTAAAACCCTATACTATGCATCCTGAGGAATATTTCAATTGGAATCTCAACATAGACATCAAATATACTTAATTTCTCAACTCCCTGACATTTCCTCCACTTGAAAAAGCTTGGTGGGACCCATACACCACCTTGGGTGTATAAGTCCCATCCATATGGGACCTATATGCCACAAGTGGTGTATGAGTCCCATTTGACCCCTTTTTTATGGTTTTGAGTGGGAAATCAAGGTTTTAAGTTCAAATTTCATGAATGTCATCTTTTGGGATCTAATAAATAGGAAGTTAGATGGATTACCTATATAAAAAAGTTCTCAAATCATTATTTCACCTAAGCATTCATCATATCAAGCCTAGCACTCATTAGTTAAGCATTCCAAGACTTCATAAGAGCATTAAGGTATTTTACGAGAGCACTTCTAAGGCATTCAAGGGAAATGTTCATCATTTTTTGTATCAATTCAAGATCTATCATCATGTCCAGATCATCAAGCATCAAGCATGTTGTTGACCTAGTGTTATGATGTTCCATTAAAGATCCATTTTCATTTATTATTTCATGTCAAATTTCAAGATCAAGATCTACATTCTACATAGCCACTTTATGTTAGATTGTTGAGTTACCTATCAAGACATCCTTCAAGGTTTCATTGTTCATGTTTCATGTTCATATTTCATTGTTTCATCGCAAGGTTTAATTACCTAAACAGGGTTTGACCAAGGAAAACCCCTATATCCTAAAAAAAAAGTTTCTCTCTCTCTTTACATGTGTGGTTGTGGATCTAGGCATCTTAGAGCTTGAAGATACTTTTAAGACAAAGTTACAAGGTTGAATAAAGTCATCAAGTTGTCACAAGGTTTCTATCTTAATGGAAAGTCACCTACAGGTTGCAAATTAGGGTTTCAAATTTGAAAATGAAGTGTGGAAGGAAGAGTAGAGATAGGAGTGTAGATTTAGACCTTAACCCTCCAAAAAAGTAGAATGGGAAAAATATGCCACTTGTGATGTATGAATCCTTGTATAGGGATTTTTCCATATTTCAAAAGATCCAAAACATACACTGACAGATTCTAGTTTTGGCACAGAAACCCTAGTCTAGGACTAAATCACCCAGACTAGCATATGAGTTATAGTTGGTATTAAATAGGATGATTTCATGGTTTTGGAGATTGTTTTGACCTCATCCTTCTTTTAGGTGCACCTTTTTTCATTCTTAGTTTATTATTTTGCATTTCAGTTTCATTTCCTAGGTCATTTAGTTAGGTTTTGCATAGTACTTTGCATGTTACATTCATCTCTTGTCTTTCCAAGCCATATCTTGGTGGTGAACCCTCTTATTGTCTCTAACCACACCCTAGGATACCTTATTGCAAGATCTGTTTCCCACTTTCTATCTTCATATTGAGATATCTAAGGTTTCCTTGAGTGTAACAAGTGTGAAATAGGAACCCTATCCCTTGTGGTCCATATCCTCAAAGGTGGGGCACCCTATTTCCATTGTTATAATTGCTAAGCCAACTTAATGAAACCTTTATTGTTTTAGTTCCTAAGAAAGAGAATGCTACCTATCTACAAGACTATAGACCCATAATTCTATGCAATACTATGTATAAAATATTCTCTATAATTTTTGTGAGCAAGCTAAAAGGGGTTCTTGATTAGCTGATCTTTTGTGAACCAAAAAGGTTTTTTTAATTATATACAAATTATTGATACCCCCATTGTTCCTCATGCATATATTCACTCTATGGAACTCTACAGGAAACAAAAAATGGTTTGAAAGTTAGAGATTTTGAAAGCCTATGATGGGGTTTTTTTGAGGGTTCTCATAGTTATTTTAGAGAAGTTTGGCTTCACTTGAAGGATTTTAAAACTGATAATAGCTTATGTCACCAAGCCAATATTTTCTATTTAATTGAATTATGGTACTAATCTCTTGTGGTTGGTAAAGTTTTAAGGAAAGGAGATCCCCTTTATCCTAACCTATTTATAATTACTACTGAATTTCTTTGCAAAAACCTAGACCAAGGAATCCTTAAAGGGATTAAAGTTTCTTCTTCATTTCCTCTTCCTTCCCATCAACAATTTTTTGATGATCTACCATCCTTTTTAGTATTACTTAAGTTGTTGAAGCTGCCATCTAGAAATCAATTCTATAGGACTATGCTATGGATTGTAGAAAACACATCAACTACTCTAAAAGTAAGGTGTACTTCTTCAATTCTAATCAACAACTAAAAGAAAAAGTGTTGAGAATCTTGTACTGTTAGGAGGTTTTTTACTGGATACTTATCTTGGCCTTCCCCTATTCAATAAGAAACCTCCTATCACCTACTAGAATGGTATTATTGAAAGGATCCAAATAAAGTTGGCTAGTTGGAAAGGTAAGCTCTTAAACTAGGTAGGTAAAGTGTAGCTCCTTAAATCCTCCATACAAAGTATCTTGGTATACTTCCTTTCTCTTTTTAAAATTCCAGATTTTATAATTAGAAAAATTGAGAAAATTCAAAGAAACTTTCTTTAGACAAGAAGAGAAGAAAAATCTAGGATTCCCTTAGTAAGTTGGGAAAAATTTTGTTCTCCTAAGAAAGTTGGTGGTCTAAGGATAAGAAGGTTAAACTTGTTCAATAAAGATCTTATCTTTAAAAATGGTTGACACTTCTTAGAAGGCTCAAAGGATTGGGTTAAAATTCTAAAATTTAAATACCTAGGCAATGTTGATCCTGGTTGTTTGTTGTTTTCTTAGGATTAGCTAAAAGGTTTAATAATCTATAACAACATAATTAAAACAAGTGTAGTGTAGGAAAAGGTATCCCTTTAAATTTTCATACTTGTTTGGGCCCTCCTTATTAAAATTAGGCTTCTTTATGCCTTACTTGGTCCTATAAATTGCATCCACAAGCCTAATTTAAATGCATCTTTTTGAGGATAATCCCAACATTTAATAAATGACAAATCATAATTCCATTTTTGAGGTTATATTTTCTAAATCTAGTGATCTAGGACTGATACACCACCTTGGGCATATGGGTCTCACCTAGGTCTCACGGCCTGATTTCAAATATTACATAGAACCTAGCACTTCTTGGAGTTTGTGTCCCGTGTTTAAGACATTGGGACTCAAACACCCCACCTGGCGTATGAGTGTCACTTTAACTAGGACCTATTTTAAATCAAATTCTTGGTGGGATTTTATTATCCTAGATCTAATGTCGACTTGTAGTGTTGTAATTTTAGGAAATTTGGCATAAAGAAGTATAAATACAATTTTATTTCATATAATTTCATCTAAGAAATCCTAACAAGAAATTCAACAAGTTTTCAAGTCATTCTTAAGGAAAGTTTATGAAATCAATAGCATTCAAGATTCAAGCATCATGCCAAAGTATTCATGCATCATGTGTGTTTTTGGGTTAACATTTGTGATGTATGTTTTCATGATTCAAGCAATCATTCAAAGACATTATCTCATATCAATATCAAGAGTCAAGATCCACATCCATTGGAGCCATTTCACACAAGTTTGCAACCTGTATTTCAATGGTTTGGTGAGTTGGAACATTTCATTTGTTCATTCATTATTCTTTCATTCTATTTCATATCATTTCAAGGTTTGATTACCAAAATGGGGTTTTACCAAGTCAAAACTCTATTCCCTAACAAAACAACATTTTTCCATCTTCATGTGTGATTGAAAATTTAGATGATTGGGAGGTTGAAGATCCTTTGAAGATAAAGTTGCAAGATTGAAGAAAGTTGTCAAAGTTCTCATCTTCACGGAAACTCACCTATAGATTAGAATTTATACTTTTTGAACTAGAAGATTGGTCAAGATGAAAGCTATAGAAGATCACTCAAGGCTACAAAATTTTCAATCACTACCTAATACTAAGACTAAATCGCCCCTTTGGGCATATGAGTCACATTATACCTCTTTTCACTAGTTTTCTATAGATCCTCATTTACTAGCAAAAAATTGATGATTTTATCTAGATTCTTGTAGTAGGACTAAATCACCTTATCTAGTGTATGAGTCCTAGTGCACTTCAAAAAGAAGAATTTCATAGTTGCAAACCTTACTTGGAATCCATTAGTTTACTAGGTTCCTTTCTGTCTGATTTTTGTTTCTCAATTTTTTTTCATGCTCTTAAGTTTCTAGGGTTTAGTGCATTCAACTTTGCATTTGTCCTTTGAAACTTCATTTTAATGATGAACCCTCTTTTAATCACACTTATGGAAACCCCCCCCCTTTTATTCCTTCCCTTCATTGAATCACTTGGTTGAGGGATCTTGGTTTCTTAATGAACTAAAAGTGAAATGGGTCATAAACCCTTGGTTCCATCTCCTCACAGGTGGAACCCCAATTTCCTTCTATTCATTTTGGTTAGCCTGACCTTTGGACACATACATTTCTAATTTGGAGAAGATTGTAGTCCTAGATCTAGGTTAACTTTGCATTGCATTTTCATTAGTTGAATTGTATTTAGGACTCCTAAATCTTGCATTAGTGGAAAAGTACATATAGGTTTCATTTTTGCATCTTGCATAATTGAATTTCATTGGAAAACTATAATTGCAAATAGTCATTTGAGCATACAAACTAGAAACCTTAACATTAACTCATAATTTTCTAAATTTGGTTTAAAAACCCAAATCTGGGACTCATTCACCCACCTAGGAAATTTAGTCCTTGTACAAGTTGTTTTTCTAGATTTCTTGGAATGTTGTGTTGTCTATTTTTCAGTATTTGAACCTTCCAAAAACCCTAACTGGGACTCATTCACCCATCTAGGCAATTTAATTCCATATCAAACCTAAATCTACATTTTATAGCATTAAAAACTTCATTTATATGCTTTTGTTTGCTATTATCAGATATCTATTTCAATTTGTTTATTTTATATTTCATTCATTTCATTTGATCTATCTTAATTTGGTTTCATTTCAAGTGCATTTGTAAAAATAAGAATTGGAATCAAAAGCATATTGATTATCTTGTGTTCATTGCATTTATCTTGATTTTCCTTTGCACGAGCTTTACAACTTGGTGTCTTATTGCTAATACTATAGTGATACATAGTTTGAGACTCATGTCATCCCACAACAATGTACTTGTCATGGATCATCAGTTATCTAGCTATTTCACTCATAGTGTTGACATAGTTATTTCACTAGGTATGGACCATACCCTTGATAACTCTTTATCTTCAAGTGTTGAAATAATGGTTGCTAGTGTTCCTTAAGAAAATATAAATTAAATCCATAAATAATTAGAAAAAATATAAAACCAAGTGAGTACTAAAAATATTTCCAACAATGCTAGTTGTACCATAGATAACATACACCACATGGTTGAAAGTGAAAAAGGAATAGAGATTTCACATAACCTAGCATAGATTTTTGGCAAACATCTTAACTCAACGACTAGTTATGCTCAAACCTCAAACAATGCTCAAAGTCAAGGAGGAGCTCAAATTCCTCCTCCTACAATCATTTCCTCTATTCCCACCTATACCAATCCTCAAGTTACCACAATGATGCAACCTACTAGTAATTTTGTTTCTACCTTGGGTATTTCCACTAGCAATCCTTGGATCTTTGTGGCATCTCATGTCATATCTCCTACCACTTTACCTCCCATAAGTGTTCCATTCACTTTCCCATCAAACACATATACACCTCCACCATATTCACCTCAATGACACCATCCTTAACCATTTTTTAGAAAATGCTTCATCCCTTCAAATACAAATTTCCATCATAAACCAAAATCAAAATGGCCAACCTTCATACTATGTCAAAATAAATCCCTTATCCTTGGAGATATTGAGAATTTAAATACCACAAGGTATAGAGATTCTTAGGTTTGAGAAATATGGAGGGAAAGGAGATCCTTCTAACCATGTTTCCGCTTACACCGCCTTATGTAGTGATTTCATCTTTGAAAATAAGCTCTTGGCTAAGCTTTTCCCTAGGTCCTTGAAAGATACCACTTTAGAATGGCTGTCCTCATTACCAAATAACTTAATTATTCATTCAATGAACTTTTTGAGGCCTCTATTAACAATTTCCAAGTGCACATGACTCTTAATATGACATTAGTTGATTTGATGAGATGCAATCAAAAGGATGATGAAAAGGTTACTGATTTTATTTCATGCTACCAATTGCTTTATTCCCAAATTGACATAAAGATTCTTGATCCTCACCTTCATTGAATGTTCATTGAGAACTCACAAACTAATATGCAAGATAAGCTTGGAATGATGAAATTCCCTTCCTTCATACACTTGTGTACTACCCTTCATGATTATCAAAACTCAATTTGTAGTCATGAAACAAAACCCACCTCTAGATTTCCTAAAAATATTGAATCCATAACTCAATATAATTACCAATCTTTTAGGAAACATAATAAAAAATTTCTTCAACTAAATCCCCCTCAACCAACCCAACATGTTGATACCCAAGTGGCTACTATAAAGAAGACAAATCCTTTTACATTTGGGGATCCAAAAAGAAAATTTAGTCCCTTACCCAATACCCTCCATAACACCATGTTACAACTTCTAGAGAAGAATTTGATTTCCTTACCTCCTGTTAAAGCTCTCAATCCTAATAATCCATTACCTCTGAATTTTAGATCAAATTCTTATTGTCATTTCCACCATCAAAATGGACATGATACAAAACATTGTAAGCATCTTAATCATCTTGTACAAGACCTCATTTATTTAAATCATTTTCAAATCAGTGGTGTCAATGATCGAGGTAATAAGCCTACTGCCCCTCCCAACCAAAACTTGCAAATGTTTACTAAACCCATGCCAAACCATAATAGTTCATTTGTCAAAGCTAGTGAAACTAAAAATGATGTGATGAATGTTGACATGGATGATGACAACATGGATACTAATCAACAAATTCCTATTAGTAGTATTGTTGGATTGATCAAAACTCAATCTCATAAGGGCCAAACTAAAATGCCTCTTGATATCGCTTTCTCACAAAAAGACTTACACACGATGGTCCTCTTTACATAGCTGATGGACTCAAAGACAATCCCACTGATGGGTTATTAATTGATCCCATTTTTGGAGGGAATGTGATCATTGAAAAACTTTTAATTGTGCATGAACTTTATCAAGATACATATGATAAACTAAAAGCATGGATAAAAATGCATAATGGTTTTGCTTTCCCTATGATAGGTTTTATCATCCTTCCTTTAAAATTTGGATCGAAACAATTGGATGTCTCATTCTCCATCATCCCGATGTTGGATCAATTCCATGTGATACTTGGTTACCCATGGCTATGCTCCATGGAAGTCGTCCCATCGGTTCTACATAAATGCTTAAAGTTTCCCTTTAATAATGAAATCTTTACTATGCACCATAGTGGCTCTTATCATGTGTCTTCTCGTGGAAATTTTTCATTGGATTTATTTTTTCTCAAGCCTATTGAACCTATTAAACCTCTTGAAGATTTCTTTTTCAAATCCTATCAAAATTTTAGCAAAAAATGAATAGAAAAATTATCCCTTCAAAACATGCCTCAACCCATGATTGAGCCTCCTATCCTTGATGAAAAAATCATTGAACCAAAACCCATTCCAACTAACCAAGACCAACCTAAGAAAAATCCTTTACCTATCTCATACAAAAGACCAAGAGACAACCAAAATAATCTTGTCATGCCTACTAAGATAAAACAAGTTTATAAGGATAAAGAGAGAGTGCTTGAACAACATCACACAGTTCCTTTTTTTCCTCCTCTAAGTGATGAAAAAAACCTATGGTTGATAAACCTGCTCCTACACAAACACAACTTGAAAATCATACCAAAAGAAATAGAAATCCTAGAGTCTAGGTATAGATGTCATGCTACTACTTGAAGGTTAAATGAAGAGAATAAAAATGAAAAATCAACATCAAAAATTAATTGATGCAATACATTATGAGTCTCCCTCTTCACTACAACAAAAATATCCTATATCACAACCGCAATAGGAACTATCACCTTATTTGGAAGTTATCATTCGACCTCCTGGGATGATTAACTTAGACGATGATGATGAGATTGTTAAAATTGATGAAGAAGTGCATAATGAATCAAATACATTATTTTCCTCTTATATGAGCTTAAATCACAATTCTCTTAAGAAGAGTGTTGAACTTAGTGATTCTCCTAGTACCGTATTCGTTGTTGTCCCTTTGGCTAGTTATCTATCTTTCATATACGATGAAAAATATTGGGATTTAGATGAACTACTATAGGTTCACTCACATGTGCCTTAATAGTATTTCCTTTATTTCTTTTTCATGTTCTGTTTGTGATTGTATGTGCATAATGTGATCCCTCGTACTGATCTATTTGATGTATCTCTTTATCCTTGTGACATTTCTCTATTTGTATTTGCATTCTTCTCTATGTCATAAATCCTTTATCTTTTCGTTTTCTTGTTTTTTTCCTTTTTGGGATTACGTAAGGCATTGAGACATATAGGTCTCTTCCATGTTGACCCAAAATATTTTCTTTGTTTTAGATTTTTTTGTGTCATTCCTCCTTTTCCATGAGTATTTGGGGAATGATGACATTTCTAAGTTGTATAACAACACTGTAGCAAAGATATACTAACACCAAAACCATGGATCCCTTATGTGATTTCAGGATTTCATTTTGTGGGAAAACCCTTTTCATGATGTAGCTTTCTTTGGAAACATATTACTTGGAATAAGGCTTTCCAAATAAGCTCTAATGTCCTCTTTATTGTTAGAATTTATCATTTTTTACTTTGAACTAATTGCTCACAGCATGGTGTTTAGAAATTTCTTTAAAGTGGAGACATACATTGGAATTATTCTCTTTACATTTCAATTACAACTCATGTTTCATTGTTTGGTCTTCTTAATTCATGTGATGCATCTTTCTCTTTGTGGTGAAATTTGGTGTGATTTTCTTCAAGAGTGTGATCTCTCTTAGCATATTATATTCCTCTTAGTGGCTTGATGAAGCATAGTGCATCCCCTAAGTCGTGAATCTTCTATTCTTCAATTTGTCCTCTCTTGGAGAAATTAGGCTAGATGTTCACTAAATTAAGACCTTACATGAACTAAGAAAAACCCCTTTGAACATAACTTACACTAGTTTGCATTTACAATAACGGTTATATGGCCAACTTGCATAACACACATTTCTTTCCTATGGAGCCATCCTATTTGTTCATGGGTGTTAGCATATGAAGTTTTACTTCTAACACGAATCTTGTTTGCATTGTGTGGCACCTTATCAAAGTTATCAGGAGGTATATCTTTGATATGGTTAGTGTATGTTAGTGAACCTAGGCATGAATTTATGATAGCCACTTTCTTGTCTGTGTGAGCACATACCAACTATGTGTGTATGTGTCTTTAGGGGCTCACCTAGTGAATAGCCTAAGGTTGCACTAGCCTATGTGAGCATGTGTTTTGCTTTTGATAAAGGGTAAAACGGGTTTTACAGGGACCTGAAACCACAAAGTTTACAACATAAAAGAGAAGAAAAGTCCAACATAAACAACCAACTGCTCAAAAGATAAAAATTGGAAAAAGCAATAGCCAACCACAAAAGACTAGAAATGTCAAGAAAAAAGCCAGTAGAAAAGCAAGCTAAAAATTGGCACCAATTAACCCAGCGTCTTCAGGATAGACTCTATCTCGGCATCCAGGTTATGCATATCATGAACCCCCTTAAAAGTTTGAATCATATACAGAGTGGGGGGAGCCTTCCTCTTCAGGTTGGCCCTAGTTCTCTTAGAAATGCCAGCATCCACCTCCTGGTTTCTTTCATTGGTGTCCTCCAGGTCAACCACCAGAGACCCCTGTTGGGCTTTGTCCAGCTTCTCGGTCATGGCATTGATAATGATGATGTTGTGTCTAGCGATCCGACTATTTTGCTCAGCAATAATTTTGATAGTATTTTTCATTTTCTCCACCTCAATTTCAACCATTTTGTTCTTACCAGCTTGGTACTGAGTATCTTTGTTGAGACTGTAATCTCTTCGTTCCACCTCTTTCTTTTCAATCGCTGCAACCTTGGCACCTAGCCCTTCCAATTTACTTTGAAGGGCCCAATTTTTTATCTTTAGCTCATTAATTTCATTGAAAGTCTATTTCGATAGTTTGAAATGGATATCAACATTATTTCTAGCTAAATTCAAAACATCCACAGAGGGATCCCTATCAGTGTTGAGACAAGTATTGGCAGGGTCAGGGGTAATAGGCGAGCCAGTTCTAGCAATTCTATCCAATGATGGGTCAACAAAGGGCTCGGTATTGTTAGCACCAGACGCTTCAGAGTCAGGGGAATCTTCAGAGTATGAGACAAGGTTTTTAACCTAGGGATTCTTGTTAACAAAATTGGTTTTGAGGGAGGGGCTTCCTGGCTCAAGCACAACATGATCTTTAACAGTAAGTGGGTTAGGGTTAATCTTGCCAGAATGGATAGTAGGCAGGCTAATGACAATTCTAGCCGGACTTGAATTGGGCAAGAACTTTGAGCAGCTGGGTTCAGTATCATCTTCCTCAGAATCAGGGGAGGCTTCAAGATTAGCAAGGATAGGCAGTTTTTGATAATGCTCCACAATTAATCTAATCAGGCCTATGTGCAAAATAGGGAATCTTCTAGGGTTTTTCTTATGGTCATCCAAACTTTTCCTCAAAGAATAGAGAAGATAGTAGGGGAAGGAAACCCTTACCTTGTAGTGGAAGTGGTTGAGCAGGGAAAAGTGATAACTGTAGACCCTGGTAAAGCAACCATCCATAGCTATGTACTCCATGATAACATTTAGAACCTTTCTCCATAGGGATTTTATGGTCTCGAATTCAAAGTAGCTATTAGCAATTTCACCAAATTTTATCTTTATTTCTCTATTTTTGGAAATCTGATGACGACATCATAAAAAAAAACCATGTCCCTGAAAAACTTCTTCCCATCAGTCGACATTCCCATCACTTCAGCTATCAGGTTTTCATTGAGCTCAACTTTCCTTCCAAAAAGGGTAAGATCTCCATTATTGCAATTTTTCTCAAAAGATTCTTAGCCTCCTGATTGGATCCATGGAGCTTCTCCAGGAAAGGAAGTAACCCCCTGCTTTTTACTTTATTCCAAGCCTTAACATTTTTTGTGTGCATCTCATAGCTATCTGGCTCAATTCTTTTCCTATCTCCACCGATTTTGGCAAACACAGTGGGGCAGACAGAGATGAAATCCTTACTAGAACTAGTCCTGCCTAATCTAAGAACCCACAAAGCGTGCCAAGCCACCTTGTAGACTAAGCAACTAAGCTCAGTCCCATACAATCTAATGATTGTGATGTGAAAGCTCCATCATGTCCTCATTAAAGAGATGACATGCCTCTTGTCCATGTGATTTTTCATAATTCAATAATGCACAGACATTAACACTTAGATCACTAAAATTTATCCAAGTGCTCTGATCATTACTCCTAACCCCTTCATTAGCAAAAAAATCTGCCATAGCATTGGCTTCTCTATAGGCATGTGAAATTTTAATTTTGTCAAACTTAGCAAGAATTGATATGGCATCATCAATCCATGATTTTATAGTCCATGAGGGAGGGGGACTTACCACAAAGGAAATCAATAATATTTTTGGAATCACCTTCAAGCCAGAGGTTTTTAAAGTTAAAAATTTGAGCTAAATTTATAAGGTGGAAAGCACCAGTAGCCTCCGCCAAGTGATTGGTTTGGGAACCAAGAGTGGTCGTTGCTCCTAGAAAATTACCAAAGGGATCCCTTATGAATCCACCGCAACTCGTCACCCCTGGATTACCTTTAGCCACTCCATCAAAGTTAGCTTTCACCCATCCATTAGGTGGAAAACACCAACAAACACCCTCTCTATCCTTCTTGTCTTTTTTAGGAGCGCAAGGAAAATCAAGGCTTATGTTCCATTCCTTGGAAACTATTAGGTCATAGGATGAGTGAACTGCTTTCTTAGAATTTCTAACCTTCAGGGAGATAGCTTTGACATTTTCTTTCAAAAATCTAATAATTTTATCAAAAAAAAAATCCACCAAAGCTTCTTTATCTCTGTAAATTTTGTTGTTACGTTCTTTCCAAAGACCCCAAGCAACATGAGGGAAATAGAAATCCCATAAAATATTGAGAATAGAATTGTGAGTCAGAGCTTTCCATTGAAGGAAGAAGTCTTCTATAGACGAGGGAAAAACCCAAGAAAGATGCCAAAAATTGATTAATTTTTACCATATTGAGGCAGCAAAAGGACAATGAAGGAACATATAATGCACTGACTTGGCCTCCATCTTACAAAGAAAACATCTATTAGGTATTTGAAAGCCTCGTTTGCAAAGGTTATCAATCGTGAGCACCTTATTTTGGAGAAGGATCCAAAAAAAAATGTTGATTTTAGGGACTAAATGTTTGAACCAAGCCTTCAACCAGAAGGGAGGAGAGCCTTGGGATGAAGTAATCTTGGCAAAGGTAGATGAAACATAATAGTTTCCAAATGGATCATCAATCCAGACAAGATGATCTCCCAACTGATTAGAGAAAAATCTAACAGCCAACAAAGAAGACTGAATAGGAGCAAGGGCCTAACTGACAAGACATGGGTCCACCCATTTTCCATTCACTATGTAGTCTTTCACATAAGAACTAAACTGGGTTTTGTAATTCTAATCTCACCCACTAAAGGAATCAATTTTTATAAGGGGCTCCTTGAATAGCCATCTATCCTCCCAGAATATGGTTTGGTTTTCACTTCTAACTTGCCAACCAGTTCCAGAGTCCACAATAATTTTTCCATTAATAAGATTATTCTAGTAGGATGAACCTCTAGGAAGAAGATGGGAGTCCTTCAGAATAATAAGAGAACAATTGTTCTCTAAATATTTGCTAGCTAGGATATCTATCCATTCACCTAATGATGAGAAAATTCTCCATATTTGTTTTGCTAGAAGGATTTTATTAGCCATTCTGATTCTTCTAAGACCTAATCCTCCGGTCTTTTTTGGTCTGCACACCAAATCCCATCCAATTAGAGGTAGTCTTTTCTTTTCTTCAACACCCAACCAAAGAAATCTTTTTTGAATCTTTTCTATGGAATCTGTAAACTTAGCAGGAATCTTAAAGAGGCTCAGAGCATAGATCAGAAAATTCTGAAGAGAAGCTTTGAGGAGTTGAAGTTTACCTGCTTGACTTAGTAGGGCTCCTTTCCAACCAACAAGCTTCTTGTTAAACCTCTCAACCAATGAAATACAAAAGGATTCAGGAGGTTTAAGGCTTAAGGGTAAACCAAGATAGGTGGTGGGCAAGGAGTCCACCCTACACCCAAGGATTCTAGCAATTTTGGTCTGTCTGTGAACTCGGGTGTTGAAGAAGAACATAGAACTTTTTTTATTATTAATCAGCTGTCCAGATGCTCTCCCATATTTATCGAGCAAATATTTGAAGGTTTTACCTTCTGAGACCGTGGTTTTACCCATTAGCATAATATCATCAACAAATTGTTGATGAGAACAAACTAGGTTGCTAGAGGAAGGGTTGAGACCATGAAGGGATCTATTGTCAATCAGCTTTTTCAGGTTTCTGCCAAGACTTTCAGCCATGATAGTGAATAAAATAGGAGAAATAGGATCACCTTGTCTTAGACCTCTAGTACTTTGGAAGAAATTAGTAGGGGATCCATTAACCATAACAGAGATAGAAGCAGTTGACACAAGTTGTTCCACCATTTGAAGGACCCTATTGCAAAATCCAAAAGCCTTTAAGATTTTAAATAATAAAATCTAGTCAACTTTGTCATAGGCTTTTGAAATATCAAGCTTTAACAAAAAGCCTTCAATCTTAGATTCCACCAAGGAATGGATATTCTCATGCACAGTAACAATAGAGTCAAGGATTTGTCTACTAGGAATTAATCCATTTTGTTGAGGTGAAAACAAAGAAGGCAAAAGACTTAAAAGTATAGAAGTCAAAACCTTGGAGATGATTTTATATATCAAATTATAGAGGCTTATGGGTGTGAAGGCCTCAAAGTTTATCGCATCAAGCTTCTTAGGGATAAGAACTAGGAAGGTGGCATTAAATTCTTTTAGGAGACTTTTGGATCCAAAAAATTCTCTTACAACATTCACCACATCGTCTCCAACAATCTCCCAGAACCATTGGAAGAAAAAAAAATGGAAGCCATCCAGACCCGAAGCTTTACTCCCATCAAAGGAGAAAACTGCCCTCTTGACTTCCTCATTGGTAAGGATAGCAGATAGCATTGAGTTATTTTCCTAGTTGATAACTTTCGATATAGCCTCTATTAAGTGATCTTGATCATTTTGGTTAATTTCATCATTCTCAGAAAGAAGGTTTTTAAAGAATGAAACAACATGCTTTCTAATATCCTCCTCCTCCTCATACCTGGTACCATTCACTTCAATTTGAGATATTCTGTTGATAGCTCTGTGTTTTGAGGCCGAAAGATGAAAGTACCTAATATTTTTGTCACCTACAGATAACCATAAAGCTCTAGATCTTTGCCTCTAGAACTCCTCCTCCTTTTCGATAATGTCATGCATCTTAATGAGTAACTCATTCTCTCTTAGTATCATTCAAATATCCTCCTTCTGGACATTCTATTGAATTTCCCCCAATTCTGTTTGGAGGTTAGATTTGATCCTAAAGATGTTCCCAAAGGAATCCTTTTTCCATTTTTTCAAATTATACTTCACTTCCCTTAGCTTTTTAGCTATTCTAAACATAGCAGTACCAGAAATACTTATATTCCACCATTTCCTAATTTCCTATTTAAAAGCAGGATGAGAGAGCCACATTTTTTCAAATCTAAAAGGGATATTTTTCTTCTTTTTTATAGGATTCACAACAAAACTGATAGGGATATGATCGGATCCAATTCTAGAGAGAGATTTAAGAGAACAGTAATAATCAAAAAACCAATGATTGGAAACTAAAGATCTATCTAATCTAACCTATATAACATCCATCCCCTTTCTGCAATTCGACTAGGTATAAGAAGCTCCATGTAAATCCAGGTCTATCAGCCCTTGGTTGTCATTCAAACTCTGAAGATCCTCTTTGCTCTCCACATTGATCTAGGAACCTCCAAATTTTTCTCCATTCATTAAGGGCGTGTTAAAATCACCCATGACAACCCAAGACTCTCTTTTGAAAATCCTCCTAAAAGTAGCCACTCCATCTAAAAGGATTTTCTAAGTCCTTTTCCATTGGGGGCATAGATGTTCAATTGGATCCAACTGAAATTATCCCTAATATGTGTGAATCTTGTAGCAATATGATTCGTTCCTTCCAAAATTGGATACCCTTTGATTATGTGACTATTCCAGAAGGTAGCAATACCTCTAGAAGCGCCATTCGAATTGTTTCCTTGATTACTACAATGCTGAAATAGTTTCACCTTTTCTACTTTTTCCTTTAACATTTTTGTCTTTTGAATAAGAAGAATATTAGGCTTGTCATCTCTAACAAAATTTTGTAGAACATCCTACTAGTGGGGGCTATTGAGTTCCTTGATATTCCAAGACATTATTCATGAGTTACCATGGGATTTGAGGCATTCCAGGATGGTTTTCTAAGACCCATATGCTATATCCTGAAAACTATTATGCTCTCTTGTCCATTTAATAGATTATTTTCCCCAAGATTTCTTTGGTGCTCCACAGTCTTCCTTTTCTTTTGATCTGGTAGAAATACCACTTGGATTCTTCCATTGTTTATTTTTTTCTTTCTTTTTCTTTGATAAGATCTCTTCTTTATCAGTTTCTTCTTGGCTATCCGTCTCTTTGCTAGATTCCCATTCCTTATCAGTTGGGAGCCTTTGTTCCTAGGGTAATGTATCCATGATACCATTCAAATGAAAAGATGAAAAGTTACTAGAAAGTTCAGTTGAGTGGTCTGAGTTTTTGAAGGAATCCTTAACCACTTTCAAGGAGTTAGGATCCGTAAAGTGCTCTACACCTGGAGGAAAAAGACCTTCAGAGGAAGGGAGAGGGAGAGGGATGTTCAGTTCCAAGGACAAACCCTGAATAGGGATATCCTCCGGACCCAGGGTCTCATTATTTTTCTCTGTTGGAATTAGCTCATGGGAAAAGGGGTTAGCTTCTTGGTTTAGTTTTTCTTCCCCAGCTGATTGATCCTCATTGGATTTATTTTCCTTAATAGGTGAAGTCTTCACAAGATTCTTATGCTGGGGTTCCAGTGGATCCTCTTCATTGTTTTCCATTTCCACTTCAGCCTCATTAGAAGTAATCAGACCATTAGACTCTTTATTTTCATTGCTATCTCCTCCTGATTTCTTTCACCATACCGATTTCAATGATCCAACTAGTTTCTCTTTCTCTTTGGTGGCATTTAAGTGGCATTTCTTAGCCCAGTGCCCAGATTTTCTACATTTGAAGTAGGAAAACGGGATGGTTTCAAACTCTATATCCTACAACTAGGACCCCAGTTTTGACTAGATCTCGATTGATGATGGAAGGTCAGCGTTCTGAGAGACCCCTACACATATTCTTGCAAATACCAACCTCTTTCTAGCAGTTGTCATTGAATCAATAGAAAGGAGCTCACCAAAGGAACTCGCTATACCATAAAAGGTATCCTCATTCCAATATTCCAGGGGAAGATCCGAAAGTCTAACCCAAACTGGGAAATTATAAAAAATGGAGTCCGAAAGATCCAAGTTAGAGGACCACTTATTTAGAGCCAGGGAAGATTTCCCTATAACCCAAGGACCCCCACTTCTAAAAACCAAGATGTCCTCTCTGCAAGTGAATTCAAATGAAAAGAAACCCTTTGGAAGTGTTGCAACTGAGACTTTTCCATTCGTTCTCCATTTATTTTTGATGAACTCCCTGACCACTTCAATGTTTGGTCTAGGGCCCATAAACTTCCCCACCAGGGTTCTTTCCATCAAAGCAATATTATGATCAATTAACAAATCTAGCACAGAAATTGCAAACTTACCTTTTTTCAGGGAAGAGATATTTTGCACCGAAGGGAAAGATGATTTTCCATTTGGTTTTACCCCAAACAGAGAAGTCCAGGGTTTACGATTACCTCCAATGGCTCCAGTGGTTCTACTTGTAAGTTTTTTTTGATAAAAAAATTAGACCTAATCCACATAGTGTTGGATAGATTGTTGAGGCTTGATCCACCCTCTTTTCCTTTTTCTTGCTTCTTTATGTCTTTCGTAGTGTATTCTTGTGCCTTGTTATTGCTTCATACATCCTTCTCATGTGTGTACTTTTGTGCCTATTTTGGTTTTCCATAAGATCTCAATCCTAGGGGCTTGATTATCCCTCTTGATCATTGTCATCCTATCTCACTAGCATTGGTACTCATGGACCCCTCTTAATGCGAGTTTGTCTACTTTAGTGAAATTTTGAAGAAATTTTTGTCTCTCACTAAAGTGGAGGCTAAATTTAGTGTAAGAAAATGTATCCCTTTAAATGTAGTGTAAGAAAGTGGAGGCTTATTTGTGCCTTATTTGGTCCTATTTTGCATCCACAATCCTAATTTAAATTCATCTTTATGAGGATGATCCTGAAATTTAATAAATGAAATCATAATTCAATGTTTGAGGTTATGTGTTTTAGATCTAGTGATCTAGGACTCATACACCACCTTGGGTGTATGGGTCCCACCTAGGTCTCGATGCTTGATTTCAAATATTATATTGAACTTAGCACTTCTTGGAGTTTGTGTCCTATGTTTAAGACATTTGGAATCATATGCTCCACATAGCATTTGAGTGCCTATTTAACCAAGAACTATTTGAAATCAAATTATCGATGGGATTTTATTATCCTAGATTTGATGTCAGCTTATAGTGTTGTAATTTTAAGAAATTTGGAATAAACAAGTATAAATACAAGGTTATTTCACATAATTTCACGTAAGCAATCCTAATAAGCAATCTAGCAAGTTTTCAAGTCATTCTTAAGGAAAATTTATGTGATCAAGAGCATTGAAGAGAAAATTATCAAGCAACAGAGAATCATTCAATATTCAAGCATCATGTCAAAGTCTTCATCCATCATGTGTGTTTTTGAGCTAACATTTGTGATGTAGGTTTTCATTATTCAAGCAAGCATTCAAAGAAATTATCCCATATCAATATGAAGAATCAAGATCCACATCCGTTGGAGCCATTTCAAACAAGTTTGATGCTTTTATTTCAAGGTTTTGGTGAGTTGCAACATTGCATTCGTTCATTCATCATTCATTCATTCTATTTCATATCATTTTAAGGTTTTCTTACCAAAATTGGGTTTGACCAAGGAAAACCCCTATTCCTTAACACAACAATATTTTACCCTCTTCATATGATTACATATTTATTTGATTGGGAGCTTGAAGATCCTTTGAAGAAAAATTTGTAAGATTGAAAAAATTCATCAAATTTATCAAGAAGTTGTCATCTTCATGGAAACTCACCTACAAATCAAAATTCAGAATTTTTGGACTAGAAGATTAGACAATATGAAAGCTACAAAATACCACTGAAGGCTATTGAAGCTTTATTCAAACCCTAATACTAGGACTAAATTTCCCCTCTCGGTGCATGAGTCCCAGTATACCTCTTTTCACCAATTTTCTATAGATCATGTAGCAGGACTAAATTTCCCTATCTAGCGTATGAGTCATAGTCCACTTCAAAAAGAAGAATTTCAGAGATGTAGACCTTTCTTAGAATACATTAATTTACCAGGTTCCTTTCTGTCTAATTTTTGTTTGTCAGTTTTATTTCATGATCTTAAGTTTCTAGAGTTTAGTGCATTCAAGTTTACATTGCTCCTTTGAAGCTTCATTTTAATGGTGAACCCCCTTTTAATCACACCTAAGGAAACCACCTCTTTGTATTACTTCCCTCAATTAAGTCACTTGGTTGAGGTATCTTGGTTTCCTAATGAACTAAGAGTGAAATAGGTCCTAACCCCTTTTTTGCATCTCCTAAAAGGTGGAACCCCCTATTTCCTTTAGTTCAATAAGAAAAAATGTCAAAAAGTGTATTAGAAGAAGCATGGGCAATCAAACAAATATTATATTCTATGATGATGCTTGGGGAAAGGCACATGTGATTTCCTCTTTCATTCAACTACATTGCATCAAATAGGATCATATAAGACTTAATGGGATCTTCTTATATGATTATGTTAATTGGGGAGACGTGACCCCAAAGTGGAAAAAAATTAAGACAAAGTTATTTGGGTGGAGGGCTTTAAGGTGTGGCAACCAACTTGATGGGCTCAACCCATCCCCTCTCTTGGATCCCCTTATTGGGGACTACATTATGCTCTATCATAATGGTGAGGATGATTGCATTTTTTGCAAAAACTCTTTAGGGGTTTTCTTTGTCAAATTTTCTTATGCTAGGCTTGAGCTACCTTTCCTCCCTCATACATTTGACTAGAAAAAGGTATGGAATTCCAAACTCATCTCAAATATTAACTTCTTTTGGTGGGTTGTTGCACATGGTAGTATTCTCAAAATTGATGTTCTTAATAGAAGAGGATTTTAATTTATTAATAAGTGCTCTCTTCTTTCAAGAGGTTGAAATTATCATCCATCTATTGTTTCATTTCCATTTTTCTAGAGAGGTATGGAATCATGTGTTACATATGTTGCTAATTGATTGGGTGTTTCCTTACTTCCTTATGGAATTTATTGAATAATGGAACAAATTCCCTTTCAAACACCTAGTTATTGTGGAGTTGTGGAAGAAAATTCCTCCATTTGTCTTATGGAACATGTGGACGAAAATAAATAATAGGATATTTAGAGATCAGTAGAGAAGCAACATGGAGGTTTTCTTGAGCACAAAACATAAAATTTCGGGTAATATTAACTTAGGAAAAAAATTCTCTAAACTAATGCCTAACTATATGGATCTTAGAATTAAACAAAAATGGTGAATTAAGAAAGATCTAAAAAGAGTTAATTGGGCCAAGATATTGAGTAGAAAAATGTTTACCTATGTTGAGAAGTTGTTGTGATGACTCATCATTGCTGGCATTGATGTCAAAACCTAGGATCTGAAAGGTTGTGATCTAGATGATATATAGAAATGATCTATCTTATCATGTGCTATGATGCTATGTAGTATAGATGTTATCCTTGATCTAGATATGGAAGTAATTCTTTTTGGCACATCCGTGGAAGTTAGTTAATGCAAAATAATGAATTCAAATCTCTTGATCTTGGCTACTATGCTCAAATTTTACTCTAGGTATCCTTGCTATCTGGACATTCATGTAGCATGTTACAAGTTTTCGGTATGACTAATTGTGTTTCTCCAGTTGGTACTGAAATTGATAATGATCAAGATTTGGTTTTGGTTGTGGAATTCCTATCGGCTCTAGAATAGAGTTCATGTAATTCAAACTTTTCTATCATTTTGATAATTATGTTGTGTGATGAACCTATATTATGTATGAACTATTTATGGGTCCCTTGGTAATGTGGTAAGAAGATCTTTATGTGCAACCTATCTTTTGGGTCTGGTGCTTGCGTGTCAGGCCTTATTGAATATTTCAAGGTTGTTCTCAAAGCCAACTTAGGAGATTATGAAGACATTGTGTTTGGCCAAATCATTTTGTTCTACAAGTAGACATATATATTGAACATCTATTTGGTTCCAAACAAGAAGTGTGTGTGCATGGTGAATTTGAATCTAAAAATTCAGATATTATGATGTGTGTGAATAGATAAAAGGGTGCAAAGGTTTATGTAGAGAAGGAAGCTGAAGGAAAGTGTCAGGAAGAAGTAATGTATTTTGTAGAGGTTGTGTGAGGAAGGTGTGCAAAATATTCTTGAATAGATCTATTGTAGATAGATATTGTGCTCTTAATCGAAACTAACTTCATGCATATGTAGATGCAACTTCATCAGCTCATTTTTGTCAATGAGACTATTTTGTAATTAGTTGTTTCAATTGGGAAGTAAGCCCACTGACAGTGAGCCTTACCTATAGTGATCATTTTGGTAGTGATCCCTTGTAAAAATCACCTTAACTGGTGTCACCTTAACTAGTGCTTTATAATTGATAATTAGCATTCTCTATGGTTTTTCCCTTCTTCCGTTTCCATGTAAATTCTAGTGTTCATTATGCATGGTGTTGTTATGTGCATTCATGTTCATTTCTGCTTGATTATTATTTAATTGATATAATGCTACTTCAAATTATTTAAAGTAAAGAAATTATTTTATGATAATTAATTCATCACCCCCCTTAGTTATTCAAACTATTCAACAATTGGCATCAAAGCTTGGTCCCTTGTAGATAAAGCTTAACTACTTGAGGGTGATCTTGGTAGCTTGAAGAAGATGGTAGGAGATTATTATTTTGAGGAAGAACTGAAGATAATGTTAGATGATATGGAAAGCACAAAATATAAAAATGAAGAATTGAAAGAAAAAATCAAGGAGGAAAATGAATGTCTCTTAAAGCTAAGGGAGAAAATCTATAAATTCAAAGCAAGACATAGAGAAGTTAGCCAAGAATTAAAGGAGTCAAAGGAAATTATTGTGGATTTAAAGTAGTGATTGGATGAATGCAAGAAGACTAAAAAAAATCTCAAAGATACTATCAAATAGAAAGTGGAAGAATGGAAGAAGACTAAAGAAAATCTCAAGGATACCATCAAATAGAAATTAGAAGAAAATGAGAAGTTAGATCAAGAGTTAAGAAGACTGAAATTAGAAGCAATAGTATGTGAAAGTAGCATAATTCTAGATCAACTCTTGTCCCTACAAAAATGTCACAAGGATAAGGGAGGACTTTGCTTCTCTAGTGAAAGCTCAAATTAGAACACTAAGGGAAAAGACAAAGTAGTTGAAGCTTAAATGAGATTTGTGGTAACAAGCATGGCTTAGAACTCTAGAACATCTACAAAAGACCCATGTTCAGGCAACCAAATTCTGAAAGGTACTTATCATTTAATGGCTATTGTTTTTTATGAAAAAATTGTGGACATAAGGCTATAGAGTGTAGAAGAAAGAAGGAACCAAGTACTCAATGCTTTAATTATCGCAATTTTGGTCACAAAGGAAGTCATTGTAGAAATCAACTATCTGATCTAGTGAGAAGGAATGGAATGAATAATCTCTTTCATGGTAATTTCTATTTATGTCATGGTTATGGTCACAAAGCTAATTGGTGCAGATCTAGGATTCACTCAGTTAAGTCAGAAAAAAGATGTTACAAGTGCAGTCAACTGAGACATTATGCTAACATGTGCAGATATGTTGCTCTAAAAAAATCCTAAAAAACAAAAAGAAGGTTGTAGAACCAGATGAATCTAAGAAGAAGACAATCATGGTGTGGAAGAAAAAGGAAACAAGTGTGGGGAGCTCTTCCATGGTACCAGATCCTGACACAATCTCTTCTGGAATCTAAGCCAGCTACCTTGGCTCAAGGGGAGGTTTTCAATGCATATCCTATTGGTTCCCCCTTCTCTAAAGTAATATTGATGTGTTTTCAACATGACTAAGTTTGATCTGATTGATGATGTATGATGAAGCTTAATCCAACTGATTGAAAAGTGAAGTACAATTGATGGTGTCATCGATGTAATCTTTTGGTAGAAAAATCATCATGAGTAATTAAGGATAAAAGGTGGAGCTTTCAAATCATTTCTCACAATTTTCAAAGAAGGAAAAGAGGTTTCCCTGAGTGAAAAAATATTAAATAAGATAAGTGCGGCGATGGAATCTATGTTGGTTGGCAGTGAATCCAGTGGTGGTATCCCACTAAGGCTAAAGGGAGTAGAGTTGGAAAAATTTTATCATCAGAAGATGAAGGAAATGGAAATAGGGTTGAAGACTAATGAAATGCACAATGCAAGTGCCCTAGGTATGGATTTATCGAAGAATTTCCATGGATCACCGAAAAAGAGTCTATCTTGTTCCTATTGAGGTGACTCAAGGATGGTAGCATCACTATGGACAAACCCTATCCGATCACTAAGGAATCTATTAAAGCTATTACTAGATTGTGTAGTGTTAGTGACCTCCCTCAAATGAAAATTTTGAAATATAGAGATGTGGGGGAACTTACTGGTATTGAGAAAAACCCCCAAGATCTATTGATAAATACCATTTTCAATCCTATAGTAAGGTATGTTGCTTCTGGTATCACTTACAAAATCTATTTCAAAAATAGTGAAGGTTCTACTTTGGTTATTGTTGTGTATCTTGCACATAATATGGGGAAGGAAAATAAATAGTTTGAACTATGTAGCCTCATAATGGAAAACCTAATTGAGAATGTTAGAATGTATTTGGTTGAGAGCTATCCCTTTCGGTTTGGGTCTCTACTCATATGCTTAGTATTTTACTTTATGAGTTCGCTACCAATAAAGGAGAATGTTAAGTGGATTTATGATATCCTTGTTGGAAATAAAATTTATAGATACTTGGAATGTATGGAAGATAAAGAAAGTGAATGAAAAGTCTATTTCTCATCCTTGCATATGAATTTGTGCTCCAGTGTGGTAGTGTCTAGTGTTATGCCTATCAGTTAGTTTGAGGAGGATTCCTTCTCCGATAAGGAGTTAGATGTTGTCATTGGTGGTTCCCCTTTAGAACTTAAAAGGAAGAAGATTAACACAAAATATGTCATCACTATCTTAGAAGAGAAGGATAAGGAAGAAAATTCTCTACCTAGATCTGAATCTATTGATCTAGATGAAGTTCATTCGGTGTTGGATGGTTGGTTATTTTTTCTAGAACCAAAATTATTCTTACCACATACCTATGAACTTGTCTGGGATAAATTATCAGTAAGGGTAACGATTGGACAACACATAAGCAAAGGTTTTTAGGTATTTACTTCTTCACTTTAGGCTCTGTGAAACCCAAGAGGGTAATCCTAAAAACTATGTTTATAGATATTGGTGTGTATAGATATCAAACACAAGACAAACAAATGATTCTCCTTAAATGTTTAAGAGACACAATATCTTGAAGATTTTTCTTATCTTCATGGTAGTGACTTAACTTAAACAAGAGAAAATTTAATTCATTAAGATTCACATACACCTAGAAATAGCTTTACAAATAAGTTGATTATATTTTGTGACCAGCTGTTGAATTGGCCACCACAATTGGAGTATAATTACTTTGCTAAACTAGTGCCATATTCTTCAAATAGAGTCAAACCAGATACCCACATGATTAGATAAAAATATTGCATCTGGAAATACCCAAATCCTTGAAAATATTGCATTACAATACTCCCACTAGTCATTTCCACAATTTACTTCTTACTAGAATCCTCATACATGATTTATTTCAAACCCACTATTATATTCAAGCATTTACATACATTCATTTAATTGAAAAGCAAGAATAAAACAACACATCTATTGGAAACCAATGGAGACAAATAAGATAACCATTTATTATATTATTCATAGTCTATATAACATGTATATAGGAGAGTAACATATAGAAACTTTATACTATTCTACTATATGTTTCGTCACTATCATTATCAAAACCATATAGATATCGATTGACTTTATCCCTAGAACAAATTAATAGAAAGTTCATATCCATTTTTTTTTTTGTGTATAACCCCTTAAAATAAAACTACCTACTGACCTCTTTTTGTAATCAACCTTGAAATCCCTTTAATAAGACAAGGGAGAAACAAGCATTGGGCTGAATTACACTTATATTTCACTTTCATTCCAAAATGAATTTCACCAGAAAGTGAGAATATTCCAAAATCAGTTGTAAAACAATCATTTGTAAGTTAGGGGAGAGCAAAATAAAAATTCCAAAAAACCGTTAGTTAGAATACCCATCATTCTTCAAAAGGCATTGTTGTCACAACACCTAAAGCATGCAATGTTCACACCAAATTGAGAAATGTCACCATCAACATCCAATGCATAAATAAACAAAGACCCATATCACAATACACCAACCAAAGAAAGCAAGTTAACACAAGGGACCAAAAACTAAGCACTAGCTTAGAGAAGGAATGGGGTACTACTTTTCCTTGTCAGCAGTGAAGTAGGTATGCCTGCTCGGGGTCCTTATTGAAAGAATGGTAGCCATCACCACCTGTTGCAAGGGCACCGAATGCAATTTCTATAACACTGAACAATTTTGGTCTTTGTTAGGTTTTAGGTGTTTTATGTATTTTTGTGTTGGAGAAGGTCTTATTAGATCACTTCATTTGTAATAAGTCATTATATGTTGGTTCTAGGTCAGTTTGTCATATTTTCCAAATTTTGGCAAAATTGTCATATGTAAAAAAGTTGTAAAAGTGAAAACTTGGAAATACCAATGGTTAGGAGGTTTGAAAGGTCATCTGAGGTAGTTGAATCATTTTTTTCTTGGTTTTTTAGTGTTTTGAAAAGCCTCACATAAGTCGAGGCAGGAGTTTGGAGAATGTATTAAGGTTGAATCAAATGAAAAGAACACTATTTTCTTGCATTTTTTAACTAATAAACTATTGTTGTAGGCTTTGTACTAACCCATACAAAATTATATTGATCTAAAAGTGTTTGTATTTGATAATAGAATGAAGTAGCAACATCTTAGTTTTTATTTGACTAAATTTCATTGAGTTTGGGACTTTTATTTGCATTTATATCACAGGTCGGTGTGAAACCCTATTTTGAAGGGTTGTAGTTACTTAAAATGAAGAAATGACTCATTCCATATATTATAATTATTGTGGCTCAGTGTAATGAGTCCAATAAGTTAGGATTAGGTGGTGGAATGAGTTTTGTGAGCAGGGAAGGTGAAGTTGAGTGTTTGGGTATGATGCCCTAGTTGTTAAATTGAGTTTTTTTGAGTGAAATTTGATGGTTAGAGGGAAATTGAAGAAAATATTGGGGACAACATATTTTGATGAAATTTCAATCATGTGTAGAAATAACTAAAGGTCTTTGAGGCATTGATACATTGAGGAACGATATGGAGGTGTTATTTTCATTAAACCCCTCTTAAAACTAGTAAAAGTGAGGGTTTGGTGTTTGGGTGCCTTGGAGGAAATTTCCCTATCTAAAAGTTGTGAAATTTGTAGTTTTGGGACCTGATAAGACTCTATCAAAAGAGCTTTAGGCTTGGAAGAGAGTAAATTGAGAGGATCTACTTTGTAAAAGTGGCCTAATTAGCCGAGTAGGACAGTGAAGGTGCCTTGATTCAAGGTTGTTGGTCCAAAGTGACCTAATGTGATTTTCAGATATGGTAGATTTTTCCAAAATGGGTGTTTAAAAATGTATATGGTTAATGGGTTTGAGGTTGGAATTGGAAGATATGGTCAAAGAAGCATTGTTGCATACCTATAAGGAAGACTAGGTGAGATTGTAGAAAGATGTCAAAATAGGGTTTAAAGGAGGAAGTAGTGTTTGAATCCCATTGAATTATGATTGAAAAAAAATTTCCTCCCTACTTTGCATAAATTGGTATCAGAGCTTAGGGATTAGATCTTTTGAGAGTTGAAAGTTGCAAATTGAAGAAGGAAGAGTGGAAGGTGAAAAGACAATATAGTGACAATGCCTCCAAAAGGGAAAAATATGGATAAGGAAATGAGTGAATTGAAGGATAAGCATGCTAGGGAGATAAGAGAGTTGAAAGAAAGGCTTGTTGCAATGGAAACCTGGAAGAAAAGAGATGAGGATGTGAGTGATGAAAGTGACTCTTAGGAAGAAGAGGATGAAGAGTATGCATATGTAGAAGAGGAATTAGACCCTGAAGATCAGAGGATGGATAAGTTGTTGAGGGTAGTTAAGGATGACAAACATAAGGTGAAGATTGGTGTGCCTAAGTATGGAGGTACTCTAAATGATGAGGAATTGTTGGATTGGATTGCAACCTTAGATAACTACTTTGAGTATGTTCTCTTTTCTCTTCCTCTCTTTTTCCTCTTGTTTCTTTTTTTTCCTCTCTTCCTCTTCCATTAAATGTCTTCCCAATCTTCTCACCAAATCCATCTTCACATGAAAGTCTCTCCTTGCTTCTATTAAAGTTTTATCTACCTTTCCTTGGCAACAATCAAGTTTTTCTTAACCTGCACACAACCACAACACAAAACCATAAACCAACACTAACCCAGACCTTTTGCTGGGCTCTAATACCAATTTTATGCAGAGAAAGAGGGTTCATACCATCAAATTTCTATATTCTTGGAAATAATCAAGTACACAATTAAAATTCTTCATTCTTGAGGCAATCTCAATCCTTTAACCTTGAGCAACATGAGCTCCAACTTACGCAAATGAATTCCAATCTCCATCAGACTTGGTAAATGATTTCAACATGCATAGATTCATCCTAAAAACTCATTACAACCATCCAAATATCAGAAAATAATGATTTAAGCCCAACCATAAACAATCTATGAATAGCTTTGTTCAAACATCAAGAAAACCATATTTCTTTTACCACTCTCCACCAAAATGAAACACACAATCTACCATAACTCATGAAAATGAATAAACAAATCTTTTTTCTTTAAATGGTTTTTAGAACATGTAAAAATAGAACTTTTCACCAATTTTTATCACTTTTTATGGTGGAATAAAAAGATATGAATTTTTCTTATCTGTTGGAAACCCTAGTTTCAAAATTGAGTATTCTTCACCAAAAACATCATAAATCACTCAAAACCCCATGAAAATTGATCAAACAAAGTGAAAATGAAACTATATTAACATATCTAACATTTCCAATAGGTATGAGGTCTTTATTTGATCTGTACTATCTGTGCCATTCTCTGCAACATCCTGCAACTTTCAGAGAAAATAATCCCATAGGGCTGCCAATGGTAAAATAATCATAACTTTCTCCAAGCTCAAGAAAAAAACACCAGAACAATTGAAAATTAAAGCTAGTTCATTCCTCTATCAATAAAAATCAATTTCAGATATATAAACCTTCATACAAATCCGTACCATGTAAAAGAATGGGGCATAACATTACAAATTTGTAGAATAATTCATCTCTTCATTCATAAATTCTTGTTCAATCTACATTCCAAATCCCCAATTTGACTTGGAGGCCCATTTTTATGCTTGTACATTTATGGTCCCAACCAACCTAAAAATACCATTTAACAACTTTTAACAAAATTCTAAAAAGTTGTCATTTAACAAGAAGAGTTGTTATGACAACATTTGACAACTTTTGACAATGTTTTCATTTTACAACTAAATGATAGCAAACCTTTATCAATGACTCCAAATGACTTAAAAAATATATAAAAATGGCTCATACAACCTTATTAAAACATTAAAAAACCAAATTTAACGAATTTAAACAATTTGGCATCATGGAGGCTTGAATGTAACAAGGTGCTCATGCACCACTGAAGAATAGAGGGTGAAAATATTAAAGACAAAGCTGAAAGGCCATGCATTTTTGTGGTGGGATTATGAACAATCTGAAAGAAGAAAAAGAGGTGAGTCAAGGATTGTATCTTGGGACACAATGGTATCCAAAATGAAAGGTAATTTTTTTCCTTCTAATTATGCTATTTAGATGTTTAGAAAAATTCAAAGTTTAAAGAAAAAAGAAATGGATGTTAAAACACATACTAAAGAATTCTATACGTTGAATATAAGGTCTGGTCATAATGAGAATGAAGTGGAAAATTTTGCTAGGTATCTTGGTGGATTGAGATTTAACATTCAAGATGAACTAGCCTTGGAAAATCCTATAACTATTGAGTGCTATCAAATGGAAATAAGGGTTGAAGAAAAGTGAAAAGAAGGAAAGACAAGAAAAATAGAGGTAGAGGTAGCACCTCTAGAGGGATAGGATCATTGACTACTTCAAGAAAATCAAGCAAAAGCCAAGAGGATGCAAGCAAAGTACAAGAACAAGTGGCAGATTTCGTAGGTGGATTTAGAGGTACTAGAGGTAGATTTGGTGGAGATAGAAGTGAAAATACATTTTCTAGAAGGTACTACAATTGTAATGAGTTTGGGCATCCAACATACAATTTTCTTGAAAGAAAGGGTTTTGCATCATGTGGTGGTGTGAGAAGTGAAAGGAGGGCTCAAATAGTGAAAGAAGATGAATGTGAAATTACAAATTCTCCTAGTCATGTTGTTGCTCCAGAGGTAGGAGAACCATTGATGTTGAGAAGAACACTCTTGAAGGCATCCAAGAAAAAGGAGATGACTCAAAGAAGGAGCTTGTTCAAGACCACATGTAAATGTAAATGTAGGGTATGCAAAGTTGTGATAGATTCTGGTTCTATTGATAATATGGTGTTTAAACAGATGGTAGATAAGCTGAAGTTAGAAAAAATCCCTCATGAAATACCATATAGAGCATCTTGGGTGAATAATGATCAGTCAATTTTGGTAAATGAACAAGCATTTGTTGAGTTTTAGATTGGTGGATATAAAGACAAGGTACTTTGTGATGTTTTACCCATGGATTTTTGCCATCTATTAGTGGGAAGGCCATGGAAATTTTATAGGTGTGCATTATATTATGGAAGGGCTAATACCTACACCATTGAGAAGGATAGAATTTCTTTTGTATTAACCCCATTGCAAGAGAATGATGAAGCAAAGGGTAAGGAATCAAAAATAATTATGTTTGGAAAGGAGTATATGAAGCTTGAGGAAGGAAAAAAAAAGAGTGTGCAATCATGGAAAAAGTTGTAGATGCTAGGATAGTAGATAGAAGAAAGGAAGAGAATGGGAAGATAGTAAGCTTGAAGAGTAATCTGATTTTGTAGAGAAAAGAAGGTGAAATTTTGACAAAGATAATCCAAGAGAAGGTTAAGGATGAATTCCTTATGAAGGCACAAAATGAGTTAGAAAAGTGTGATGGAATTGTGGTAGGGATAGTGATATGTCTATTGAGAGAAAAAGAGGGCAGTAGGCAGTCATATGTTGTCAAAACATAGACATATAAATCTGATAACATAGTGGAATTTGGGGCAGAGAGTCTATAGGTAAAGATGAAGTCAAAAAGTAGAGTGGATAAGGGTGTTTGGTAAGGGTATATGACTGAGTTCAGGCATGAAGAAAAGGTGGAAAGGAGGATAAGATAGATGAGAATTGATAAGGACATGTGTACAGATGTCAAAATAGGTACAACATCAGGTTATGATGGTGAAAAGGTCAGAGCATGTTCATCAAATCAATTTGCAAGGTTGGAGCATTTCCAAGTTGGAAACAAGTTCAAGAATGTTAAGCACAATGCAATTTTTCAAGGTTTACTAGTAAAAGGATATTTTGTAGATCAAAGGGATGAATATTTCAGAGGTGGACAAGTTGTAATTTAGGTTCCAAGGGACTTGGAAAAGTTTCAAGGATAGTTGTATGGTGTAGGGGCACCAAATGGATTTTTTGTAAGGTTCAACAATTTTTTTCTTTGCTAGGTTTTAGGTGTTTTATGTATTTTTGTCTTGAATAAGTTCTTATTAGACCACTTCATTTGTAATAAGTCATTATATGTTGGTTCTAGGTCAATTTGTCATATTTTGCAAATTTTGGCAAAATTGTCATATGTTAAAAAGTTGTAAAATTGCAAACATGGAAATACCAATGGTCAAGATGTTTGAAAGGTCATTTGAGGTAGTTGAATTAGTTTTTTTATTGGTATGTTATTGTTTATAAAATCCTCACATAAGTCGAGGTAGGAGTTTGGAGAATGTATTAAGGTTGAATCAAATGAAAAGAACACTATTTTCTTGAATTTTTTTTTTGATAAACTACTGTTGCAGGCTTTGTACTGACCCATATAGAATTATATTGATCTAAAAGTGTATTGATTTGATAAGAGAATGAAGTAGAAACATCTTAGTTTTTATTTGACCGAATTTCATTTATTTTGATACTTTTATTTGCATTTTTATCACAGGCGGGTCTGAAACCCTGTTTTGAAAGGTTGTAGTTACTTAAAGTGAAGAAATGACTCATTCCACCTATTGTAATTATTTTCGCTAGGTGGAATGAGTCCAATAAAGTAGCATTAGGTGTTGGAATGAGTTTTGTGAGTAGGGAAGGTGAAGTTGAGTGTTTGGGCATGATGCCCTAATTGTTAAATTGAGTGTTTTTGAGTGAAATTTGATGGTTAGAGGAGGGAAATTGTAGAAAATCTTGGGGTTAGTAGATTTTGATGAAATTTAAACCATGTTCAGAAATAACTAAAGGTCTTTGAGGCATTGAGACAATGAGGAATGGTCCAGAGGTGTGATTTTCATTAAACCCCTCTTAAAACTAGTAAAAGTGTGGGTTTGGTGTTTAGGTGCCTTGGAGGAAATTTCCTTGGCTAAAAGTTGTGGAATCTATAGTTTTGGGACTTGATGAGACTCTATCAAAATATTTTGAGGCTTGGAAGAGAGTTTGGAGAGGAGCTACTTTGTAAAAGTGGCCTAATTGGTCAAGCAGGATAGTGAAGGAGCCTTGATTCAAGGTTGTTGGTCCAAAGTGACATAATGTGATTTTGAGATATGTTAGATTTTTCCAAAATGGGTGTCTAAAATGGTATATGGTTAATGGGTTTGAGGTTGGAATTGGAAGATATGGTCAAAGAAGCCCTGTTGCAAACCTACAAGGAAGACTAGGTGAGATTGTAGAAATATTTCAAGATAGGGTTTAAAGGAGGAAGTAGTGTTTGAATCCCTTTGAATTGTGATTGAAAACAAGTTTCCTCCCTTCTCTGTATCACCACCTCATCCTCAAAATCAACTAAATCAGTCATGGCCATGAGATATTGGTGGTAGTTGGAGTGAGTTTCATTTCCACTGTTAGAAGAATCATTTGAGACTTCAATGGGAGAATGATAACATCCCATGTAATCCCAGTGATACTTATTTCTTCTTTCAGCTTCCCTCTCTAGCCTATCAATTTTCTTCACCTTGCCTTTAGCCAATTCCTCTAAGATAATTCAACCTCTGAGATGATAATCACATTTGAGAACACCCCATGAGGACTTCTTGATAGCTCTTAGTTTTTTCTTTGGAGTCACCGGGATTTCAAGCATATCCCATTCATTTTGGGGAGAAACATATTGAGACTCAAGAGGGTTGAGTCTCTTGGACCTACGGATTGGGTTGATATTCACACTTATCTTACCAATTTCCTTACTCAACAACTTATCAAATTTCCTTAGAACAAAGACACCACCCAACTTAGAAATAACAAGCTTAAATTCACACTTACTTTCAGACTCTAAATTATCACAAACAATCAAATGGTGAAAATAGTGAATCAAGTGATCTTCATTAAATAGAATAACAAGAGAGTGCCCATTAATTTTCTAAGAAAGCTTGTGTGAGGATGACAGACAATCAATTACTCTAATTTTGAACCTCAGTCATTGATCATACCTTGAAGTCAATCAACAGATAATCAATGAAGATGATTAATTATGACAAAATTAAAGGAATTTGTATGATATTTCTCCATAATCAAAAAACTCAAGTTAGATAAAAATTCACTTAGTTTGCACATTAATCACATGCCTAATGTTTAACTAAACCTGCCATGTCGTATTTACCCATTCGCCCATGGGAATTAATTTTCTTATAGTTGATCACAATAAGATAGAGGGGAGCGATCATGATTTGTCTTTAGAATATTGGCCCGTACCCTACCTCACTTCAATTTCACCTTCCCATGTGTTCCAACACCTAACAAATTTGATGGCCACAAAAAATATTTCCCAAATTTCACGTGTGCCCAAGAATCAGTTCTAATTTAGCATCATTTTTATCTTAGAATTGTCTCGACAAATATTTTAGCAACACCTTATCTTCATATGGATCCATTTGAGCCTTTGAAACATTCCATGTGGCATTTACTGGCATGACCACTGAAAAATATGGGACATAAATGGGCCCCTCATGGGATGGCAGGGAGTGGTGAGGATTTACCCACATTAGCCACCATCGACCATTGATCTCCTTCTTTTATGAAGTAATCATCTTTAAAACTTGGTGGGTCCCACAAAAGTGGTAGATGTTGCCTTACCCACTAGCCCGTGTGATCATTTGTCCTTAATGCACAAGATGGACGGGCACACGGGGAACAATCCAAATGAAGACACGTGTTGCATCATCCATTGTTGATCTTTGTCAAAGCTATATCCATTGGTCTTTTGGAAACATTGGTCCCACCACCAGATGTGACACATGGCCATCGCCCGCTAGCCCATTTTTTCTAAAGTAATATGAAATGAACCAACACAGGTTCACGAGGAGTGATCAATATTTAGCCACATTGCTTAATAACTATCGTTGATCTTCTTCTAATGGTGCTATCTATCTTTTCCAAGGAGGGGCCTACCAATGCACCAGATGCATGTTTGTAGCTTGAAAACCCATATGAATAAAATAGCATGATGGAACAAGAACAATGGTGATCAACCCCTGACAATTAGATGGCTAGCATGAAAACCTAATTTTGCACATGCCGCAAAAGTTAATTTACAAAGAGGGCCATCTCTAGGCCAATGAGAACTTAACCCTTAGGAATGAAGGCTAAAGATTGAAATCATGAAAATCAAGCTTGACAATAGGAAAATTAAGTGTTGTAAAGATACTTGATGACCGAAAAACCTACACTTAGGGGGTCGGTGAACACAACAATTTCAATGGCATAAGTGACAAATTAGACAACTGAGGATCGAGAACATCAAGTCAATGTGAAAATATAACTACTGATGGTTTTCTAGATTCATAGGTTAATTGTGAGGGATTTAAGCAATACAAAACCATAACACAATGATGAGGAAACAACCCTAAGCCAAAATGAGAGTCAAAGACAAATGATGCAAAATTTTAAAGTAAAACCCAAATAATTTTTTGATGGGTTCCATCGGTGGCTCCTTTTCGGGACACATGCCTCCTGCAAGCATGGTGAGATCCCAGAATCACAAGTGAAGCAGGCCAAACATAGAGGAAAAAATAGGACAACCAACATATATACATTTTTAATATAGGTCACAAGGACCAAAATAGAGAGATTTAATCCCTACTTGTTTGAAACCTTCATCTAAGGTGCAAGTTATCAATATGCACCTTGCAATTTAACCAGGATTCAACACTTCTTCATGGCCTAAGGCCACTAAAATTTGGGTTGATACTTGCCTCCGTCAAAAACTTTATTTTCTACTATTTGTATCAAGCTAAGGCTAAAAATATTCTCATGAATTTCCCATCCCTTAATCATTCCTTTGTCACTGGACCTATCCATTGTGAACTTATTACTGTTACTCATACTCATGTCCATTTGTGAATTATGATCAACCATTGACTACAATTCATGATTGATGGAGTATTCTATTTGATTTAGCTTACAACTGTACTCCATCCAATGCTTATCTAACTAGACAGGAAAAGTGAAACATTCATAATCTACTTGTGCACTATAATCATGAGGGAAAACACCATATCCATTTTGTGCAATAAATAGGAAACACTCATATACAGGCTCCTACTCAAGTTCATGTTCATATTTATCAGAGCAATATAAACCAATATGCTACCTAATGCTTCATCTTCCTAGAAAACCAATCTCTCAGACTCCATAGTACTTTTACTTTTTATCAAAGCAAGATCCTTCCCATAGAGGGAATCATTCATATCATCCCAAACATTAGAAAGAGTTTTTGTTTCAGGATCACTGTCATACTTCAATTTTTCTTTTCATTCATCATTACTCAACTTGAAGCAAAATGTTTCAAAGGATGTATCAACTAATTCATAATTGATATGATCAATAGTAGGGTATTCAAATGCACCTTTAAGTGATATTTTTACTGACTCATACATGTAGGACTACTGGAAACTTGAAAATAGATTTTGTTCCACCAAATATATTTTTTCACATCCTTCCTCAGTAGGACTTTGGTCAAATGCAATCATGTCCATCTTTTTCATAAAATCTATACATCCCACTTTTGCTTCATGCAAACATTTAGAAACCAGACACTGCTGACTACCATTACCAATCCCATCATTAAATTTAGGCTCTAGAGTCTGAATATATACATTCTTGTCTTCAAATTCATCATCAATCATATCATTAGGATTCTCTAATTCTGAAGTAGTTGAATTGTATTGCAAGGATCCATCACATGCAACTTGTTTATCGACCAGTGAGGGGAAAACTTCATGAGTATAGACACAATCATATTTTTTAGGAACAAAGGGTGGCTTTAAGTTTTCCTTACAAAATGTTTTGTATTTCTCATGAGAGTAATCGTAATTTTCATCCTTACTATCCTAGTTATCAACTTTTAGAAATACATCAGCAGTATTTGCAAGTATGACAATATCCTCATCCATATTATTATGAAGACATTCATTCTCAGAAACATCTCAGAAACATCCTTATCCATTCTTTGTGCAAACCCTTGATCTTTTTCAATAAGGTTAGCACCCTTGATATTTTGAAACCTCATTTCTTCCTCATATTCATGTCTGGCTTCCTCAACAATTCTAATCTAATCAATTCTCTAATCAAAATCTTGAGGTTTCAATTCATTGGGCGAGGTACTAAGCCCTAGCTCATAGATGTCACAAAATATGTCTATACATATTGAATCTTTAGGTTGTAATCTTTTAGGCATTTCTAACAGGGAATCCAAAAACCTTGGTAACAACTCATATGTTGATTCCTCCTTATACCTCTTTATGGTAGACAACCTCTAAATTAACAGCTCATGGTCATCATTTGAACATTGTTGAAATCTATTTTGAATTTTCTCATGATCAATATGTTGTGAGGACAAAAAAAATGAGATATTAGAAGTGTCATCATATTTCTCATCTTTTTCATCCTTTTTTATTTCATCTATATGATGTGTATCCAAACAAGAAACACTTGCAGCCATGTATCCCTTCATCATTGAGTATTTCATAGTATTTTCAATATCCATAGCAATATGATATGCCTACTACAATGTTGTATGTTCCTTATCCCTTATCAAATAACTCATCTTATTGTCAAAAGCACCAAGATACACAATCAAACACTCTTCATCACTAGGTCTCAATTATTCGAGAATATCTTTTACTGCTTTCAAGAATCTTAGAATAAAATAAGGAACCACTCTCCTTCATCTTGTTGGATTTCCCTAAATCTTTTTCTTATCTCATTTGGACTAATCCTTTCACCAAATTGTTCCACAAATGCTATTTTAAAAGCATCCCATGAAGCTATAGAACATATTGGTAAATATGAGTACCAATCTCTAGCATCCTCTTTTAATGACTGAGCAAACAATTTCATGACAACATCCTCATGATTTATCTCAAAATCACCCATTAAATCTATAAATGCATTTAGGCATCTGGAGGCTGACTTAGAATTTTGCCCCAAAAATTTTGGTAAATGTTTCCTAATATCATTAAGAATCTTGTTAGGAAATGCTTTGATACCTTCAAAGCTTAATGACTTATATCTCTCAATAGAGAACTTTTTAGGGCATTCTAAGAGTTGCATGCCTGACATACTTTCACTTGATGTTTTACCAAAAAATAAAGGGGAATGGTACATTTCTCTTGTATCTTTATTCAGTCTTCAAATATTAACTTTATGGTAAATGAGAAACTACATCATCATGATTATAAAGAAGTGCAAATCAAATATACTCATGCCTTAAATCCTTCTTAAAAGGAATATTTCAGAAATAAGCATACTTCTTCCACCCTATTTAGATACTACAAATTTTACCTTAGAAGTATGTAAAACAACCACCACTATTTCCCTTTTCTAGTGCTCAATTCACCCAATAGGGAATAAAGTATTTCTTCCATATCTCTTAAAAAAATGGCTTTCATACTAATTTATGTCTTCTTGCAAATCAAAACAAGGGAAAATACCTAGATATATTTGTAGATATCATGCTTTATCAAGTTCTTTGCATAGAGTCACCACCTCCTTTGTATAGGATCAAACTTCAACAATATGAAGTTTCTTTTACCAGCCAATTTCACTTTAAGCTTCCTTTTCCTCAAACAATTTTCACTGGCACAAAGTTATTTGAAGTCGCCACCCACTCTTAGTGGGGTCCTTATTGAAAGTGGAGTAGCAATCACCACCTCATCCTTAGAATCAACCAAATCAGTCATGTCCATGAGATATTGGTGGTAACCAAAGTTAGTTTCATCTCCACTATTAAAAGAATCATCTGAGACTTCAATGGGAGAATGATGGCATCCCATGTAATCCCAATGATACTTCCTTCTTACAAATTCCCTCTCTGGCCTATCAATTTTATTCTCCTTTCCTTTGGCCAATTCCTCCTAGCTAACTTGGCCTCTTAGATGATAATCATGTTTGAGAACACCCTATGCGGACTTCTTGATAGCTCTTTCTTTTTTCTTTAGAGTCATAGGGATTTTAGGAATATCCCATTCACTTTGAGGAGAAAAATATTGAGACTCAAGAGGGTTGAGTCTCTTGGACCTATGGACCAGGATAATATTCACAATTATCTTACCCATTCCCCTACTCAACAACTTATCAAATTTCCTTAGAACAAAGACACTGCCCAACTCAAAAATAACAAGCTCAAATTCACACTTACATTCAGACTCTAAATTCTCACAAACAATCAAATGGTGAGAATAATCAAGCAAGTTATATTCATTAAATAGAACAACAAGAGAGTGTCTATATTAATTTTCCAAGAAATATTGTGTGAGGATGAAGGCAATCAATTACTCTGATTTTGAACCTTACCATTGATAATACCTTGAAGTGAATCAATAGATAAACAATCAAGATGATTAATTATGACAAAATTAAAAGGATGTGTTTGATATTTCTCCATAATCAAAAAACTCAAGTGAGATAAAATTTCACTTAGTTTGCACATTAATTACATGCCTAGCATTTAACCAAACTTGTGTCATATTTACCCGCTTGCTCATGGGAATTAATTTTCTTGCAATTGATCATAGTAAGATAGCGGGGAGAGATCGTGATTTATCTTTATAATATTGACCCATACCCTACCTTACTTCAATTTCACCTTCCCACATGTATTAGCATAAAAAATATTTCCCAAATTTCACATGTGTGCCCAAAAATCAGTTCTAATTTAGCACCGTTTTTATCTTAGAGTAGTCTTGGCCAATATTTTAGCAACACCTTATCTCCATATGGATCCATTTGAGCCTTTGAAACATTTTACATGGCATTTACCTACTTTCTTGTTGAAAAATATGGAACACAAATGGGCCCATTATAGGATGGTGGGGAGTGGTCAGGATTTACCCACGTCATCCACCATCGATTGTCGATTTCCTTCTTTTATGAAGCAATAGCCATCTTTAAAACTTGATGGGTCCCACAAAAGTGAGAGATGTCACCTTTCCCGCTAGCCTATGTGATCATCTCTCCTTAATGCACAAGATAGATGGGTTTGCAGGGAATGGTACATATGAAGACACGTGTTGTGGCATCCATCATTGATCTTTGTTGAAGCTATGTCTAATAGTCTTTTGGAAACACTAGTCCCACTACCAGATGTGGCACATGGCCATCACCCACTAGCTTGTTTTTTTTAAAGTAATATGAAGTGAACCAACATGGGCGCATGGGGAGTGGTCAAGATTTGGCCATGTCACTCAATAACTTTGGTTGATCTTCTTCTAATGGTGCCATCTATCTTTTCCAAGGAGGAGGGGCCCACCAATGCACTAGATGAGTGGTTGAAGCCTGACAGCCCGTGCAAATAAAATAATAAGGAATATAACAAAAGAGGGGCATGGGGAACGGTGGTGATCAACTCATGATGATTGTACAACCAACATAAAAACCTAATTCTACACATGCCTCAAAAGTTAATTTAAAAAGGGGGATACCTCTAGACCAATGGGAACTTAACCCTTAGGAATGAAGGCTAAAGATTTAAATCATGAAAATCAAGTTTGACCATAGGAAAATTAAGCAATGAAAAGATACTTGATGACCGACAAACCTACACTCAGGGGGTTGGTGAAAACAATGATTTCAATGGCATAAGTGACAACTTAGACAACTAAGGATTGGGAACATCAATTCAATGTGGAAATATAATGATTGATATTTTTCTATATTCATGGGTTAATTGTGAGGGATTTAAGCAACACAAAACCCTAAGAGAGTGATGAGGACACAACCCTAAGCCAAAATGAGGGTCCAAGCTAGATGATGCAAAATTTTAAAATGGAACCTAGAGAATTTTTTGAGGGGATCCATTAGGATGAAGGTGATGAAAAATATTGGTGAAATGTGGTATTCCCACTCTCTGGTTAGTAGGCTTGAAATTGAAGATGCCTTAGTTGATTATTTGCTAAAAAAGGGTATTACTATTTTAGTTGTTTCTAACTCATTACCAGATGATCTGGTATAAGCTGTTGAAGAAAGGATGTTGTGGGAAGGACTTGAAGGACATAAGATCCAAGGTATGATTCAGAGAAGTTGTATCAAATCCAAACAAAAATTATCCAAGCACATTGGTGAGACAAGAGAATGCATTAAGGAGATGTTTGACATCTACAGGTATTGTCTCTGGTAGCCTATTGTTGTTGATAATTTTAGAAGAAGAATTGAAGCTATTGAATCTAAATTGAATGATATTGGGAAGTTCTTTGACTTCTTCAAAGATAAAGATGGAAAACAAAGAATAAGAGTTGGAGAGTTTCAAGCTAAGTTATTGTCTACTCAGAGATAGAGGGAAGATTTGGTTAAAACTTTCTAGTTGGTTAAAGAAATTGTTGAGGTCTGGTTGGATCATCTCTCTAAGATACTTTTTGATGTAGAGAATTGTGAATGACTATTCCTATCTCTGGACTAGTCATCTTCATTTATGTTGTTGACTCTACTGGACAGTATGTGTGCTAGAATGCTTTTTGCAGTACAAGCTTGGAAAAGGATTCTTCCAATTGTGAGGGAAAGGTACAAGAATATTTTTCATGTGAAAAGTGTTATTTTTACTTGATTTCTTGAATGTTCTTATTTGTCCCTTTTCCTTTGATGTCAAAAAGGGGGAGAAGAATGAAAATAAAAATAAAAACAAAAATATGAATCAATTTTCTTGACAAAGGGAGAGCATTTGAGTTTTGTGTTTTTGAGTTTTTTTCTATTTTTCCATCGATGCCAAAGGGGGAGATTGTTGAGAAGTTATTGTGATGACAACATTGTTGTCATTGATGTAAAAACTTTCGATCTAGAAGGTTGTGCTCTAGATGATATACATAAATGATCTATCATGTTGTGTGTTATGATGTTGTGTAGTATAGATGTTATCCTTGATCCAGATATGGAAATAGTTTTTTTTGGGAAATTTGTGGAAGTCAGATAATGTAGAATAATGAAGTCTAATCTCTTGATATCGGTTGCTATTCTCAAAGCTTACTCTAGGTATCCTTTCTATCCAGACATTCATGTAGCATGTTACAAGTTTTTGGTATGTCTAATTTTGTTTCTTCGGTTGTTACTAAAATTGATTATGATCAAGATTTGGTCTTGGTTGTGGCATTCCCATAGGCTCTAGAATATACTTCATGTAATTCAAAATTTTCTATCTTTTTGATAATTATGTTATGTGATGAACCTATCTTATGTATGGCCTATTTATGGGTCCCTTGGTAATGTGGTAAGAAGATATTTATGTGAGATGTATCTTTTGGGTCTAGTGCTTGCATGCCAAGCCTTCTTGAATATTTCAAGGTTGTTCTTAAAGCTGACTTAGGAGATTTTGAAGACATTGTGTTGGGTTGAATCATTTTTTTATATGGGTACACATATATATTGAACATCTCTTTGGTTCCGAACAAGAAGTGTGTGTGTGTGGTGAATTAAAATCTAAAAAATATAGATATTATGATGTGTGCAAATAGATAAAAGGGTGTGAGGGTTTATGTAGAGAAGGAAGTTGAAGGAAAGTGTCAAGAAGAAGTAATTTGTTTTGCAGTGGTTGTGTGAGGAATGTGTGTAGAAGATTCTTGACCAAATTTTCTATAGACAGATATTATTTTCTTAATTGAAACTAACTTCATGCATATGTAGATGCAACTTCATTAGTTCATTTTTTTCAGTGAGACTATCTTTTAATCAAATGCTTTAATTTGGTAGTGAGCCCACCAGTAGTGAGCCTTACTTGCAGTGAGAATTTTGACAATAATCCCTTGTAAAAATCACCTTAATCGGTGCTTTATAATTGAGAATTGGAATTCTTCATGGTTTTTCCCTTCTTGGGTTTTCATGTAAATTTTGGTGTTCATTATGCATGGTGTTGTTATGTGCATTCATGTTCATTTCTACTTGATTATTATGTGATTGATATAAGCCTACTTTGGATTAATTAAAGTAAAGAATTTTTTTATGATAACTAAATCACCCCACCTCTCAGTTATCTAAACTATTCAACAACCTAGACCCCTCCTAGGGAGTTATGGATCTAACTTAATTTTGATGGTTGTTCAAATGGTAACCTAGGTGTTGTTGCTATCACTAGAATAATATGAGATCATAGAGGAATTTTCATTGAAGGATACATGATTTTTTTGGGAATTGGTTCTAGTAACAAGGAAGAAGCTACTGATGTCCAATGGGGTCTAAAGAGGGTCAAGGAAAATGGATTCAACATAGTGGTTATAAAAGGTGCCTTGAAGATGATAATTGATATTCTTAAAAGTGTTGTTGATTCTACATGGAGGATTAAGAATTTATTTGACGACACTGAAAGGATTATGGAGAGCCTTGATTAGTTTATATTATTACAAATCTATAGATAAGGGAACAAAGCAATGGATATTTCTTCCAATATTGGGCTTTCCCAATTATAGTGGAAAAGTTGGAACTACAAGGGATGCTCCTCAAATAATTAAATAAATTATTTTTTAAGAATGTGTGAGAATAATCAAATAAGGCTTAATGAGGATATTAATCATTCTAGTTTCAATAGTTCTAGTTAGTGTTCCTATATGTTGGATCCTCACCTTGGATTGTGTGTATCTATCAAGAAATATGGATTTAGGTTCTAAAGGATTTTATGAAAAGGAAAGATGTTAGGCTTGTTTACTAGATGGGTGATCAAAGGAAATTATTAAAAAACATGTCTTATTTTATTTGAAGTCCCTATTTATGAAACAACTCTAAAGTTGGTGGGGGTTGTTCTAGGGTGATGAAGGATAAAATGCATATCATCAATTTAAATGACAAGCATAATAAATATTACATATTCAAAGCATTATGGAGTAATAAATGGGAGGCCCACCTAATTATTGAAAAGACCTTGTTATGTTGTAACCTTATCACTCCATGCTCGAACAATACTTTTAATAAAAACACTTTTATGATTTTGCATGGTGAGCTTAAGAATCACATGAGCCTTGGGTCTAATCTATGGATTATATTGATCTTGCATATGGTTAATCTCACATGGTGTATTGAGGGTATCATCATTAAAGACAAGTGGGGATATTTCCCCAAATCTTGTTTAAGTTGTCTAGCTCATTCCCTGAAATATGTTTTATCTTATCTTTACTATAGAATTACCAAATTAAGCTCTAGTTGCATTCACTTTCCATCTATTATCTATTCTTGTCGGGTGTTCATTATGTCCCAAAACCCCCTATGAAGGATGTGGAAGGGATATGGTATAAATATGGGTGCACCAAGGAAGCATTCTAAACCATTATCATGCATTCCCCTAAAAAAAAATGTTGAAATCATGAATTTGTTTGAGGAAGCTAGAATGACATCCTTCCTTTAGGCCATGAATGGATTAAATGATGATATTACATTAAAAAAAATTAACTCATGGATGGGGGGTAAGGTGTCTATTGGTAGTATCAACTTTGAGGTAAACCCGAAACTAATTGCTAAGGCGACAAGTCTAGAATGCAATGGAATAAAATTTGTGAAGGTGAGCAACAAGAACTACCAACGTTTTATTGATAGTTTCCTTGACAAGGATGAGAAGCTGAGGAGATTTCAAAGTGGTTATGATAGAGAGATATTTTCAACTCCCTATGGTCTGGTGAGTGTTCACATCATGAAATATTTTACTCTCAAAGGTAGATATAATACTATTCATGGCTATCATTTTCCTTAACTTAACCATATAAGGTGAAATGAAAAAAAAATAATATTCAATTCTTTCCTCTATCCTCTTTGTATTAATATAGGGACAAAGGGGTCTCCCCTCATAGCATCAAGGCATAATTCAAAGAATATATAATCATGCTTTTTCCCTAACCCCTCTGTCATGCATTATCAACAATGTTAAGCCCCTATAAATTAAGCCTTTGAAGGAAAATCCATGTATGCTTTAAGTTAACCCTAGCCCTAGCAAGAAGACAAAATTTTCTACCCATCATATTGTTGTTTCTCAAAACACTCTTGTTGAGGAAAAGTAGTCTACCCCTCCATCTCAAGAATAGAAAATCCCTAGCAAGCCCTACATGCTAAAAAATGTAAGTGTATGGACCCCAATGAAAATATGATGGCTAGCAATGTTACAATTGAAATACTAGATGAGGGTGAGGAGGGTCATTTGGGTTATTTAATTAGTGGTAAAGGTGAAATAAGGTCAAACAAATTAGCAAAAGTGGTGAAATATAGCAAAAGTGGTGAAATAGAACAAGAACTAGAATATTAAGGGGAAAAAACTATCTTTCAAAGAGGAGGATGGTTCTTTGGATGAAGAGTATTTTACAATGCATGAGGAGGAGGACCTTGATACTAGTCAAATTGAACTAGAAGTGGTGATTATGAATGAATCTAGTGATGATAATACAAGCACAGAAGAGGAGGTGGAGTTAAAATTTGAGGAAGAAAAGGAAAAGGATAATGACAAGAATTAAATGAATATTGCCACTAAGGAAGAAGAGGAAGTCATGGAACTAAAACTAGAGGAAGATAATGAAAATTTTATTGTGAGCTTGGAGGAGGAGGAGGATTTGGGAAGTGGTACTCTCCAGTATTATAAGAATCAGATTGACAACCTTCAAGGGTAGGTTTTTCATCTAAATAGTGCATTGAGCTACATAATATCTAGATACTCATGGAATCATGAGTTAGGCCATATTTGGAACTGCTAACAAGAAATCTAAAGTAAAAAAAATGAAACATAGGAAGAAGAATAAATAGTATGATGAAGCCCCAAAGGAGGATATTTCTAGTTATGCTAAGAACTAAAAGAGTGACTTGGAATTGATCAAGAAAGAATAGAAGCTAATTAATAGTCCTAAGGAGTATTTTTTTTATTTCTTTTGTTATTTTTTGAGCTCTTTGGGGCCTGCATGCCTATCATTCTATGACCTCCAAGCTATTTTGGCTTAAACTATTGATAATTATTTTGCTTGGTGTTGTTTCTTGGAAGGCTTGTTGGCCTTTGTCTCTACTTTATTTGGTGGTTCTGATGACCTTGTGTTTTTGTTTCTATTTTTTTCCATATTAGTTTGCTTACCCTACTTTTATAAACAAAAAAAATTATATATAAATATTATAAAATATAATACGTATTCAATTAGTTGCTATCATTAAAAACACCACTAACCCTACCCTTTGTAGTCTTCCACTACACCTTTATGGGCCTTCAACATTATAAGCAATAAAAAATTTACACATGGTGATCCAATTGTAATGCATAATCTTTAGAATTGACCTAGACATTGTAATATTACTTTAGCATATTAGTTGATGCCACATACTCAACTTAACTTTGTATTAACTGGGAAAGTGAATTAAAATGAAACATATGCATTTTAGTTGTTTTGTACAGAATGATATAGCTTCTTTCCATGTGATATAACTTGAATTAAAATAAAAAATATAATTTTAAATATTTTTATGGTGAATGACATGGTTTATTTCCATGTGATAGAACTTGACACACACTTTCATCTTTTGGTGACATTTAAGCTCCTAATGAAAAGCATGGCACAAGAAAAATACTATTTGGTTGCCTGTTTAAAATATGTACAAAATACTTAATAAAATTTAATAGTGAAATAAAAGGGTATCATCTTAGTTTTCCCACATGTTCTTCACCAATCACATACTCTAAGGATATTTTTCACAAATGATCTCTGCATGTATGAAACCTAAATTATTATAATCCATTTTTTAAAATTGGAATATATTTTCAAGGCTTCAATGTAGGAAGATGTAGGAAGTGATAGAAGCAACACCTAGCTTTGTTGATTGTGTTATGTTAAAGGGAACAATGATTTATACTACACTTCATACACTAAATTTTAACAAGAGGTATGTGCAAAACAACTACTCTTGTAGTTATAGAAAGGAATACACAAAAAGGTTACACCATAAGAAGATAATAATTTACTTGTATTTAAATTTTTCATATGAATGTAATACTATCCAAGATTTTACCTCTACCCCTATTTCCCCAAGAATAAAAAACCAATTAAATGGTGTTAATAATTAGTTCAAAGGTTTATAGATTAAAAAAAGGTTTCCTATAAACCAAAGTAGGTGAAGTCATAAACAACCATAACTTTATCTTTCAGGTATGTGCAGGATCATCATGGAAAAAATAGGCCCTTAAGTGGCAAAAAATTTAGAAAAATCAGAGTTAGGAAACTTGAGGTAAAAATTTGAATAAGTTATCTATATTATTTCAAAAATATGTACGAATAGAATCTGTAGAAAATTGAATTTAGTTTCTAAACTACTAGGTTTATTTTTTTTTTAAAAACTATTTGGTGAAAATTTGAAATTTCAATGCAGTGGTACTTAAATTTCAAGGAAAAAATAAGAAGTAGGTGTGTTTGACCACCCTAACCACAATAAAATTATAATATTTTATATATAGCAGAGGACTCATACTCCAATGTGATGCATTTTTTTGTAATTTTTTTCCAAGTAAATAATTAATTATGAATTTTTTATTACAACTTTTAAAAAATATAAAAACTATATGTTTGACCACCTTAATTTGGTCAAAACTTCATGAGATTCAAATTTTATTTTTCTAACCCTATAGTATGAAGCATAGAATGTGGCTATATGCTTGAAAGTTATAGATGTTTTTCAATTAGCCTATCAATCAGGGACTTTAGTCGTAATTTGAATAGAAAATGAATAATAATTAATTATTAAATTCAAAGTAAAGCATAATTTATATTGGTGGAAAGTTGAGAATCTCCTTTAAAACCCTTTTCGTTTCATCAATTTTGGGTAAAAAATAGTCAGCCACATACCCATCATATTGCCACTTTTTGGCCCATCATGATCTTGCACCTACCCTTTCTCTTAACCTTGAGCAACCATAAGAACGATATCCATACACTAGTTTCTTTTTTCCTTTTTGTGGCTTGGTGTATCTTGACCTCAAGAATCTATTTATTTGGGTTAGTGATAAAACATGTTCAAGAGCAAGGTTAGTTTATGTTCCAAACAACTATATTTGATAATTATGATGATGTACATATATTATGTGTTCAAATTGGTGAAAATACATATTGCACGTAGGTGTATCCTTATATTTATGCCACAATTTGATGTGCATGTAACTATAAATGAATATTGTATGCTAAAGTAATTTTTTTAGTAAAATAAATAGACAAGCATGATACAATATAGGGTTCAATGTCAACCAATGCCTCAATTGGCATTTCCACATACATGTAAAATAATCCTATCCTTTTTACATACAAATAAATCATTAGCTTTTACTTAATAAGTGCACATAAAAATATATAATAATTAATCATTTCATTATTAGTGTAAATTATTTTGGTGCATGTGATAGTATACATTTCTCCTTTTTCTTATGAATGTAGGAGCATCTATATTATGTTTTTTTCATGTACATGATTATGTAATATAACATAAGCTATATGAAACCTTGAGAGAGATTTAATTTGAACATTTATAAATTCGTGCTTATTTCGTTTACAAGTTACACTAGTTTATTCAAGGTTTCAAGAGGATTCAACAAGGGAGAAATAAACATATTTCACATCTATAACTTTGTACATTCAAAATTGATTTCATCTATTTAGAATACTATATTCAAAATACTATAAATTTTATTCTTATCATATCTTCCAATTTTGAGCATACAAATCTTGAATGAATCATCTAGTTTTAGATTTAATTGGTCTTAAGAAAATGGTTACCACTTTTGATCCCTTTTTGATCTCCTTTTGATCCCCTTTTCCATACATTTACCCAAGAATTTAAGTGAAAATTATCAAGAGATTACTAATATGAGAAAAGTGGTTAATTTTACTTTTCATAATCAAATTCAAGTTGAATAGTGTGTATTAAGAAGTAGAAAAATATAAAGTATGGATTGATGCTTTGAATGAAGAGATAGAAGAAGTTTGTAAAAATTACACAAGGGAGTCTACGTAGCTTCACAAAAATAACCATGTGGTTGGTGCTAATTAGTTTTATAAAGTAAAATATCAAGCTAATGATTCTATGAAATTACACAATGTAAGATTAGTTTCTAGGGAATTTTTAGAAACACCTTGAGTAGATTATTGTTAAGCCTTTTTTCTTGTTGCAGGACTTGATAGCATTATGGTTAACTTGGAAATTTTACACAATACAAGTGGATTGCATGTTGAATGGATGAAAAATCTACATCCTTGATGGTTTCATAAATAAGGAAGTTTATGTATAAAAAACAATAGGCTATGAATCTCCAAAAAAAAAAAACTTTTTGAAAAGTTTAAGAAAGATATATATGGGTTAAAGAACTCCCCTCATGCCTACTAACAATAAAACTCTAATAGTAAAATTTTAGGTAGAAATAAAATACGAATTTCAAATGTGAAATATAGGATTGCTACATTGAGTTTTGTTGTGGAAGTGCAATAATAACTATAAGGTATATTTATTTCTCAAACCAAGTATATTGTATATTTATTAGAGAAATTAGAATAAATGCATGCATGGTAGTTTCAATTCCCTTATAACGGTGATAAATTAGCTAAGAAAGACTCAATTTTTAACATGGATGAGCTAATTTGTATATATGTGTAGTTGGAAGTCTCATGTACCTCACTACAAATAGATAAAATGCTATTTAAGCATGAAATATAATCTCTTGTTTCATAATATTCACATTTCACATTGACATGCTAAAAATATATATTAAAGTATGTGACTGGTACACAAAACTTTGATATAAAATTATTCTTCCACTCTAAAATATGAGCAAGTGATTTACATAAATATTGATTGGGTTGGTTTAATAGGTGATCAAAATTTAACATTTGGTTATGTTTTCTCAATTCAATCTAGAGATAGACCAATGAGAAATTGTGGCTCCCTTATCAACTAAAGCAAAATATAGTGTTGCCACTATAGAAAGTTGTTAATCAGTATGAATTAGAAGGTTTTTGCAACATCTACACTTGTTACAAGAACACGCCATTATAATTTACTATGATAATAACTTTATTGCAATGATAAATAACTATATGTTTCATGCTAGATTGAACCAATATAGATACAAAATTATCTCATTTTGGATTTGATTTAAGATGGCAAGTGGAATAGTAGTTTTGTCCTAGATCTAAAGAAATTGTTGATGTATTCAACTCTTTGAACAAAATATTTACAAACTTCAAAAAACTAATTAGAGATCATCCCCATTGATGATCAAAGGAAAAACTAAAAGAATTGTTGATCCACATATTCAAAAAAACTTATCAATTAATTTTTTTAACTGCCATTTTTTTCTTTATATGGTTAATTATTTTAGTTAATTTATTTATTATGCTTTCATATTTCTAGGATTTCATGAAAAAAAAGAATTGAAAGAAAAATATTATATGCTGCAAGATATTATATAAGAAAAAGATTCAACATTTTATGTTGTAAGATATTATATATTTTTTGAAAGAAATCAATTAGTAGATGAATAAACATAACTACAAATTACTTTTAGTTCTTTTATTTTTCAATTCTTCGATTTTTCTTTTTTTCAATATAATGTAACAACCATTTAATTATTATTTAAGAGTTAGGAAATGTTACTTGGAGTCCACCTTGTTGTGATTCAACCATATAGAATGTATACAAATAACTTTCTCATATTATGAAATCTAGTAGAGTAGCATGTTATGGTATATAAAAAAGAGTGAATATAAGATAGCATAAGGAGGGTTGTGAGCTTGTACAAGAGATTATGAGAGCAAAAATTCATACTAAGAAAAAATAGTAATGATTGAAGAGCCAACTTAGTTTGGTAGGTATTCTAGCTACATAAACCAATTATATAATGATTGAGTTGCATTCCAAGAGGGATCCAACATTGAATGATATCAAATGTATTGCACACCATTCTCTAAGATGTCACAAAGTTTCAAGAAAAACCTGAATAGGATCCAATAAACAGATCATTGAGAGGATGAGTTTAGAAATGCAAGGAAAAGAGTGCATCAATGTAGCTCAAATGGGAAAAAAAATCACACTTTAGCTAGAAAAAACAAAATCATTGCATAGGTAGTGTTGGAATATGGTTTCTAGTGTTTTCATTGATGGTAACTGAAGTCATATTCATGATCCAAAGATCTATATCTAGTTATATCATAGATGAAGTGCAATATTGTGTGTTACTGGTAGAATATCTAAAAAATAGGGTATCTAGTCATTTAGTCAATCTATCTACTTCACCGGATCATCATTTTGTGTTTTGGACCCCTGGGATTGCTTGGTGAGCATGTATATTATCTTATTACTAAATTTTGTGGTGTTTCATTAGTGGTATTATGAGATTGAAGGTCTGGTAGGATGTTTTATGTCTATTTGTTCGTTGTAGCCGACTCAGTGAATGTGGTGCATTATGGATATGTAAAGTGGAATTATTTAAAATGTTTTTATGTTCAAACATTTAATTATGGGTCTTAGCTATAGTCTAGCTGATGGTGTTAGATCCACATTGTAAATCCAATTGTAATTTTGGGCCGTCAGTTAATAATATTCCCAAGTTTTACTAAGGCCAACCTATAGCGATCGTATTTCTAGTTGTGGATATATAAGAGATTCGATTGTGTGAAAAAAAAAGTAGTGTGATGGTGTGTTCCAATCATTAGGAAGAGCGATTAGGAGATTATGCATAGTTTTACTTGTGCATTAATATTTCTACAGTGCAAGTTGTGCAGAGCTGAGCATAATTGTTGAATCTTTCTGAAGGATAGCAGATTGTCATCAAAGCTAAATTGGAACTGTAATAAGGCATTGTGGATGATATTTCATCAATTCAACTCTTTTGGATTTACTCCAAATCTTTTTAGGGTAGTGATCCCATCCATTTTGAGTAGTGAGCTCTAGGCAGTGAGCAAGAATGCAAGTGCATTCCCATTTTGTACTTCTTATTTTGGGTATACTCATATTATATTGTGGATTGGCCATCCACTGTGTTTTTTCCCCTAATAGGGTTTCCATGTAAAAATTCTAGTGTTATGGTGTTTAGATTATTTTATTTCTACTAATGCATGTTTATTTTATTGAATGGTTAAGTAAGTTAAATCATAGAATAATAAAGTTGAATTTTTGCTCAACACTGATTCACCCCCCCTCTCAGTGTTGCTTGTTTCCAAAAATTGGTATTAGAGCTAGTTCCTTGCAAGAAGTATTACAACTTGGGGAGATCTTGGAAGGTGTTTTTAAATGGATACAAGAAGTCTTCAATAGAAACTGATGGTGGCCCTAGATGATCTTGACCAGATAAAATTTGAGAACTAGGAACTGCAGGAAAATATTGAGAATGCATAAAAGTTCATCCAATCACTAAAAGACAAGATCAATGAATCAAGAGAGAAAAGAAAGGGACTATGTGGTCATCTCAAACACAAGAACAAAGTTATGGAGGATGAAAAACTCTATCTGGCTCTGAAGGAGAAAATAGAAGAATGTGAAAAGTTTTCCAAGGAAAATGTTGCCTTGAAGCGAGAGATGGAATCCACCATGATGAGAATAACCAAGGAGCTTGAGGATAGAAAGAATAATGAAGAAAAGCTTGCACAATCCTTGAAATAAAAGTCTAAACAATGCAATCGACTAGGAAATGAATTGGAGCAATCCAAGAACAATGAATAAATGCTTGAAAAGCAACTTGATGACCTTAGAGATCAACTCTCTACAACAAATGAGTATAAGGATAAATTTAGAGCAAGCTTAGCTAAACTTGATGAACTAATAAAAGGATAGAGGATTGATGGTGATAGACGAGGTCTTGGATATGAAGAAGGAGAAAGTTTAAAATCTAGACAAAAGAACTTTGGACAGAGGAATTATGGACAAGGAAGATTCAGACAAGGAAGTTAGATGAAAGATACTAGAAGAGATCTAGTAAGGCAACCAAATGCTCACATATTTAATGGCTATTGTTATGTTTGCAACAAATTTGGTCATATGGATTCTCAGTGTAGAAGTAGGGTGAACTCAAGTAGACCATCATTTTCAGGTTAGTGTTTTAATTGCTATAAGGATGGTCATAAGTCAAGTGAATGAAAATTTGTGATGAACAACTTTCATAGAGATGTCAGATGCTATGCATACAATAGATTTGGACATATTTCTAACCAATGTAGATCAAGACAAAGCTAGTGGAACAATTGGTTTGGATAGAGAAATGTTGTGTTCTACAATTACAACAAATTTGGACACATCACTAGATTCTATTGGAATAGAAGAGGTCCAGTAAAACAGAACATGCAACAAGATGTTAAAGGGAAGGGAAAATTTACTACTGATGTGATAAGAAAGAAGATGCAAAAAAATGGGTGAAGAAGAATCCCTCTGTAGAAGCAAATAGACCTGCACCAGAAGCAACTTTTGGTAATTCCTCAAGGAATTAATTTTAGGTCTCTGGTGTAGGTGGAGCTATCAAGAACAACTCTCAAACCCCCCCTCTTGTAGGTGAATGATACTAGAATCTAGATATGTGTAGTAGGAGAGTTGATATTTTTCTGATATAGTTCGATCTGTTAGAAGCATTAGTGATGCATATTGGCAATCTGCATAAGAGACATCTATTGTGGTGCCTGAAAGGAAGAAAACTGGATGAGTTAGAGCAAGAGCATTTATTGCAAAATAAAATAGTTAGGTATGTGGACAATAAAAGTAACGGCTTTAACCCTCATTTTTCATATTGCATTTGAAGAAAAGTATTTTGGAGAGCTCTGAGGCGATCATTGTGAATTTGTGGAGAGATTCAAGCATAAAGGAGAGTCTACAATCAAATTTTGTCCTCATCCCTAAAAGGTATTTATTGAAAACCTATAAATTTGTGTGATCACAATCATGTCTACTCCTTTGGTTGTCAAAGTTAAGGATAGGCTACGTCCAAAGTTCAAATGGCATCCATAGATATAGAACCCTTAGGTGCATTTTATCGGTGTTGTACGAAGTCATGCATATTGAGGATATTAGGGCTTATGTGCACACAAACATTGAAGATTTGGGAACCTCACATTTGTTGGATTTTTACACTCATCATATAACTCATGAAGATCTTACTGTGTAACCAGAATTCAACCCTAGAAGATAAGAAATTTATGCAATTTTTGAGATTCCCCATATTCAAAGAAGATGAATGGGTTCAATATTTGTTGAGCCATGTCCATGATGAATTCATGTGGTTGTATGTGTCATTCAAAATCATGAAAGAAGCTATATGTGCAGTTATAGGACTAAATTCCATTGGAAAGCTTCCAGTTTTGAAGTCTGTAAAGAATGATAAGTTTACTAAAGCGATGGGCTCGAAATGGGATAGAAGGGCAATGGCGATAGATGATATTGCTGTAGTGGATGTAAAATTTGCATCAATAATTATTAGTTATAAGATTTATCACTCAAGCCAGGAGAATTCTGTATCTGACACAACTATTTATGTAGCATATGAAATGGTCAAACATAATGTAGACTATGATTTATGTGAACTTCTCAAAAGCTAGTTAATGAAGAATTTGGGAAAAATCAAGAAGGATAAGAAGAATGCATTCAAGTATGGTGACTTGTTGATATGTTTGTTTTTCTACTTCTTGGGTGAAGTACCTAGAGCTGGTAAATTTCAATGGCATAATGATATGCTAGTAGTTGTTTAGAAGTGGAATATGCTATGTGGATTGGGTGATCGACCAACCCGTAATACAATCCTGTGGGGATACTTCAAAACATTTCAAAATTCAATGCATGCTAGAGAAAGAATTCCTACAACAATTATGGAGCAATACAAAGACTCTATTTGCTTCATGGTAGACATTGACTAGTGCCATATGGAAGTTGCTAATCCTAGAATAGTTTGGATCATGCCTATGGGTTATGAAGTAGATGAGAACATTTTGAGGATGTATGCAAAATACCTGCTAAAATCGCCACTAGATCAAGGTGAATAAAGGTTTGATACTTATGTAGAGAAAGGCTTACAAGTTCACTTGGAATTGAAAAATCCCGTGATATCCAAAAGGGTAAGAAAAGAGACAGAAGCTCATGTAGAGAGTTTTGGCATCCCTGTGCATCAACTAAGAGAAGTGAGGAGACAAATAGAAGGCAAAATCAACCAATTTGGGAACATCTCCTACTCACACTAGAAGCTCCTCTACAACTCAGTAAAATCAAGCCAAGGTTTCCAAAAAAAGATAGAAGAATAAAAGCACAAGAGTTTACAAAGCTGTGTCTACATATGAAGAGGAAGAAACTGATTGAAAAGAAGTAGTAAGCGAGATAAAGGCTACTGGTACTCATGTTGTCAAATTGAATAAGAGAAAGTCCTCTGGGAAAGGAGAAGAAGGAAAGAAAAAGGCCAAAGTTGACAAACCCAGTATGTTTGAAGTTGAGAATGCAGTAGTGAAAGATGGAAATATCAAGCCACTCTATGATTGGTATGAGGCCTTTTATGAATCCGGTAAGAAAATTCTTGAAGAAGCAACAATAAAGTATATGATTGTTTTCAATAAAGTTCTTGTGGAAATCATGTCTGGCTTACATACAAGTCTGTATAATGAACTTTAGAATCTAGGAGGTCAAGCACCTTATCAAAAGAAGAAAATATAAGGAAGAGAGTCCTAGCAGATTTGTGCTCAGAAATGAAATTTGAAGAAATGGATTTATTCCTTGAAAAGGATAAAAAGGCATTTAGGAGAAAAACAATAATAAATAAGCTCATGTTTCGTGAAACTGACGTTGTTGTCAGTGAAAATACGGAAATTATGGAAGAAATTTTTTCAAAGGAAAAGATTAACATTGAGGAAGAAAATGTTCAAAGAAATGAAGAAGTGAATGTGGAGGTAAATGAATTAGGAGAAGAGAATGTGAATGAGGAAAACATGAATGTGTTTGATCCTCCAGAGTTTGAGGATACTCTAACTTCTCCTAATGTGAAAGATTTAGAGACACTTGTTGTAACTAAGGTCCCTGTTGAAATATTAAATGAGGAAAAGGAGGTGAATATTATACAAGCTGAAATGCTTAAATTCAATCTTGAAGCAGAATCCAAGGTTGAAAAGGAAAAGGAGCAAGAAATCAAAATAGAGGAAGTTAAGGAATCTTTGTTGGAGTAGTAGGAAGATTTATATTTTGAGTTGGATGAAAGCTCAATTAACCTATCTACTCTATCTCCAATTCAAATGATGAAGGTTGCTAAAGTTTCCCAAGCCAAAGCCAGTGAAAAGATACTAGAATCTCACATAGAGGACAGTGAACTATTAAAGCTTGCGTCTAGAATCTTATAGAAAATAATGCCTACTTATGTTGTGGACCCATTAGGTTCCTCCTTCGGTGAGTTAAAGAAGCTAATAATTTATGTAGATTGTCATTTTAAATCCTTTGAGAAATCAACTTTGGTTAAAATGAGAAAGGAGTCCTAGGAGAAGAGAGTTGGTAGTCTAAAATAATTGACTGCCAAAGACAAAGCTCTATTGAGTACTTGCATAAATAATATTCAAAGTGTTATGTCTAGAGGAGGAAAAGTATACAAATCTTGCCTGGTATTTCCAAAATTTACTAAAGAAAATGAAAAGAGGATGAAGGACATTGAACAACAATTGGTCAATATTTCCAACAGTTTTGACCCTTTAGTCAAAAGTACTTCTAATCAAGAAAATCAGGTAATGTCTCTGCTAAACCAAATAAAGAGTCTAAAATTTGAAAATGAAAGGAACATTGGCAGAGTATGTGAACTCAGGGGACTGATAAGTCCAAAGATTGAGATGATGGTAAATTCTCTAAAAGAAGCTAAAGATGCTATGACTACTCCTGATTTGGTAAGTCTCAAAGTAGCAAAAACCTTGTCATATCTGCTTTGTGGTCATATAACCATTTTGGAGAGTTTGAAAAGTATTTGGGACTCAAACTTAAGTGGGCTGAAGAATCACTTTGCAGACGTCTTCAAATTTTTGAAAGTCTCAACAGTTTTTGCAATTTTGGTTTCCCCAATTTTGTCATTGATGTCAAAGGGGGAGAGAGTGCAATGAAAAATGCCTTAGCATTCTTAGGGAGAGTAGTATTCTAAATTTTGGTAGTGTACTTATCAATTTCAATACTTAGTCTTTTTTCTCTAAGTGTTGCCATCAATGCCAAAGGGGGAGATTGTTGTAATATGGCTTCCAGTGTTGTCATTGATGGCAACTAAATTCCTCTTCATGATCCTCAAATCTACATCTAGTTATACTAGTAGATAAAGTGCAATACTATGTGTTACCAGAAGAATATTTGAAGAACAAGGTATTCAGTCAGTCAATGAATCTGTCTACTTCACCGGATCATCATTTTGTGCTGTGGACCCCTAGGATTGCTTGGTGAGCATGTATATTATCTTATTATTGAATTTTGTGGTGTTGCATTAGTGGTAGTATGAGCTTGAAGGTCTGGTAGGATGTTTTATTTCTATTTGTTCATTGTAGCCGACTCAGTGAATGTGGCGCATTATGGATGTGTAAAGTGGAATTATTTAAAAAATAATTATGTTCAAACATTTAATTATGGGTCTTAGCTACAGTCTAGCCAATAGTGTTAGATCCACATTGTAAATCCAATTGTAATTTTGGGCTGACAGTTAATAATATTTCCAAGTTTTACAAAGGCCAACCTATAGCAATCATATTTCTATTTGTGGATATATAAGAGATTCAATTATGTGCAAAAAAAAGTAGTGTGGTGGTGTGTTTCGATCATTAAGAAGAGCAATTAGGTGATTATGCACAGTTTCACTTGTGCATTAATATTTCTACAATGCGAGTTGTGCAGAGCATAGTAGAATTATTGAATCTATATGAAGGATAGAAAATTGTCATCAGAGCTAAATCAGAACTATAATCAGGCATTGTGGATGCTATTTCATCATTTTGCCTCTTTTGGATTTACTCCAAATCTTTTTAGGGAAGTGAGCCCATCGATTTTGAGTAGTGAGCTCTAGGCAAGGAGCCTGAATGCAAGTGCATTCCCATTTTGTACTCCTTATCTTGGGTATACTCATATTATATTGTGGATTGGCCATCCACCATGGTTTTTCCCCTAATAGGGTTTCCACATATAAAATTTGGTGTTATGGTGTTGAGATTATTTTCTTTCTATTGATGCATGTTTCTTTTATTGAATGGTTAAGTAAGTTAAATCACAAAATAATAAAGTTGATTTTTTGCTCAACACTGATTCACCCCCCCTCTCAATGTTTTTTATTTTCAACAAGTAGCTCGTACAACATAAATGGATTGCATATGTTACATCCAACATGTCCTTTCCAAATAATATGATAAATTCAAAGCCTAGTGCAACCTTTTCATAGTAATGCAAATATAAAACTCAACAAACGTTACTCTACATAGTTTGATTTCAAACATATCAATAGGGCCACAACCTTGGAATGCATTTCTAAATCTTGATAGAGATAAGGTGGCCTTTGAAACGGGTTGGGATTAACTAGTACACTCTAAGATTTGATGTTTAGCTAGTTGTTGTGGCCCCATTAATCCATCCCATTCGCCATTTCTAATCATTATTTTTGTTAGGTCTTAATCCCACGCAAAGCTTACTTTTCAAAATTATTTTCTCCCGCCTATGTTATCTCCATATGCAATAAACAAGGTTCTAACCTGAATAGATTTAATTTGCATACTCATCACTTATATCAAAATGGGAGTTTTGGAACAAGGTATGGACATCCATCATTACTGCTAGAAATTTTCTTGTAGACATCTATGCAAATATATGAAATCATAGACAAGGGACGTCAACTGTTTGAGAGGATACCTCAAATAAAAATGGTTTCATTGAATGCTATGATTGCAAGATATGAACAAAATGTATTTGTTGTTGGGATATGCAATTTCTCCCACACAAAAAAAATGTTAAATATTCTGGAATGATCTTTGAGATAAGAATAAGACTTTAAAAAGATTAAATATTTGTAAATCATCTTAAGTTCTAGAATGTACTAAGACCTCTATATAATTAGGCATTGTAATGGGTTATGTATCAAGATATCGGATCATGGTGTAGCATGATCAAGTGATCATGTGAATTTTGTAGCATTCTGAGTATATGTAATGATGTAATTGATAGATTAATGAAATGATGTGTGTAGCAACACAAGTTTGAGAATTATTGTTCAATCAATGGTTGATTGTTTATATCTCTAAGTTTTTTTGTTGAATCCATAGCCAACTACCCCCATAGATAAATCAAGTTAAGTTATAATATTGCAAAAGGATAATTTAGTGAAGATTCGAAAGAAGAATTTTCTAATAGATTTTTTTTTCTTTGCAGATCTAGAAGAAAGAAATCTCATTGTTGCCATGTATGAAGATTGCAGCCATTTAAAAAAATAGATCGTAGTTATTCAAACGAGGTGCGAGAGAAAACAATAATGCTAGTGATTAAAAAAATAAAGGAGAGTTCATCAGCTTTTAAAATATTTTTGTTTGTAGAGGCAGCTGCCCAATTCACTATTTACTGCCAAGTGCCAAGAATATCTCCAGTCAAGGGATCATCTAGTCAACAAGCATCATAAAATATTAGAAGAAAAGGTTGTTGATTAGTTATGAAGGTTGTAGAATATAATTCATTGCAATTTTAAAGAAAAATCATAGATTAGTGGAAAATCACTAGATGAAGATTCAGCCTTAAGCCACATAAAAGGTACATTCAACACTAGTTTACTATTTTGTAGCCTAGTACAAAAGGTAAGGCTGCCAATTTACTTAAGCAGCTGTATGCAAGAAAATTTCATAGCTATTTTAGGGAGAGAAAGACATAGATTGGATGAATATTTGCAATGAGATGTGAAACCATTGAAAGTTGAGGTGTTGTTGTTGAAGAAATCCATAGATTGTAGTAAGGTCAAAGTTCAGTAGAAAATGTTTTCAAAGGAATTAAATCCCTTAATAGGAGGAAAGAGACCTATGAAGGTGCTGATTGGTAGAATTTTCCAAAGTAAGGGAGATTGCTAGCATATTAAAGAGCTCATAAAAAATAGAGATCACTATTTATGTTGTAGAAGTCACCTAAATGGAGATTTTTGTTTGAATATTTTTCCTGAAGGAGTTTGTTACAAAGTTGATGTTGCAGTTGGAGAAAGAAACATCAATAAGAAAACCAAGGAGATTGTTGTAAGGAAATTTTTCCAACGTCAAATTGTGTCAATGCAATAAGGGTCTATAGATGTAATTCAGTCGTTGTCATCATATAAAGTGTTTGAAGCTATCCACAGGAAGAGAAAACTTTGTTTAAGATAGGTCATTATGAGAAATCATCACTATTGAAGGATCATGGAAGGAATTTGTTGTCCAAGAAATCACATCACTATTGTAGCAGTCAGATTTATATACTGTCAAGGGTTTGAAAAGTCAATTTAAATCAGGTGAAAATGAAAATTGATATTTATATGTAGTAGAAAGATAGAATATTGTGAAAAGAGATTGTATCCATTGCAAAGAGGAGATTGTAAACTAGGTTACAACCATAGTTGTAAGGAGGATCAATGACAAAGGAGAAATTGTGGAAAGAAGTGTGAATGTACGCATTGCTATTGAAGAGAAAGGAATAAATTGTTTTATACAAATCATAGTGAAATTCAAAGGTAAGATGAGTTTTAACTAGTAGTTATGTGTAGTGACATGCAATAATGATCTGATAGGTAGAGGGGAAGTCCAAATGGTAGGGATATGTACACATAGAAGGAATTAAGAATAGGATACATACATATCTGCACATAGGGAATGATAAGCTGTATTTTAAGTGTTATATAAAACATTGATGTCACCATTGATCACAATGACTAACAATGCCATGTGCAAATTTGGAAGTATGTCATAGCTGATGCAAACAACATTGATACATACTAACACATTCTTTGAATGATAAGTTGTATTTTGAGTGTTATATGGAACATTGATGCCACCATTGTTCATAGTGATGGACAATGTATTTCTCCTATGTGTAGATATGTATGTATGTCATAGTAGATGCAAACGTGATTGATACATACTGATCCCTATGTGTTATATGGAACATTGATGTGACCATTGATCCAGATGGAAAAAACCCTCAAAACACAAAAATTCACAGTAACAAACCCATACAAAACCATCACCACAAAATGTGAACCATAAATGTAGCAATATTGGTTTTAAAAAACAATATAGTCTTTTATGAACAACTTATCAAAGATTGAAGCAATATATCCTTTTCAATAGTACCTTATCAAAAATGAAACAATATAGCCTAAGCTATAGAACAACAATTAACATTGCCTTATGGAAATCAACATAAATTGTATAACATTAACTATTTTATTGAATTGCAATCATAGCCACAAAATAAAAGCCAAAAATAAAACAATATTGGTTTCAACAGTGACCCAAATGGAAAAACCCACAAAACACAAAAATTCACTATAACAAACCTATGCAAAAATATAGTCTTTTCTCAATAGTATGTTAATGAAAATTGAAACAATATAGCCTAAGCTAGAGAACAACAATGAACAATGTCTTATGGAAATCAACATAAACTGTGTAACATTAACTATTTTATTGTGTTGCAACCATAGCCACAAAACGGAAGCCATAAATCAAACAATATTGGTTTCAATAGTGACCCAGATGGAAAAACCCACAAAACACAAAAATTCATAGTAACAAACCCATGTGCAAACTGTATTTTAAGTGTCATATGGAACATTGATGCCACCATTGATAGCAACAATGGACAATGTATGTTCTTGTTTGGTTGTTTTTCAAGAACATAGACTGTAAGCTAATCAAATCTAGTCTACATCCAAGCATAAGAAGGTATGTAATAGTTAGGCATAGTAATGCTTGAGAGAGATCAAGTGACCACATGTAAAAATCCTCATGGCATCATTAATAACCATTTTATGATACCATTAAGCTAAGACAATAGAGCATAAATGAGGTTGAGATAGATATACATTATCTCAAAAGGATAATACAATTATGTGAACGCTTAGAGTATAATTGATTTGGAATAGCACATACAAATGCCAAATAAGTGTATTTACATAAGTAATGCACAACCTTAAGAATAAAGAGATAATTACATTCACAAAATTTTGTTGAAGATTGATACAAATATTTTAAACTATATATTTTTTATTTTATTTCTACATTTTCCTTTACTTGCAATTAGAATATATCTTGAGAGATTAATGTTGCATACAATTGTTTATTTCACCATTCTGATTGATTTAGCAATCACTGATTATTCTCAAAGGTCATTTATAAGTCATTACTTCCTCAAAATCCCCATTATTCGATTTGAAAACTCAACAATTTTAGGATCATAATAGAAAGTCAAACCATTATCAATGTTGGGACTCTTGAAAACCAAAAATAAGAGTTGTTGATAGAGCCTAGCTGAAAGCCTTGCAGGAAGGTTGAATTCATAGAAGATCTAATGCTATGAAAAGATCCACAAAATTCATGAATATAATTTGAGATGAAAGATCACTGACTAAGACATTACTATCTTATGTGAAACAAGATTGTTTGTCTTGAGTATGTTCTACAAAAATCAAAGGAAAATGTAAATTTTAGTGAAATGAACATGTGTCAGTGGTAGAAAATATCTAAATTACAAAACATAAAGAGTTCTATAATTTATAATAAATAATATGCAATGCATGTGCAATAGAAGGGATTATATAAATAGGATGTAGGCATACTTTTTGGGTGCAATGTGATGCAGTATGAATAGAAGAAAAGAAGGCCTGCTCTCCACCCTAGCATATTGGACCATGCAGCCTCATGGGTTGTCACCAAACCCTCGAGCAAGAACATACATTGTCCAACACTATGATCAATGGTGAAACCAATGTTTCGGAACTTGAGAATTTTCTTTAGTTGAAACTAGTTTTATACATTTTTAAAAGTATATATAGTTGTATCATTTATGACAAATAATTTGACAAGTAGCTGTGAAATATGAGATGGAATAAAGGACATATAGCCTTACCTTCTATATAATTAGAATGTATTTGTAGCTCGTACACCATTCCGAACATGCGACCGAAAAGTTATTTAGTATTATGGAGATGTGCAGTTATAGTTGAGAACTTTTGTAATATAAAATGGTTTCAATCAGATATAGTTAGACATAAGGAAAATGTGAAGTTTATTTTGGTGAATATGTGTCACCGGTAGACAATATCTAAATTAGGAAATATGAATAGTTTTATAGTTTATAACAAATAATATGTAATGCATCTACAATAGAAGAGATCACATAAATAAGATGTAGGCATACCTTGTGCAAAGAGCGAGATATAGTATGTTTACAATTATAACTCCCATATAATTCTATTTTGGCACCTAAGAATTTTGTTCAATTGAAATCAATTTTATTCATTTTTAAAAGTATATACAATTGTATCATTTGTGACAAAGAATTTGAGATGCAGTTGTGAAATAAGAGATGGAATAAAGGAGATATAGCCTTACCTTATATATAAATGGAATGTAGTTGCGAATCGTACACCATGTGAAACTTGTGATCACGAAGCTATTAAGCATTGTCAAGATTTGTAGTTACAACTAAGAATGTTTGCAATCTAAATTGGTTAGAATCTGACATAGTTAGACACAAATGGTTTGAAGGCGAGAGTATTGGTAGTGAAATCATTTACCAAAGAAGAGGAAGGTATTTAGAGAAAAAGTAAATATAAATGTTATATGGTCAACCAAAGAAGAGGAAGGAATCAAAGTTTTTCATTGGAGGAGACGAGAAGCATAATGTAAGAATTGAATAGTAACTTCTCTTAATAATCACCAAAGAAGAAAAAATCTAGCTAGCTTGGTAGCAGTCATTGCAACTGCACTATGGAGGGAATGACAAGGAAGAAAAATTAGAAATGGTGGGAATTCTAAATGCATTGAAATGAAGAGGGAAATTAGAAGTGGTATAGTTATTGTAAAGAATAGAGACACTTCATCATGATGGAAATGCACACAATTTTTGGAGGCAATCCTTTTCTTTGATTTGAAGTGCACTGTATTTTTTGGAATGTAATCTAGAGTATCTGTTTAAAGAGAAAGACAGATCTATAAGCATTCCTATTATTGATTTTACATGGGAAAGAGTTGTGAACATTAGTCCTTGTCTTTCTTTAGTTCCAATATCTATTGTAGCTCTCTCTAGTGTCAAGCCTTGAGATTTATGTATTGTTATTGCCCAAGCCATTGTCAAGGGGAGTTGTCTTTGGCTACCCTATGTGATTAGGGGAATGTGGATGTATTTTGTGTTGTCTTGATCCCATGTTGGGCCAATGTAGTTTGGGAAGTGGGTAACAACATATTTAGGCGAATGAGGGGGTTTAGCACCCCTAGCATATACAACAGACTTCATAGAACCCAATGATCCATTAACCAAGCCAGCTGCCACCCAAAGATTTGTTGTTAACATTACTTGTTCACCAATTGAAAGTAAGAGCTCTACTTGAAGTTTCTCATCATCACCATAATCAAGTGTGTTTTGCTGAGTAGTTTCAACAGTACTAATTGCAATGGGAACATTTAACTACTGAAGCATTTTTCTATTTTGCAAGGCAACCAACCTATTTGTTGGGAATAAGTGAATAAATACATCAAACTCTTAGTTTTTCTTAGTTGAAAGAATGGTGTTTGTTCAATTCATAATTATTTTCCAATTAGCTTGAGATTCTTGACAATTTCTAATATTCAAAAGGAGTCTACGGAACTGTTGTTGTATCAGACTATCCATGCTAGTGGAAGACTGTGTTGAGCGTGACAACATTAAAAGTGTTCCAAAGAGCCAATGCTATGGAGAAAGAACCGTAGATAGGCCTATCCAAAATAGGTGGAAATTGTCCTAGGTCACCCACAAGTATAATAGAGAAACCACTAAATGGATGCATATGTCTAGCAAGAAACGCTTGCCGCAATCAGCTGTCTATTTTGAGTAACAACTTAGGCCCCAAGAAGCTCATTTCATCAATAAAGATGTACTTAATATGTTTGAAGTCCTCTTGAAATATGGTCAATGCTTTTCATTTTAATGGATTCATCTCTCTAATTGGTATTTGAAGAGTTGTATGCACTGTAGAGGCACGTATATTGTAAGTGGCCACCCTCATTGGTGCCAAAGCAAGCAAATGATTCATTCTCTAATTTGATGATGTATTTAGTGTTCTTTGGATGTTGTCTATAAGAAACTATTTACTTGTACCAACAATACCTTGAATAATTATATGCAATGGTGATGATGAAGATAGGCCAAGATGGTGTTGTTCAATGATACTTAGAGCAAGATTTTACTTAGGAGATAGCTGATGAAAAAGTGTAGGTGTAACCAGTGGGGAAAGATTGTCTTTAGTTATATGCAATTTACTTTTTGAAATGAACTTTATAGAAATGTTATGCAGATTCTTAGGAACATGGTGTGTTCCCCATATGTGATTTAAATTGAAGTCTCATCTACCCAATAGTTGTAGCTGGTCAAAGCAAACATTGTTTGTAGCACCAAGGCAAGAAAGCAACTCCCATTCATATTCATCTATGGGAGGCAGATACTAGGTGCTATCAATATCACTACCACCTTCCTCTTCACTAGTGGGGGGAGCAATAAATCTATTGACATGCTAAGGGTGATAGGTAGCAACAAGAAATAGCATCTAGTTATGTGTTATACTATCTCTAGTGAGGCCTATGTCTACTTCAACATTTTGGAAAGGCTTGCATAGTAGAAATTCCAACCAAAAAAATGTTTCAAAGGAATCACTATTCTCTAGGGGGAAGAATTGGATAACTAGTAAACAATGATGATAGTAGGATGTGGTCACAAATTCCAACCCCAACCTTTGTGATTTTTTTGATATGTATACAATTGTGCAGATTGAATAAGGGATATAGTGTCCATTTCAATTGGTCTTTGCATGTAATGATGAATATAACCACTTGCAAGATCATCACCATTATTAGCTATTTTCAAATGGTGGAATGTTTTCCTACTCATGTTCAAAGACAAGAAATGCTAGCTTGAGATGACAGGGGGGAAATTTTGTAGCATATGGCATGTTTCTTGTCCACCAATGTTACAATCTGCAACCAAGGTCATCATGAATTTTTTATAGGAAAGCAATGCTTTATCCCTATCTGAACTTGTATTTGCAAGCCTCTCCAAGATATCAATATAGATTTTACACTTTTTTTTCAGACTTTGATGCATATTTGGATATGTAGTTTAGCACAATTTTTCTTGACAAGACTGGCTGAAAATCAACAAATGCTCACTAGATTGCAAGCATCTCAAAGTTGTGGATATTAGCAAGCTTATCATTTCTTTTTGGATTATAGGATTTATTTGATTCACTATCAATTTCCAATGTCAATGATGGTTGTGCATTCCACGAAGCTTTGTGGCGACATTGTAATTGGTGGAATTTTTTCCAAAGGAAAGTGTACTGAGTACATTTGGTATGCCTCTACACCATGTTCACCATTTGTTCATAATCCACTATTGGGTCCATGCAATAAATTTTTGGACTATTAAGCAAACATGGGTTCTCCAAAGAAGAGTGATGGACTCTTGATATTAGTTGTTTTTGGGAATGAGGATTCCATGTTGAAACATAGTGATCGAAGAAGGTTTTTTCTTGCTAAAGATTGTGTGGGTTAGACAAATAAAGCATGTCCATATTTGAGGCACTTGGAATCCTCAAGAAACCATGGAAACGTGTTGATCCACGGTGTTGCCACTCATACCTATACCAGTAATCCTTTGTATGGAAAACCTCTCAATAACCTCTTCACAGAAAATGGTGAACTGTAAGTGCATGTAAAAGGCTATTATGTGTGGGTTGTGGATGAAATTTTCTATGAAGCATCTTTGGGAGTATGGCATATGTAGTTGGAGACTAGAATCAATCACCTTGTGCAAATCAGGCCATTTTATGTTTGTAGAGCTCAAAGTGGAGAAGAGAGTCGGTGTGCCAAGCTGGTGGATCATTGTCAAGAGCTCTTGCCTACACTTTCTCCAATATGAGCATGTCCCTCACAAAGATGCACCAAAGTGAACAAGCTAGTTTTCTATTTTGGTGTCTAGTGCATCTCGAAGCAATTTTTGCAAAGCAACCATAGACTTTGAGATCCTTTCTTCCATGTTTTTTTTCATTAAAACAAAAGCCAACTGTTGGCTTCGATGTCTCATTATCAAATTATAAAGGTAATATCTAAATCTAACATGCCTCCCAAATCTATTATCATAGTGTCTCATCAAGTGCAATGCATATTCATGTAAGTGAATCTATATGCTTCTCAATTGTAGGGGAATTATTGTTCTGATGGGGAACAATGTTGGAAAATCCATGCTTAATAACCCTTATGTATTGTATACATTGATAGGGTTAGAATTAATCTTAGGCCAAGGAAAAATATCTTGAATAATGTCTTCAATCTACAAGTCATCTCTAATTCCCTTCAATTCCAAGAGAGGGTTGGGCATCAATGGAATAAATTATGATGAGTCCTCAAGCTCAACTTCCTCATCAACAACGCTTTATGAAGTTTCCTCTAGTTCAACTATGTTATGTATTGGTTCTTTCATTGTGTACAAAAGATCAAAGATGTCAGTACTTGTAGTAGACAATAAATTTAAAGAATCACAATCAATTGCAACATCACTATAGTATGGATCATTCTCAATTTTGTATATTAATGCAGCCATAACATTATGTTTGTCAACATAGAAATCATAGTTTGTCCCCTGAATGTCAGTTCTTCAAACAATCACCACTTCAACATCATGTAGGAGATGTGGTAAACAAGTTGCAATGGTCGTGATGTCCTGAGGGAAGCTTATAGTATAGCCACTATATTTATATTGGCCTCCTTTAGCATGGGTCACTTGCAAAACTAGAGCAACTCTAGCTATAAGCATTTCTTCAACCTGAGTAAGCTTTGCAAGGACATGAGGCTGTGGTCTTGGATCCATCTTGTTCGCTAAATTGAATCTATGCATTCCCTTCTTAAAAGAATAGAATAGAAAAATAATGCCCATGTTGGATGCTCACACTTTCATGTCAGTGTAGCTTTCCTTGAAAACACTACAAACTTTCAAATCATACAAAACATCAATGCACTGGTGGAAGGACTGCATTACAATGTGAAAAGAATATCCAAACATGTTGCTAAAGTGGGGGTTAGTTGACAACGTGGATGGAAAGCCATGCCTAACAAGGGTTTGTTGAGATCAACATCCACCCATTGTTGAGGCACCTTCACTGGGAAAGTTTTGTGGAAGCTAGCAAGGGATGTGGGGTGTGGGACTATAGAAGCGAGCATGTTCTTCTAATGAGCTTGGCAGAAATTGCACTGCAGCCACTTGATCAAGCAGGGTCAAGCAAGAATGAACTACATGGGCTCTTTAATGCAAGTATTTGGCTTGATGACTTGCACAGATCTGGTCTCTATGCAACATATAATATAGTTGGTTTCTTCAGAATTTTGCTACCCTTTTTTGGTCCACACTTGATGTAGGACTATAACTTGAACAAGGCTGAGAAGCCTACAACCATAATATGAGGAAAATAATAAAATTCTTGCAAACACCAACTTAAAGAACAATGTCATAACTAAAGAGGTCAAGCCAATCAAATATGAAACAATATAGCCAAAGCTAGAGAACAACACTCAACAATGCCCTATGGAAAACAACAAAAACTCTATAACATTAAATATTTTACTGTGTTGTAACCATTGACACTAAACAAAAGCCATAAACCAACAATATTGGTTTCAACAATGTCCCAAATGGAAAACCCACAAAACAAAAGAATCCACAGTAACAAAACCATCTGCAAAACAAAACAATAAAAAAACTTACACACACAAATTATTTTTTCAATAGTGCCATATGGAGAACAACCAAAGCATACATATATGCATATGTATATGTAGATGTATCTATGCATATGCAATTCATTTTCAATGGCGAGTGTAAAAAAGGGAAGGTACGATTTATTTTTTAAAGGAGAGTGTAATGCTGTTGCTACTTATGCTTATGCTTCATTCCTTTGTTCCACTCTCCATCTAAAAGATCTTCACTTTTTTTTATTACATATGCATATATACATATACATATACATATACATATGCATATATGTATATACATATATATATGCATATGTATATACATATATGCATACATATACATGTACATATCAAACAATGATACAAAGTGTAACAAAAAATTTGCACATGTAAGATTGAGTGTAATTGATGAAAAAATTAAACATGCATATAGAAAAGAGCCAATACAATTCTCAACAGCAAAAAGGAAACAAGGAATAGCTCCCAACAAACCCCCGAGCAAGAACATAAATTGTCTACCACTATAATCAATGTTGAGATCAATATTTAATATTACAGTTAGATATAGCCTATATTACATATGCATGTTGTCTGAAAAGAAGGCTTTCTCTCTACTTGCCATATTTAATATTTATAATTGGTTTATCAAATATTTTTATTGTAATGTGAACATTATATAGTTGGGAGTGATGAACATATTTTTTGGAGCAATTGTGCTGAAGTAGACAAATACACAACATGCAATGCACATAATCATCATGTGAAAAATCTGAGGTAGATGAATCAAAACACTATTTCCTTGAAATGCTACAAAATCCATGGAAAACAACATGACTTATAATTTCTTGGCTAATTCTATCAATTTCTAGGTTATGAAAAATGCCACAAATTTGGTAGCATTTCATTGCATTCTCTACAGGCCAAAATAGCTCCTTTATTTCTTCATCCTCACAATATTAAATGCAACACGTGTTTTACAAATAATTAACCAGTGAACTGCATATCCCATGATTATAGTTATGTAGATTTATGTTTGCAAAAGCAACATGCTCATCAAGGAAAGATAGTTTCATGTTTATGAATAAAATGGAATGTCATTCACTATGCAGTCTATTATTCTAAAAATTAGTTGAGGAAGGACAAGCTAGTGGGGTATGTGTAGGATCATGATGGGCCAAAAAGTGGCAATATGATGGCTATGTGTAGGGTATGTGGCTGATGACTTTTTTTTACCCAAAATTGATGAAATGAAAAGGGTTTTTAAAGGAGATTCTCATCTTTCCACCAATATAAATTATGTTTTACTTTGAATTTAATAAATAATTATTATTCATTTTCTATTTGAATTATAACTAAAGTCTTGATTGTTAGGTTTATTGAAAAACATCTATAGTTTTCAAACGATATCACCATTTTTGAATTTGAAACATGTGTCACATTGTATGCTTCACGTACTACATGATTAAAACAAAAAAAAATCACAAAGTTTTGACCAAGTTAAGGTGGTTAAAAATACATGTTTTTTATATTTTTTAAAAGTTGTAATAAAAAATTCATAGTTAATTATTTACTTGGAAAAAAATTACAAAAAAATATGCATCACATCCGGACATGAGTCCTCTACTTATATCTAAAATATTATAAAAAAATATTATCATTTTATTGTAGTTAGGGTGGTTAGACAAACACCTGCTTCTTATTTTTTCCCTAAAATTTAGGTACTACTGCATTGAAATTTCAAATTTTCACGAAATAGATTTTTGTTTTTTTTTAAATAAATGTAGTAGTTTAGAAACTACATTCAATTTTCTATAGATTCTATTTTTACATATTTTTGAAATAATATAGATATCTTATTCAATTTTTTATTTCAAGTTGCTTAACTCTTATTTTTCTAAGTTCTTCACCACTTAAGGGCCTATTTTTTCCATGATGATCCTATGCATACCCATTGTGGGTGTTTGTTGCAAGTATTTGGGCTGAAAATTTTCATAGATGTAGTATTTATGCTACGCATAATAGAGTTGGGTTGTTTCATTTTTTACTGGATTTCTTTTCTCCACACTTGATATAGGACTAGAATTTGAATGTGTTTGAAGAGCCTAGAACCATAATATGACAAAGATAATAAAGTGCTTGCAAATACCAACTTAAAGCTCCTAGAAATAATGTAGCTAAAGAGCAGATAGGAAATATAAAATGAAACACAACAAAAGAAGACCTACTCTCCACCCTACCATATTGGATCATGGAGCCCCATGGGCTCTCACCAAACCCCTAAGCAAGAAAATGCATTGTCTGCCACTTCGAACACTGGTGAAACCAATGTTTCTTATTACACTTAATATAAAAACTATCTTTCTAACAACTCCTTTTTAAGGTTGAAAGAGATAATAAATACAAAAGGTGCATATAACTTCAAATACCTATATATCAGTGTCTATTTTGTTTTGCAAGAACATATGTAGGCATTGCATGCCCTAGATGCATTTGTAGGAATCTATTGCGCAAATATATATATATACACACAAAAATAATGTATGTATGTGGAATTACATATAGAGAATAGGTATACTATCTACCACTCTAATAAATATAGAGATCAATGTTTAATATTACACTTAATATAATACCTACCATACATACAAATGTTATGTGCATCTAATCTCAAAAATATACATAACTGTACATATGGAAAATAATATGAAACACACAAAAAGAAGGCCTGCTCTCCACCTTACCATATTAGGTCATGGAGCCTCATGGGCTCTCACCAAAACCCCGAGCAAGAACATACATTGTCCACCACTATGATCAATGGTGAAACCAATGTTGCTTATTACACCTAATATAGAGCTTATCATTCTAACAATTCCTTTTTGAGGTTGAAAGAAATAATAGCCAAGCCTTGGCAAATAGCATCATGCATTGAATGCATATGTAGGAATTTGTTCCTTAGAAATATACACACTAAAAAAGCATGTGTAGAAATGTGTATATGTGGCATTAGATGTAGACAATATACATATATAGATGAATGGAAACTTATAGATATACATATGTACTAATACATGTGTTGAATAGGGCGATCGACCTTCAACCTTCAAAGAAGCTCACAATCTTAGCTCATAGATCTGACAATAGGTAAAGCCATAGAAGAATTCCCAACAATTCCTTATTGAAAATTGTGAAGAGTTTTGCTACCTCTTCTAAGGTTTTAAATGGAAGGTGTTGTTACAACCATCACCACTACACGTAAACCATACAACAATTAATGTTGATGCCAGGAGGGCAAGCTTTTATTAACATACAAGTTTGATAATTCATTGTGAAGTTTCTATGAAGGTGGTTGGAGGTTATTTTGTGTTTTTTGCATGGAGCAATGATTCCAAAATCAATACAAAATTCTTGGTAATGGTACAATTGATCAGAGTGATGGACAATGTATGTTCCCTATGTGCAGATATGTATGTATGTCATAGTAGATGCAAACAACATTGATTCCATAATGCATTGTTGATCATTGTTCTCTAGCTTAGGGTATACTATTTCATTTTTGATAAGGAACTATTGAAAAGGCTATATTGTTTCATTTTTTATAAGGTATTGTTGAGAAAAGACTATATTTTTGCATGGGTTTGTTACTGTGATTTTTTGTTTCATGCCATCATTGATTACAATGATGGACAATGTATTTCCCCTATGTGTAGATATGTATGTATGTCATAGTAGATGCAAAACACACTAATACATAGTGATCCCTATGTTTATTCTATTGGGACATTCTTGGAATGATAAGTTGTATTTTAAGTTTTATATGGAACATTGATGCCACCATTGATCTAACTTTAGGAACTCACATGTATCAAAAATGTACTCTACACTCAACCAACACAAGAAGATTAAAACTACAAAAATAAAATGACAAAATTATGGAAACCTCCAATTGTGTGGTTTTCCCCTATTGTGTGAACTTTGGTTGGAATTTTCATAAGCCTTCCTAGTTTTTAACCCTTTTGGTGCCCAAATTCTAGTTGGTAAAAAGGTGGCAGATTTTTTTTATTTTTAAATTAAAAGAGTTTGGTGCATCGATAGAGAAGGCTAGTGAAATTAAATGTCGGTTGGCATCAACATTAATTTTTGTACTGTGTCTCTATGGTGACAATGTTTGCAAAGTAATAAAATAGCCCATGTTCTTCTTGAAGGATAGTTATTATTTTTTTAGACCTCAATAATGATTTGTTACAATGGGAGGTTGTATATTAAGCGTCAAATGACACATTGGTGAAATCCTTTTTGAGAACTAGACAAATAACAACTATCCTTGAAGCCATACAAAAACAACCAACAATGCCTTATCGAGAAGAACATGAACTATTTTATTACTTTACAACCGTTCCCACTGCACATAAACCATAGATCAAATAATTTATTTGAGGCCACATAACAACAGTCAACAATTTCTTTATGGAGAATAGCATAAACTATTTTATTACTTTGATAGACAAGAACAATTTCAATAAATGCACTATGTTGCTCTCGAATAGGGAAACTACAACCATCAATTGAAACATATGTACTCATTCTTTTAGAAATTGTTGCAACAATTTTGGATGAATGGACATAGGGCCAAGCCATGCCAACCAACAATAAATTTTTTTGGAGAAGTTTAAGTATAGGCCTACAAAAAAAATAGTAATTATCTTATGAAAAGAATAAACATAAGGAGTATATATGAATGTTGTCTACATCTAATTTCACATACATATCTGCACATAGGGATGAATTTTTTCCATCTCTAATTTCAAAAACATACATATTTTCACATAGGGAAAGTAAAATTAACAACAAAAGAAGGCCTACTCTTTACCCTGCCTTATTGGGTTGTGGAGCCCATTAGGCTCTCACCAAACCCCCGAGCAAGAACATACATTTTCCACCATTATGATCAATGGTGAAACTAATCTTTCTTATTACACTTAATATAAATCCTATTATTGTAAGGATGCCTCTTTGAGGATGAAACAAACAACAACTATCTTCCCAAAATAATAAACATGGGGAGGAGTATATATGAATGTTGTCTACATCTAATTTCACATACATACATATCTACACATAAGAAAAGAAAAATAAAACACAACAAAAGAGACACACACTTTTTTGTGTGTATACATTTCCAAGTAACAAATTCCTACATATGCATCCAACACATGCAATACATATATTTGTAGTTGAAAAAAAAAATCTACATCGATATATATGTAGCCAAAGTTAAATGCACATATATACGCATTGTTGATTATTGTTGAATAGCTCCAAAAATATTATTTCATTTATGATTTCCATATAGCAGCAATGGTTGGAAAGCATTAATAGAATCTACATGTATTCTTACAAAGGAAGATCTATACAAATATATATCCATATAAAGTTATATGTAGACAACACACATATATCCATAGGTGGACTTCAAACATATGAATGTTGTGTGCATCTAATGTCAGAAACATATAGATCTGCACATAGGAAATATAAAATGCAACACAACAAAATGAGGCCTACTTTCCATCCTACCATATTGGGTCATGGAGCCTCGTAGGCTCTCACCAATCCCCTGAGAAAGAACATACATCATCCACCACTCTAATCAGTGGTGAAATCAATGTTCCTTATTACACTTAATATACAACCTGTCATTCTAACAAATCCTTTTTTGAGGTTGAAAGAAATAATAACTAAAAAGGTGCATTTAACTTCATATTCCCCAAACACTAAACATGGCGAGTAGTATATATGAATGTTGTCTACATCTAATTTCACATACATACATATCTGCACATAGTAAAAGAGAAATGAAACACAACAAAAGAAACACATACTTTTTTGTGTTTATATATTTCCAAGCAATAGATTCCTAAGTATGTATCTAGCTTATTGTTTATATGCATTGTTGATTATTGTTGAATAGCTTGAAAAATATTATTTCATTTATGGTTTCAATGTAGTGGCGATAGTTGCAAAGCAATAAAACAATCCACATATACAGACACAATAAGCAATAAAATAGTCCACATATACAACCACAATAATATTTAGTATTCTAAAGTTACCAAAGAAATTAAATAGTTTATGTTATTTTCAATAAGGAATTGTTGACTATTTTTCTATAGCTTTAGGTGTTATGAAGATTGTGCGCTACCACTATGACAAGTGTTTTTTCAAACAACATACATAGATATCCACACCTAAACTTGTCAATAGATGCAAGAACAAATATAGATATATATGTTTGTTGTCTGAGTAGAGGAAATAAGAATCACTTGGCACAACTTATGATGACAACATTGCTTCATGTATGGGCTACATATATTGGCAATGGTTGCAATAATAGGTTCCATTCAAAAATTAGTACAATAATTGAGCATATTATATTATTTTCAATAAGGCATTGTTCAGTGTTGAGTTGTAGCTTGAGCTACACAATATACATAGTTATCTACACCTATACGTGTCAATGCATGTGAGAATATATATATATATATATATATATATATATATATATATATATATATATATATATATATATATATATATATATATATATATATATGTATGTATGTGTGTATGTATAATTTTAAATGTAATTACATGTATCAACAAGTATAAATGTAGATATATATGTGTGTTGTATGCATCTTTATTTAGATACATATCTATGTGACATGGCTTTATGAATAGAGAGCTAGGACCAGTATATTGAACATTCAACCAACATTAGAAAATTAAAATAATAGTCATGAGATTGAAATAAGTATGGGTTCAAGGGAACAAAAATTATATCTAGGAACCATATGATATCCATGTGCAATATGACTTTATGAATGGACATGCCAAAGCGTTAGAGAGAATGTTTAAGTAGCATTAGAAGATTATAAAGGACATATATGAGAATATTCTACACTGAGTCATCAGGAGAAGTTTAAAACCACATAATCAAATTTCAAAATTTTGATTACATTCTACATTTTAATCATGTGAAATGATGGATTTTAATAACCAAAACTCAAGCTAAATCACAAAAGTATTGTGTAGTAGGTAGACCAGAATTTTGATTGAACGTCACATAGGAAATATTATAACAAAAATGAAGTTTTATGAAACTCTAATAAAATGAAAGATAACCATATGTGACATGGATTTATGAATGTATAGGAAAGACCACATTTAACCAACATGAGAAGATTATAAAGAACATATATCAGAATATTCTACACTTAGCCAACACAAGAAGATTAAAACCAAAAAAATGAGATAGCAAAATTGTTATTACATTTTGTATTTTAACCATGTGCAACTATCGAATGCCAACATTATAGCCAACAACAATTGTGGAGAGATAAAAGTATGTGGCAATTAGAATAGAAAAGAAGAAAACAACTATACTGATATTTAAAACTGGACATATTTATATATAGATAAACACATGACCCCATAAATACACATGGAAAATGCATACACACACATACACACTGACACATACATATAAACTATCAAATCTACATGAACATACACATACAAATGCATTATAGACACATATATCTATAGAGATCTATATCAAGATGTTGTATGCACTCAAAAAACTACTATCAAGGAAATATTGAAATATATTTAAACTGATGCATTTTGTTACACTACATGTCCCTTACAGGCCAATGGTAGACAATGCAAGATAAAGTGTGAAGACTCTACAAAAAAATATATGGTACTACCCTAAATTCCAGACAACCATGGCTGATTGTGACTTCTGATATTTATTGCAGCTAAAGATGGAAGTCCACACGGATGAGATTTGGGTTACTTCTTTTGAAGAGGTTGCAACAAGCTTATTGTAGATGCCAACAAACTACTTTATATGTTGCAATATGAGTCTTTTGGTGCAATGATTGCTTAGTATGTTATCAATGGTGTCACCTACACTTCTTTTTTTTTCATTGGTATTTTTTCTTAGCTAAAGCCAGAGCAATGAGATGTTGAAGACTGTGACATGAATCCAGAAGGAGAACATGACTCTAGAGGCAAAAGCGGGGGAAAGAGGTAGCACAAAATGAACCAATTATTGGCATCCAATATGCAAGCACATAGATAACTATACATGGTTACAAGATCACACCGACTTCAAAAGTGCATATAATAAACGAATATGAAAGGAGGGAAAAGTCAAGCAAGAAGCAAAAAAAAAAAGATTTTTGCTGAATATAAATAGAAAGGTAAAGGAGACATAAATAGCTCAAATATAAATAAGTTAGACTATATATTACAAGGACCACTAATTGAAACAAATCATTTTCACAGTTCATTCGATGCACATGGAAAATAGCCAATACAATTCTCAGTAGCAAAAAGGAAACAAGGAATAGACTTATGGGATTGGTGCCTGAGGATTGTTGAGCAGCTTGGGGAGAGCTAGAGTCCACCGACATTGTTGGGGTTGCTCTTTAAAAATCTGAGAGCTACAACTTCAGCAGATAACTACAAGCTCTATGCCACAATAACACAAGGGTAAAATGTTTAATTAAAGCAATAAAGGCTAATGAGTTCTATTCCCAATTTTATATTTCAATTTTTTTATGTTTTAAATTTTTTGTAGAGACATTAACAATATGAGGGAAAACAAATAATATAAAAAGGGAACATTTAGAAAACCCTTTGTAGATCATTTTGAAAATAGTCTATGTTCTTGCAAATCAACCAACCAAGAACATACATTGTACATCATTGCGATCAATGGTGGTATCAATGTTCCATATAAAACTTAAAATATAGCTTATCATTCCAAGAATGTCCCAATAGAATAAACATAGGAATCAATATGTATCAATGTTGTTTGCATCTACTATGACATACATGTATATCTGCACATAGGGGAAATACATTGTCCATCACTATGATCAATGGTGGCATCAATGTTCCATATAACACTTAAAATACAGTTTATCATTCTAAGAATGTCTTAGTATGTATCAATGTTGTTTGCATCTACTGTGACATACATACATATCTGCACATGGGGGAAATAAAATGAAACACAACAAAATAAGGAATTGTTCATCACTATGATCAATGGTGATATCAATGTTTCATATAACATTTAAAATATAGCCTATCATTCCCTACGTGTAGATATGTATGTATCTATTGTTTTGTGATGACGGTTGGAATGCAATAAAATAGTTAATGTTATATAGTCTATGTTGTTTTCCATAAGGTGTTGTTGATTATTATTCTTTAGCTTTGGCTATATTGTTTCATTTTTGATAAGGTACTGTTGGGAAATAGAATTTTTCTATGTGCATGGGTTAGTTACTATGAATTCTTCTATTTTGTGTGGTTTTTCCATCTAGGTCATTGTTGAAACCCATATTGTTTCATTTATGGTTCACATTTTGTGGTGATTTACTGTGAATTCCACTATTGTCTACAACATTGTTGAAGTCAATATTGTTTCATTTATGGTTTGCATGTGGTACAAATTGTTTCTATATCAAGTGCAATAAGGAAAATTGGTTTTTCCAATGATCACAATGGTGGAGAATTTATGTAATTTCCCAAGGCACTATTGAGAAAAGACTATATTTTTGCATAGGTTTGTTACTGTGAATTTTTGTGTTTTGTGGGTTTTTCCATCTAGGTCGTTGTTGAAACCAATATTGTTTCATTAATGGATTTCCTTTTGTGGTTATGCTTGCAACACAATAAAATAGTTAATGTTATACATTTTATGTTGATTTTGATAAGGCATTGTTGATTGTTGGTCTCTAGCTTAGGCTACATTGTTTCATTTTTGATAAGGTGTTGTTGAAAAGGCTATATTGTTTTAGCTTTCAATAAGGTGCTATTGAGAAAAGACTATATTGTTTGTTAAAACCAATATTGTTTGATTTATGGATTTTGTGTGTTGCTTTTGCAATCATAACCCCATGCAAAAAATAGAAAATAACCACCAACCACCTTCACAGAAGCTCAACAACGGGTGATCAAACTTGCACCTTCAAAGAAGCTCACCATTGTGGCATCAAAATTAATTGTTGTATGGTTTTTGTGTAGTGGCGATTGTTTTACAAAAGCTTTCCATTGTGGCATCAACATTAATTATTGAATGATTTTTGTGTAGTGGCAATGGTTGTAATAATACCTACCATTTTAAACCTCAAAAACATAGCGAAAGTGTGTGCAATTTTCAATAAGGCATTGTTGGGTTTTGTTCTATGGCTTTGTCTTCTATTAGAGCTATGAGCCAAGACAACAATATTTTCTAAAGGTACAATTTTGATCACACTATTCAACACATGTATCAGTATTTGTAGCTATTCTTATATATACTTGTGGACATGTTTGTTTGCATGTATACATCTACATATGCATATACATAAACATATATATGCATGCAATTGAATTTTTTGAGTGCATACAACATGTTCATACAAATGTGTGTAGATATATGTGTTTTTAATGTATTTGTATGCATATATGCATGGAGGAGTAGTGAGGCTAAAGCCACAACTCAAGAACCACCAATGCCTTATCGATAAGAACATGAACTATTCTCATACTTTGTAACCATCGCCACTACATAGAAACCATACAACAATTAATGTTGATGCCAACCACCATTTTAGTTTTGCTAGCCTTCTCTATCATCTTGCCAAACTATATTAAGTGCAATAAGAAATATTGGTTTCACCATTGGTGATAGTGGTGGCCAATGTATCTTGTTGCTTGGTTTGTGTTTGGTGGCAATGGTTTTACATGGGTTTGTTACTGTGAATTTTTGTGTTTTTTGGGTTTTTCCATCAGGGCCACTGTTGTAACCAATATTGTTTTATTTATGGTTATTCATTTTGTGGTGATGGTTGCAACATAATAAAATAGTTAATGTTATACAATTTATGTTGTTTTTCCTTCTTTTGTTGTGTGCCTTATAATTTTCCCTATGTGCAGATATGTATATTTGTGAAATTAGATGTAGACAAAATTCATATGTATGACAACCTATATATTAAGTGTAATAAAAAAATTTGATATCACCATTGAATATGCTAGTGGACAATGTATGTAGGCCTACCACAAAATAACATAAATTGTTTTAATATTGTTTCATTTATGGCCTCCATTTTGTGGTGATGGTTGCAACACAATAAAATAGTTAATGTTATACATTTTATGTTGTTTGTCCTTCTTTTATTATGTGCCATTTAATTTTCCCTATGTGTATATATGTATATTTGTGAAATTAGAAGCAGACAACATTCATATGTACAACAAACTGTTTATTAAATGTAATAAAAAACATTGATATCACCATTGAATACGCTAGTGGATAATGTATGTAGGCCTACCACAAAATAGCATAAACTATTTTATGACTTCAACAAGTTTTAAATGTAAGGTCTGGAAAATTGGAATGAAACATATCAATCAATAAGAGAAATAGGTATGTACCTTTGAGTCATTCTATTATGCAATAATTGAATCATGAAAATATTATTATAAGTAAAACTAATAATATCTTTTTGATTGAACCTTATGGTCTTTATTCTCAAATTCCATGATTAAATATTTGACCCTTAGCACCTTGTTATGGAAATTAAGTATCATATGAATCATGAAAAATTATTTAGATAGGTAAACAAAACATTCACACTCAAAAAGGTTTGTATTCTCTATATTTTATATTCTCACGTCCCATGTATGAGGTTTACCCCTTATAAAATAATGAATTTATGGTGTGTGGGATTTTGTCCAACTTGTGCGTCTTTATGAAAAACAATAAAAGAAGAACATTAGACCATGCTATCTTCAAAACTAAGAAATAATTTTGCTTGATGACCATGGAAAGAAGATCTTTCTTCATCTGTCAATAAATAGTGAAGGTATTGATGAACATTTTAAAATTGTTACTTTGTCAGAGTTAGACATCACATGGGATCACATTTATTATTGGATGGTTATTGATTGTGATGAATTTATCATGAATTAATTGTTGGTTTATTGACGCATTACCATACTATTATATCTTGAAGTTTGTAGACATGCCTTAGTCAATATGTTTGATTAAATTCAAAGGTACGATGCATTCAAGTGTTAAATTTTCTTACACCACAACTAGTTACAATGGAAAAAAATCTAACATATTAATTTTTGTAATGAATTAGTTCATGCATAAATTTGGACAGGAGGTTTTATTCTAATGAAGTTATGCCCAAAAAAAATAGAAAAATCCTATAGCACAACAAATCTTTTAAAATAGTGGATTAGATGGGCATAACCATGAAACAAAAGAATTCACAACAATAAACACATGCAAGGGGGAAAAAAAATCCTGACAACATAATCTGTTAAATTTTCTTGCAACCATCAGCACCACATGGAAAGCATAAATGAAACAATATTGGTTTCAACAATGCCTTATTGAAAATCAAACAATATAGCCAAAGCTATAGAACAATAATTGGAAATGTCTTATAGATAACAACATAATCTTTATAACATGCACTATTTAATTGTGTGTAAAAATGAAACAATATAGCCAAAGCTAGAGAACAATGGTCAAAAATGCCTTATGGAAAACAACATAAATTGTATAGTGTTGCAACCATCATCACCACAAAATGGAATCCTTAAATGAAACAAAAGAATTCACAACAAAAAACGCATGCAAGTGGGGAAAACACAATCCCAACAACATAATCTATTAAATTTCCTTGCAACCATCACCAAAAAATGAAAGAATTATATGAAGCAATAATGGTTTCAACAACAACCTAGAAAAATCTTTTTTGAACAACAACTTATCAGAAATAAGCATATACACATATACATATAAACATTTAAAATAGCCAACAACAATTGTGGAGATATAAGAGTATGTGGCAATCGAACCAGACAAGAAGCAAATAACTATATATTTATATTAAAAACTGGACATATCTATATATAGATAAATTCATGACCTCAAAGATACATGTAGAAAATGCATATATAGGCATACACACTCACACCTTAAATAAAACAATAATGGTTTCAAAGACAACCTAGCAAATTATTTTTTTCAACAACACCTTATCAGAAAGGAAACAATATAGCCAAATCTATAGACCAAAAGTCAACAATTCCTTATGGAAAACAACATAAACTCTATAACATTTACTATTGTACTGCAAATTGAATATGAAACAATATAGCCAAAGCTAGAGAACAACACTTAACAATGCCCTATGGAAATCAACATAAACTCTATAACATTAACTATTTTACTGTGTTTGCAACCATTGACACAAAATGAAAGCTATAAATGAAACAATATAGCCTAAGATAGATAACAACAATCAACAATGGCTTATGCAAAACAACATGAACTACATCACATTAACTATTTTATTCCATTGCAACCATTGCCACAAAATGAAAGCCATAAATGAAAGAATATTGGTATGAAAAGTGACCCTGATGTAGAGTAGGGAGACAAACCATCCAACAATAATAATATGATTATATTCAAACAACCTTCAATCACCAATATCTCAATTAGGAGTTCTACTCACCAATTAATCACAATTCCTTGTAGGGTGCTAACATAGCTTTTCCTTCTACAACCTGCAGACAAAATCTAAAACCCACAAACCAATGGTCATTTCAAATACCATTACCGTCTTACAAAACATATCTCAAAATAAAATTAGGTCACTTTGGACCAACACCTCCAAAACAATGTTGCTACCCTACCCTCATAAGCCAATTAGGCCACTTTTACAAAACATCCACCATGAAATATTTTCCCTAACTGCAAAAAATCATTTCTTGACCTTTACCAAGCTTCAAAAACACTGAATCAACAATTCCTAACAAGAGAAACAACTATTAGATTTCCTAAACATCAAACCCTTGCTTTAGGCCAATTCCATGCTTAAAACATGAGGGTTTATTGAAAATCAATATCCCAGACCCCACCTCACCTTACCACTACCTAAAACACCTCAAAATATACCTAAAAATGCTTAATAAATAATCTCCAAACCTTTAACATTGCATTTTCACAAAATATCAACTCTTAATCGTCACCTTTCAAGCCAAAATACATAATTATGTGACTAGGGCAGCATCAAAAATCCCTCAAACTCAATTCCATACTCCAAATTCCTACACCAACATATAAACCTACTGTAATCCACCCATTCCACCAAGTTCCAAGCAACTCTACCAATGGAATGGGTGTTTATTACATTTTGTTCACTTCAAACCCCTAAAATAGGGTTTTCTAGCCACCTATAGTAGTTTGGCTCTTAAATCTTCCTCCCTTGATGAAAACAATCCAAACTAGAGCCAAAATAAACTTAACACATTTATCTATCAATTCCAATGAATTTAAAAATAGAATCAAACTATACAGAGTTGTACAGATCAATGGAGCAGTAGATTTCACAAAAAAACACAGATTTTGAGAAATTTTTTATTGCTTCTTCAACAAAAATTCAACCAAAGAGTTTTCCTCGAGTTATTACAGTATATTTAAACCTTAGACATCAAGAATCAACCAAAAAACTGACCTCAACTAACTTTTGAATTGACATGACCATTGGTCTTCTCAAATTTGGTATTTTTGTACTTTTTCAATATGACAACATTTTCACAAATTGCAACATTAACAACATTGCCTCAAAAATGACTCAACTAACATGACTAATGGTCTATTATGACCTTATTTTCATAATAAAAGACTCAAACCACCCTAAACCTATCACAAGACCAAAAATGACCATATTCACAAGTTTCAACATGGTGCCCCTACACTATACACCTAGCCTGAAGAAGTTTCCAATCCCTTGGTGATGCAAGCACAGTAGGAGGGTCCTCAAAGAGAATAGTCTGGACCATGCAACAAGAGATACACAACATAAGAAACATGGAATATGGAGGAAAATTTAGATTTGAACATTCTTATTATCAGAAATTTCAATTAAAAACATGTGGCAACATCTGAGTTTATAGATTTGGCTCATAGACCTACTACAATATGCTCAAAATACAATATTCTTATATGATCCTTATGCAATCTGAAATATTACATATCTGATCCTATATTCTAACTTCACTATTTTCTAATGATCAATTACAATGATTTATATCACATCCTGAGATCTAGAATCATCTGCATCGGCCAAAGATCATTACAATCTCCAATGAAAGAAAAGGTAATGTGTGCATGAATAGGTCAGCCTCAAATTTAAATTACTCCTTGGTGAATGCATAGGATGAAGTGTGGACCTATAATAAAATTCAAGGGTACTCCATGAAACAATTTTAATCACACCGTCAAGATCTGCAAGATATATGAAAGATCCACAAGTGATCAAACTAGCCGTTAGGTTTGAAATTATTTTAGTGTTGGATCGAGAAACTGCCACATAATCTAGAAGTGATAATTTGTCAAAAAATGATCCAATCATCCTGAAATCTTGGAATAAGGAAAATGAAGATTTCCATGATGCAAATATGGATCTGTAGGGTCCGGTGAGAAAATATGATGAAACGTTGAATTCTGCCAACTTGGACTGAACAAAAACTAGAACAAGGATAAACTAAAATGAAAATATTTTTGGTCGATGCAAGATTGCCAAGAACCAAGGATGATCCTGCATCACTTGGAAATTGAATGGAATCTTTTTCACACTTAAACACTTCATCTCCTTGATCTTCCAAAGCTCTTTCACCTAAGCCTTTCCACTGAGTCAAATACTACAAATGTGCATTGTGCTTTGCACTCTTGAACTTGTCACCACCTTGACAGTGCTCCATCTTTACAACCTCCCCTATTGTATACCCTCTTACCTTTCCACCATTTAAAACTAATGTAGAAATTTCCTTCATACCTGTAGCATTCTTGTTTTGAATTTCCTTTTCCTTTACCCTTAGTGAATACTCAAAATCATCCATTTTTCCTTTCCATTCATCTTGTTTCATTCCATATTTTTCCTTCATCATTGTCCTAATTTTTTTTGCCCCTAGTATCATTGTCTTATCAGACTTATAAACCACTATTTTGATATAATTAGACTACCCATCAACCTCTTTTCCAATCAAAGGGAAAAGCATTTTCCCTATCACAATTTCATCATGCTTTGGAACTCCTGCAACTAATTCATCCTTGACCTTCTCTTGACCTACCTTTGACACCAAATCATCATCCTCTTTTCTCTTCAACATTGATGCATCCTTCAAACTTGTTGTCTTGAGACCTTCAAGCCTTTAAGTGGCTACACACTCTTCCTTTTTTCCTTCCTCTAACTTCACAAACTCCTTCTTGCCAAACATGAACAGTTTTGTTGCTTTGGTCTACTCATTAACATCTTCCTACAATGGTGTTAAAGTGAAAGTATATCCATCTTTTTCAATGGTGTAAGTATTATCTCTTCTATCATATATGGTATGTCTATCAAACTGTCATTGTCTTCCAACCAATAAATGGCAACAATCCATAGGCAAAACATCACAAAGAACCTTGTCCTTATATCCACCAATTCGAAACTCAAATAAAGTTTGTTCATTTAGCAAAATAGACTTATCATCATTCAACCAAGATACCTTATATGGTGTTTCATGAGTAATTTTCTCTAACTTCAATTTATCTACCATTTCATTTGACACCATGTTATCAGTACTCCCTGAATCTACTACAACTTTCCATACCTTACCTTTGCATTTTCAAGTTATCCTAAATAGTGTTCTCATTTGAGTCATCTCCTTCTCCTTGGTTTCTTGAAGTAGTTGTCTTCTCACCATAAAAGATTCCCTAACTTCTAGAGTAGCAAGTTGATTAGGAGAATGAACACTTTTACAATCATCCTCTTACACCAACTAAACTCTCTTATCACCACCACTAGATGTAGAACCTTGCTTCTTTGGACACTTCCATACTAGGTGACCAAATTGGTTGCAATTGTAACACCTCCCTAAAAATATGTTTGAAATCATACCACCACCAAACCTTCCTTTGAAACCTATAAATCCACCTCTTTGATCAATAATTTGTTCCTTTCTTTTTCTTGCATCTTCTTGATCTTCCAAAGTTGTCCTTGATCCTCTTCCTCTATTGGTGTCTCCTCTATGTCTTCCTTGTCTTTCTTGCCTTATTTTTAGTTTCTCCTCTACCCTATCAGCCAATTGAAAACATTCTTCTATTGTCCTAAGCATAGCCAAGCTCAACTCATCTTGTATTTGAAATCTCAAGCCACACATATATCTTGCAATATTTTCATTCTCATCCTCATTATGACTAGACCTTATACTCAACTTGTGAAACTCTTCACTATATGTCATGACATATTTTTCCCTTTTTTTTAAACTTTGCAACTTCTTGAAAGTTTGTATGGCATGATCACTTGGCAAAAATTGTGCTTTTATATTTGACACCATCCTATCCCATGAACTAATTTTTGTTTTCCCATTCTTTACTCTCTCCTCTTGAATGTAATTCCACCAAGTCAATGCGAGACCTTTCAACTTAGTCTTAGAAAACTTCATTTTTTGATCATTAGCAACCTCGTTGAGCTCAAAGAAATTATCTAGTGCATCTATCTAGTCTAATACCTCTTCAACATCCAATTTACCATTGTACATAGGAACATCTACTTTCACATTATAAGCATATCCTTTTTACAGCCTTGAGCATCTTTATCATCTTTCTCTCATCAGGATCCCAATTAGCATCTTGGGTTCTTCTACTTGGAGGGTTTTCTTGCTCACCCTCTTCCTCGTCTTCTCGGGCACTTTCCTCTTCAATTCCCTTTCCTCTTCTTTGCTTTGTCTCCATTGTTGCAAATTTTGCTAAGATTGCTTCTTGTGTCTCCTTCAAAATATTTATCTCCCTTGCAAGCACTGCACTACCTTTAGGAGGCATTTTGTCTCTTCAACTTCTCACTTTTCACACTTCAAACTTCAACTTTTCACCCTCAAATAATCCAATACCTATTCTTTGATACCACTTGATGTAGAGCAGGGAGGTAAACCATACAAAAATCACAATATGATCAGATTCAAACAACCTTCAATCACCAATATCTCAATTATGAGTTCTACTCACCAATTACTCGCAATTCCCTATAGGGTGCCAACCTAGATTTTCCTTCCACAACCTATAGAAAAAATCTCAAACCCACAAACCAAGGGTCATTTCAAATACCCTTTTCCTTCTTACAAAAAATATCTCAAGAGCACATTAGGTCTCTTTGGACCTATTGGTTATTTTTTATGAACCAAACTTAATCTCAGTCCTTACCTATGAATCTGCTAGAACTCAATTATTAGCAAGGATGAGGATTGGCCAACACTTAAGTGAAGCATTAAAAAACTCACTTCTTCTCTTTGGGCTCTATGAAATCTAGGAGGGTAATCCTATTTATGTTCATAATATCTCAACTTGATGAAGAGAATTTCCTCACATAGATGTATTCCTTAAGAAATCAACATCATCTAAGGCTTGGTAGACCTCTTATGAAGTTGCTATTTGTTTTAGGAAATACACTTATACTAAAAGTTGGTGTGGTGTAATTTAAAGTATGTTATAAATTCATTCTCATTCTAAATTTCTGACCAGATTCATTACTAGTGTTAGCCTCCTACAATGATTTAACAACTAATCCCTTAAAGTTGTGATTCAAAGATTGGAAATCTAATCTAAATAGATATCTTAATCATCATGAAGGTGCATTTAACTTGTCAATGCAGGGACGTAGACTTGAAATGGGTTAGCATAGTATGTGCACTAGGAATCCATAGTAGCCATATTCATTCTACAGCTAAGAAAGAAAAAAAATAAGTATTGAACATCAACCAACAACTATACTAAACTAAAGTGCATGAAAGAAATGAAAATATGAGCAAACAGAGAGGAAACTACTTTGTCTACTTTGGCTAGAGGAATAGTCACAAAATGGAATTCTAGTGGTTGTGGGAACAAACTGTTGCTATATTCATAGCCATTTACATAGAAAAGTAAAAAATAAGCTAAAGGGTGGAATTCTCACCAAGTGGGACCACTTGGATGAGTATCCCTTAAGAAAAACTCAGATGCAACAAACATATAACTTCATTTTATTCATTGGAAAACATGAGTACAATAGAGCAACATAACTCTATTACTAAAAAACTAATAATGTGAGTACAACATCAGATTAATCAACCTTTTGAAAAGGAGCATTTGAGTCTTATTTATAGAAGGAAAAACTACTAAATAACTACCTAGCAAGGTGGTCAACTCCAATAGATTAGGAGGATGCCACTTTAGGGAAAGCATAGAAAGTGGAAAGGAGGTTATGCATGTGTGGAATCTGGTCAAGTCGGTTTTCCTTAAAATAGATCTAGCATAAAAATAGCTCTTATATTAGCTCAACAAACTATTATGACCATTTACAAGGCAGTTACAATCTTCAGTTTGAACTGGGAATTTCCCTCCATTGACCTTTTAATGATCACCTTATTGATCTTTATGGTGAATGACCAGTTGGCAAAATCTTCCTCAATTTTGTAGGCTCTAATTATATCTACGTGACAACATTAGTATGTACAAAAATTGCATATCCATAACTATCTTAAAGTAACATTCATTAATCCACATATAAAATTAACATAGATATTTCATAAATCATTTCAATGTCATTTAAAAGTTACAAAAATAAGCTTATGCCCAATGTCTATGGTTTTGAGGAAATAACATGGAAAGGTCAATATCCAAGTATCAAAGTCTATGACAAAAACAACAAATGGATAATAAACTCTATCAAAATTGAGCCATAAATTAGACTCGTCACTCCCCCCAACCTAAGGTTTTGTTGGTCCTCCAATAGAGGAAGGTTTATTCTTCTACTTAGTCAATACTCTAAAATTTGCAACTTTCAGCTGGCCCACATCAGTTCTTGCAATGTGTGAATTAGGGTCCCAATAGAACCCTTGCTTGTTGTCCAACATGTTCCATCTTTTCCTTTCTATAGCTATATCATACTGATAATACCTGAAATTTGGTACAAGCCATAATAGGATAGGTGGATGAAAAGTTAATGGGAGCCAAAATTTCCCCTTCATCCTTCAAATCTATATGTATCTATCAACTCTTTTGAATGTTGTAGCATAATTCTAAAGAGAGTGAGGCTCAACTTGTTTTAACTCAGCAGTCAAACTATTCCACCTCTGTGAAAAATATCCCATTATAGATTTCCCTATAGTTTTTGCTACCTTCTCATATTCCTTGTAAGCTACTTCTCTCATAAGCAGGATCCTTTTGCTATAGCTTGGTTAGTTAAGAAATCTATGCCATTCCTAGAAAATGTCTCCAAGGTTTCTAGATTCAACCTTGGTGGGCAAAGGAGTGTTGGATTCTATTTTCCTATAAGTCCTAAATTGTTGTCCTCATCTAATTTTATTCTATATCTAGGACATGAATTCCATTAATTGGAGATCCCTAACATACAATAATGGATTCCAATCATGATCATGGGACACAACATAATTATGCAAATAAAATTCACACAACAAATTTTTCACTTCAGGAGGAGCAATCTGATAAGCCTGGAAAAATTAAAGAGGGGTCTCAATGGAAGGATTCAAACCTAAAATGATCCTTGACAATTTAAAAGAAAGATTGCTCCCCTTCAAATATAGAGCATAAACTCTTGGAGGAATCCTGCACTCTAACATCTGAGGCACTAAGGCTACTACATTGTCCACCTTTTCCTTTAGGGCAGCAATTTCCGTATTCTTTTCTTCAATCTCTACATATTTCTTTCTAATCTCCTCCTTTAGCTTGGGTTTCTCCTTTTTCCATTATTCTTCCCTCCTTTGTATCCCATTCCATCAGTTAATGGATACCATGTTCCATGAAAAATTAGAGGGTCTATGTATGCCTACAAAAAAATTTCCTAGCACCGATTCTTGCTCTTCATGTGGCCCCAACTATAGGGATTTTGATTATTCACCCAATTCTAGTTGTAGGGGTTCTTGCTATTGCTATAGGAACTCTTGCTCTTGCTCTTTCTATAGGAGCTCTTGATTCTCATCATACTCTTGACTCTCAACCTATTTTGCGATGGCAACAAGCTCTACCAACCTTATATTTTCCTATTCCTCAAAAATTTCCTTTTCCTCAACATTCACGTGCCTCATTGGGGCTTCTATGTCCTCTCATGATGTTTCTCTAGGCCTAGGGCTTCCCTGCAAAGACACACTAGTGGCTGATCCAGCTAGTTTTGTTTTTCTAGGAGGGCTTTCATGTTTTTCCTCTGCTATAGGATGAATAGTGTTAGCCTTCGATTTATTAGAGCTTGGCTCTTATTTTCCTGTCATTTGTTTTTTAGCTTTTCCCTTCCTCTTTTTTTCCTCTCTTTTGTGCCCTAGTTTGAATTAAGGTTTGAAGAGAGACATCATCATCAGAGTCTAAAGAGGAACTATCTTTTTTTGAATGTTCTATCTTAGAAGAACTAGTCTCTATAATTTTCTCAGCTATAGGAGGGTTTACACTAGGCCTTGCACTAGAAGTCAAGGCTCAAGGAGTGGCTTCAACCATGCTCACTCTCCTCCTAACCCTATGAGGTGGAGAAAAAACCCTAGGTCACAAATACTCTAGTCTAAATTAATTAATATTTAAAAATTCCTCCCCAGTCATATTAGAGACATCATGTAGAGATTTCTCTACTAATAATTTGATCAAACAATTGTGGGAAATAGAATTATCCCTACCTTTTTGGGTCTCATCCATCATGATTGAAAGAATATGATATAATATAACAATTTTGTACGTTCATTCTTCGTCCATGCCTCATATTATTCAAGAGTTTGAAGTGCATAGAATGTAGGTTTGATTGGCAGCCTACACAAGTGATGTACTTCACAATGTGGACAACTACTTGCTTCCATGACTTAGGCAAAGAGGTTCTCTTCCCACCTTACTTGTCCACATCCAATGGAGGGTCACCAGGTTCAGTAAATTCAACCCTAGCTGACCTTGCATCTCTGGTAGAAAGGTAATGTTCACCATCAATAGGCAACCCTGTAACTTCTCCAATCCTCTCTTTAGTAGCTATTACCTCCAACCCTTTTACCATTGCCTTTCCTTCAGACAATGTCTACGCAAATTATTGCACGATGTCTTCATTATAACTGTCAAGCTTCAAGAAATAGTCTAGCCATCCATAATTTATAAATTCTACCAAAGAACGTGCATCCTGCAATACTACATCATAAACTATGGGTTCACTTTGAATTAACTGACCTACCATCGTTCAGTTGTCTCCAATCATGGAAGCACTTTACAAGGTTTCCCTTCCTGCAATCTTTGTCTAAAAGACAAATTTCTCCTTCCTGCAACACTACTAAATTTCCAATGTCAATTTCATATAAATTTTACCTTTTTGGCATCTTAGGATTATGACTAATGTAATAAAGGTAGTAAGGAATAATAAATTAAGGATACAATCAAGAAAAAATTTGGTGGTGTGGTGTCATCTCACACATGCGAGTTGTCACCTCACTCTGAATTCAAATTAGCTCAATTTAAATTTTCTTAACATGGACCAACATGGAATGACACATGGACATGCTATTCACACTCTCCCCCAACCTAAATTTGAGCATGTGTCCTCACATGTGAGGTAATAATGATGATTTGATAGGGGCATGGGATAATTACATGCTATGGAGAACATCTAGATTAATGTACAATGATTAAATAAATGTACTAAAAGATAATTAAGATGTAAAAAATTGATGTGTATGTACTTGAATTCTTTGATTATTTGTTGCAAAGAAGATTGAGGAAGTACCAGTCACCTTTTAAGAAGTTAGTTGAGAAATTAATGAAAGTGGAGAAGGAATGAAGTGAAGTTATGATAGAGTGATGGAAGAGAGAGAAAGGTGGAGATGGATGGGAGAATGGGTGGATTAATGAAGAAGTGGACTCCCACAAAAGTGGAAGTCTTTACTATGACAAGTTGCATACATTGGTTAGCCAGAAGGAGGAACACTAGGTTTTCTTCCTTTGGTTATAAGAAATGCGGGTGTTGCATGTTGGGTGAATTATTGCATGAATTCCTCCTTCGAAGTTGGCTTGTGATACAACCTGAGGTGATGACAATTGACAAGTAGCTTAAATTTGATAGGTTCAATGGTAGTGATCTAAACAACACCATTGGGAAAGACCTTAGCAACCTCATATGGTCCTAGCCACCTTGTTTGCAGCTTACCAACATTATCCTAATATTTGGAGTCATAAAAGAGCACCTAGTCACCTTGCTGGAATTTCTTGTCCTTTATGAATTTGTCATGCCACTTTATTCTCTAATTCTACACTACCTCTATGTGATGCAATACTTTCTTTCTCATCTCATCCAAATGATTCAACTACATAATTCTATCCTTTTGTTCCTCAGAGATATCCATCCCTAAGTCTAGTGTAGTCCTAAGAGTCTTATGCTCAAATTCAATGGGCATCATAGCTATCTTCCCATACAGTAATTCAAAATGAGTGAATCATGTAGTTGTTTTACAGGTGGTTCAAGAGGCCCAAACAACTTCTAGCAACCTATTTGTCTAATGCTTCCTATGGATAGCCATTGTTTTTGTCAAAATGGCTTCAATTTACTTGTTGGTCACCTCAACTTGGCTATTGGCCTGAGGGTGATAAGGTGTATACTTCCTGTGCCTCACATTATATTCATTAACTAGTGATGTGACAAGGGCTGATGTGAATTGAGCCCCTTGATCAGTCAATATTTCTCTTGGAACCCCATACCATGTGAAAATTTCCTCATAATTAAATTCTACAACCTTATTATCTTTTGCATGCTTCATTGCTTTAACTTCAACCCACTTGGTTACATAATCAGTGCAAACCAGGATATAGGATTTAGCTTTTGATGAAGGATAAATGGTTCCTACAAAATCCAATCCCCATTTATCAAATGGAGTGATTACTACCTAGGGGTAAGGGGTAATCTCATTAGATTTGGTTGGGTGGCCCATCCTCTGGCATTTATCACACTTTCTTGTATATTTTGTTGCATCCTTGTGGAGTGTGGGCTAGTAATATCCAGTGTTCAAAATCTTCATAGCTATCCTCTTGGCTGAAAAATTCCCTCCATAGGGTTCATTGTGACATACATGCAATATTTCATATGTCTCATCTTCCCTCACACATCTCCTCATGGCATGGTCAAGTTCAGTGTAGAAAAAACATCCTGTAATCCATGAGAAGGAAAAAGATTTTTCAATGAGCACCCTTCTCTCTTTTCGAGAGAAATGAGGAAGAACTCTCCCTGCGACTAGATAATTAGCTATGTTAGCATACTAGGGTGTATGCACACTAATGAAAAATAAATGTTCATCAGGGAAAGAGTCATCAATGAATTGATTGTCCTCTAATGTAGTCTTCCTTGAAAGAAAGTCTACAACAACATTGGCCTTCCCTAGTTTATCAACCATGATTATGTAAAACTCTAGCATCAACAACAACTATCTTGTTAGCCTACCTGAGATCAGGGGTTATTCATGAGGTGCCTAATGGCTGCAAGGTTTGTGCGCACACAAATATGATAACCTATTATGGAGTGCCTTAATTTGTTAAGGGCATAGATTACTGCCAACATTTCCTTTTTTGTCACTGTATAATTGAATTCAGCTCCTTGCAAGTTTTTGCTAACAAAATAAATAGCATTCTCAATAGCCCCTTATTTCTGTCCCAAGAATGATCCTATAGCATATTCTGATGCATATGTATGAATGTGAAAATGAATCTCCCAATTAGGACCTTTAAGTGCAGGAGCATGAGTTAAAGCTACTTTGAGATCAAAGAATGCCTTGTCACAGTCCTCGACCCATTGGAACTCAACATCTTTAGTTAGGAGATTGTACAATGGTGCTGCCATTTTGCTGAAATATTTGATGAAATGCCTATAGTAGCCTACATGTCCCAAGAAACTCCTAACATCTTTTGGTTTTGTAGGTATAGGCAGATTGGTGATCACCTAAATATTAGTAGGATCTACTTGAATTCCTTTGTAAGAGATGTAGTGGCCAAGGACTACACCTTCCTGCATTATCATGAAGCACTTCTCACTATTTAAAGACAAATTATGGTCTTCACATCTTTGTAAGACTCTCCTAAGATTTTCCAATTCTTCATTAAATTCAGCACCATAGGTAGTAAAATAATCCATATAAATCTCCATGCAATCATGGGAGATATCTAAAAATATGCTAATGAATGCCCTCTGCAAAGTTGTAGGTGCATTGCATAATCCAAATGGAAGTACTGAGTAGGCATAAGTCCCCCATGTATAGGTAAATTTGGTCTTATCTTGGTCCTTAGGTACAATTTGTATCTAGTTATAGCCGTTGAATCCATCTAGAAAAGAAAAATATTGCTTGTCTGTAAGGGAATCTAGTACTTGATCTATGAAAGGAAGCAGAAAATGATACTTAGTGGAAAAGTTGAGTTCCCTGTAATCATAACATACTCACCAATTCCCTCACTTTTTGGGCACAATCACCAATGGAGACACCCATTGGATTTGAAATAGGGTAGATAAATCCTACATCTAGAAATTTGTATAGTTCCCCTTTTACAATTTCTCTCAATGCAGAGTTAATTCTTCTTTGTGGCTGCCTCACTAGTTTACAATCATCTCTGATGTATATCTTATGAGTGTAGAGCTTAGGATCCAATCCCTTTATATCATGATAGTCCCATGAAAATGCATGCTAGTGGGTCCTCAGTAAGTTTGTCAGTGACAATTGTTGTTCTTGACTCAACTTGCTATTAATATTGAGATATTTTCCTTCTGACACTTGCACTTGTGTAGTTAACTCTATCATAGTTGCTTCACTAATGCTTGGTACCTTGAGTTCACGTGGCAAAAATGTATGAGAAATACATGTTGATATAGGAATTTTAGTTACAAGAAGAGTGAACAAAAGTGTCTTCACTAGACCAATAGAACCGGATGCATGAGAGGATGATACTTCATGTACCTCACAATGGTTTTGAATTATGTTAGACAATACTTCATCTTCTTCCTAAAGCTGCATGAAATAAATTCTTCCTAACATAATAAGTTGTACTACATAATTGACTTACTCGGCCTCTTCACCACCATGTGGCCATATGGGGTTATCCATATCATCAAATGGCTGAGCACGAGAGTAGAGAACAAGCTTTCTGGTGCTCTTTCTAGAAAAAATGGTCATGTCTTCTATACAACTTCCAATATAGGCATCTATTGTTGTTAACCATCATGTTCTTAAAATAATGGGATACCCACCTAGTGTAGCTTTGGGAGAAAGAATCATGAAATCCATTGGGTACTCCAAAGAACCAAGAGTTACCACAAGATCCTCTACTATACCATCAGGTTTAACAGTGGAACTATCAGCAAGTTGTAGGACAATAGGAGTAGGTCTCATTCTTGCAAAATTTAGTTTTTGCAAGAGATCCTTAGTCATCACATTTATTGTTGCTCCCAAATCAATTAGAGTATTCTTTATGTGGATCCCATTTATAACAAATCCTACCACAGAACTACCTAGATCATTGTATTTGGGAATAGTTACTTTCCCAAGCATGATTTCAGCCAGTTGTCCCACCACATGAACCCTGGTGGGGTCTTTCTTTTTGCTGCCTAGCTTCTTGAGACATGCTTCCTTAATTTCTTTGTTATATATGGGAACATCTTTTATGGACTAAAATAAAGGTATCTTAACGCATATCTGCTTCAACTTATCTAGAATGTCAAAGGATTTTTCCTCCTCTTTCTTTTGTTTAGAAATTTCCAACCTCTGAGGAAATGGTGGTTCTTGTTCAGTCTGCTAGACTAAGACCAGTTCAAGATTTTTAGGTACACTTGGTTGAATGTGGATATTCAGATTCTTCTCTTCTTCCACAGGAAGCTCAGTGATAATGGGTGTGGAAGGAGCTAGAAAAGTAGTTCCTGAATGCAAGTGGATATCACTTACACTCACAACATATGCAAGAAATTGATTTGGATCAGCAAAATAGACTAGCTACTATTGTGGTTTGTTATTTGGGTTAGGTGTGGGCTGAGCTAGTAGCTAAGTAGGTCTAGGTGTGTTTGAACTTGGGCTAGTAGGAGGAGGCATTATAGCAAGTTTTTTGGGCTAAGAAGGTTGTTTCATGTAACTGGTTTTCTGGTTTGGCCATTGTTTTCCTCCCCTCCATTGAGATCTTTACTGCCAGTTTCCTAGAATTGGTTGTGAATTTCCTTGAAACTGCTACCAATTCCCCTAAGGTTGCCACTAATATGGTGGAGAGATTTGGTGATTGGGCCAAGTATTTGGAGGGTTATTCCAAGGTGGTGGTGGGTATCCTCCATATTTGGATGGATATGGGGGTTTCCATTGGTTACTAGATGCATAAGAATTAAAAAAAGACCTAGCAAAGGATAATGGATCTAGTGGCATACCTTATCTTGGAGCCCATGGCCTTCTTTGTGTAATGTAGTAGACTTGATCATATTCACCCTAGATTGGTTTGAACTTAGGTGAGATTTTCTTACTGTCAATGTTAGCTACCATCTTGCATATGTAGTCCTTTTTCTTTTGTCTCCAATGAGCACAATATTCCACCAACATTTCCTCTACCTCCTCATGTTTCTTCTTAGCTTGAAGTGTATCTAGCTAAGTAGCTAGATTGTTTATAATGTCTTGTTTAAATTCTACCAGCAAGTGATTAATATTTGTCCTTGAAACTCCACTGGTAGATACTTACCCATAGAGGATTCGTAAGCTCTCCCTTTCTTTGAAGTTTCCCTAGAATAGTTCTGACATAGCTTCTTGATATCTTCCCAAGGAGCTTGGGTGATATCTCCTCCTCCCATCAGGACTAAGGCCTCAATGAAACTCTCATTAATCCCTCTCAAGAAGAGAATTTTTTGGAACTCTTCATTGAGTGTATGATGTGGAGATTTCTATAGGAAAAATAGAAACCTTGAAATGTAATCCTCCAGACTCTCATCTTCCTTTTGTTGCATCCTAAAAATTTCATCTCCCTTCATGTCACTACCCCTACAATATTCTTTGTACTTCTCAAGGAAATTTTCCTTCATGTCATCCAAAGTCTCCATAGTAGACCTAGGCTCATAAACCATCTTAATGTAGCCCCTTTCAAGGTGGTAGGAAACAACTTAAGCCTATGAGCATCAATGGTATAGTCATAGCTTCTATAGAGGCTATAAAAATAAAAAAAGAAAGTATTAGGGTCTTCTATGACAAGTCCATAGAATTTAGGAAGGACTAAAGTAGGGATATTTTTAAGGTTGTCAACTTCATTCTAGTGAGCAATGGGGAATAAAAAAGCTAGCTAGTTAGGTCTATTTCTATTTGCATCACCCATGCTTGCCTGATGGAGTTCCAAAGCAAATGGGTTCTCAAGCATATTTTGATTTTTAGAGGAAGTTTCATAACTGGTCGAATTGGGAAATACATCAACAGAAGGGGGTGGCTCTTCTTCATCTTCTTCTCTTGGGAGATTTGGAAGCTCTTCTAGCTGAAATGGATCAAGATCATTAGGAAGGAATCTCCCATAAGCATCTCTTCTCCTTCCTCTATGCATGAACTATCAACTATATCAACCAACTCACACAAAGAATTGGTGAAAGAATAAGGGAGTCATTACTTCTTAAATGAAGGGTGTACTAAGATTTCTTTTAGAAATACTATAATAAGAAAGAAACTATCAATGACTCCAAAGAACTCCCTAGTTTGACACCATCCTTGGCAACAACACCAAAAATGTTGGCCTCCTACAATCATTTAACAACTATTCCCTTAAAGCTATGATTCAGAGATTGGACATCTAATCTGAATAGTTATCTTAATCATCATGAAGGTGCATTTAACTTGTCAACCCAGGGACGTAGACTTAAAATGGGCCAACAAAATATGTGCACTAGGAATCCATAGTAGCCATATTCATTCTACAGCTAAGAAAGACATGATGCTAAAATTAAATTACTTAGAAAGAAATAACATAAGTATTGAACATTAACCAACAACTATACTAAGCTGAACTACATGACATAAATGAAAATATGTGCAAACAGACATGAAACAGTCACGAAATGGAATTCTAGTGGCTGCAAGAATAGACCATTGCTAGATTCATAATTATTTGCACAAAAAATTAAAAACTAAGCTAAACGATGGAATACTTAGCAAGTGATCCCCCTTGGATGAGTATCCATTAAGACAAAATCAGATGCAATGAACTTATAACTTCATTTTATTCATTGGAAAGCATGATTACAATAGAGCATCATAACTGTATTACTAAAAAACTAATAATGTGAGTACAACATCAGATTAGTCAACCTTCTAAGAAGGAGCATTCGAGTCTTATTTATAGAAAGAAAAACTCCTAACTAACTACCTAGCCAGTTGGTAAACTCCAACAAATTAGGAGGACACCACTTTAGGGAAAGCATAGAAAGTGGATAGGAGGTTATGCATGTTTGGAATTTGGTCAAGACGGTTTTCCTTAATGCAGATCTAGCATAACAATAGCTCCTATATTCGCTCAACAAACTATTATGACCATTTACAAGGTGGTTACAATCTTTGATTTGAATAGGGAATTTCCCTCCATTGACCTTTGAATGATCAACTTGTTGGCCTTTATGGTGAATGATAAGCTGGCACAATGCTCAATTTTGTAGGCTCTAATTATATCTACATGACAACATTAGTACACAAAAAAATTGCATATCTATAAATATCTTAAAGTAACATTCATTAATCCAAATTTAAAATTAATATAGATAGTTCATATAGCATGTCAATGTCATTGAAAAGTTACAAGAAATTTTTTATGCCCAATGTCTATGGTTTTGAGGAAATAACATGAAAAGGTCAACATCCAAGTATCAAATTATATGACAACAACAACAAATGGATGATAAACTCTATCAAAATTGAGCCATTAATTAGGCTCATCAACTAGCTCAGTCAACCACAAGATAAACTAATAGAAAAAAAAATTCCATGTCTAAGGGAACAATGGAGTCATACTTTGCAATCAATCAACAATACAACTATAATTGAACATCAGTAATCAGTGGACTATCATCATGGTACTTTGTAGCATCCAACTCTCTATGTTTTTAAAACATTGCTTCCTTACCAAATCCTACATCCTTTTCCCACAAACTAATGGTCTCATTTTAGCATTAAATCAACTCATTGAATTGTAGCAAAAAAAACCCAATCATTCAGTACAAATGATAGAAGATAAATAAAATTATAATTAACAATTTCATTCATAATTTGCAAGAAAATACATAAGAGAGAAATATTTTAGAACTAATATTCTCTTTCATTATTGATATCTCTTTGTAAAACTATATTTAAGATCATCATATAGTATAACTTATGCCCTAGACTAGCTTCTGGTATATTCACTAATTTATATTTTTACATTCTATTTACTTCCTGAGCATAGCTTTCACCTAGAACTTTCTTGGATTCAATTTTTTTTTGAATTCTCAAACTTCAGCCATGAAATCCCCTTATGAACAGGGGAGCAACAAGCATCTGACTAAGTTACATTTTCATTTCATTTCATTTCAAAAACCTAATTTCAACCAATTCTTTGAAAAGCTCCCCAAGAAGTTTTATGCAATCATTTGAGAACAGGGGAGGAAAAAAGACAAAACACGTGAAATATATTATTAGTCATTGTCACGACGTCTATGTTGAACAAAAAATATTTTGTATCATATTAGCTGGAGGACCTCCACATAGCATGAAAGAGTAAAAGACCAAAACCATGGAAATATTGAAACAATTACCTCCTATGCAAAGAACATGGTGTCAGTGAAAACAAAAATAAGGATAAGACCCTATTTTGAGTCGTCGGTACTAGATAATGCTCAACCACTCCTTGTTCGCAATGAAAATGGAGGAACCATTGTCACATCATCATCAAAGCTCCCATATGGCACCAAGGAGAGTAGATATTGGACATATCCTGAGTTAGTGTCATCCTCAACATCTGAAGGACTATCAAAGAGCACAATGGGAGAATTATGTTTTCCCAGGTAGGCCCTATGACTCTTATCTTTTTCTTGGCCTTCTTTACTGGCTGAGCCAACTCCTTACCCTTAAACTCTACCGTTTCTTCTGGAATGGTCTTGTTTCTGAAGTTGTAGGTACTCTAGAAAATTTATTTCTTCTTATGACCTTGAGCCTTCCTCTTACCCTTTGAAACCTCAAGGGATGCCTAGTTTGCTTGCTTAGTTACAAACATATCCTCATAACACTCGAACACATTAAGTCGACTAGACCTCCTAATGAGCTGAATTGGCACACCAGTACTTCCCATTTTTAAAATGAACAAAATTTGACAATTCAAAAGACTTTGAATCAAAGCTATAGGGAAAAACACCTACAAACCTAGACAATTGCATCCAGTACCAGAAAAGGAATTCGTAAATAGACTAGAGCATGAACAAAAAATAGCCCAATTGAAAACTAACTCACCTAGGAAAAGAACATTCACTACTTAAAATAGGGAGAATTAACACCTTCACACTTATTCACTAACCCACACCTCAAATTCACTGCAGACTAGAAAGATGGTGAAGATGAAAGGAAAACAATCTGCATTAAATAGACATTTTGGAGCATGTAGAAATTAATGATTCAAGAACTCATCACATGAATGAGTTGATAACTTAGTAGCTCGGCTTTGAATATGGGCCGTCAATCTTAAATCATTTAAAAATTCATCTATGGTGATCATGAGCATCATTTTTTGGCCATTAGCAACTTGTTCCTAGAAAATAGTGATGCCACATCAAATGTTGTCACATCCTCCCTTAATCTTGATTAATCATACGCGATCTAACAATTAACATGCATCACCAACTCAATTTGTGCTCCTTCATTAATATTGGTGAAGTACATAAGACTGATGTTTTGGAGAGAACAGATCCTCATATACTTTATCACTCATCATTGTTCTCCCCCAAATCTTAGGGTTTAATTAGTGATGAGAGTATTATCGTGTTGAAGTTTAGTCTATTGGATATTCTTGTTTTAAAGCCACATCACTAATTCTGCATTCATCCTGCTACTTTCCTTTTTTCTTAATATGATGTCCTTTGGATTCTACCATGTTCCCTTTTCAAGCAACAGTCATTACCAATCGCTAATGCCTCTCATCCTTCATCGGCTTCATCAGCAATGTAAGCATCCATGTGATGAAATCTCAGCCCTTGGATTTGTGGCCCATCTTTGATCACATTCAATTTCCCATTGCAAATCACTAATTAAAAATTTGTACCTTATATCCCATTAACAAAGGGAGATACAATGAAGAGACCAGATTAAGATGCGTACACTTGCATGAAAATAAATGATACAAAAGACATTGCACATAAGATCTTTTCAAATTAGCAAAATACACCTTTTAGATAATCGCATCGCTCATTGCTATTTTGGAACTTAAGCTATAAAATGAATCCACAATGAGTGGTAAAATAAAAAAAATAGGCCATCATTCATTACTAATTATCCTCATATTTTTTGCAAGCAATTAATGATGAGTGATCTTCATAGTGACATTGTGTATTGGGTATCACTAATATAGAGCTTAGCACTTAAAACATGTCCATGATATGCAATGCATAGGAAACACATCATATCGCTCATCGTTAATTGAAATTTATCATTTCATGAACCTCCTTAATGAGTGATGAAGATAAGAGCATAAGGGCAGAGGTCATCACTTATCACTATTACAATACTCAAGGGTCAAAAGCCATTTGTGATAAGGGACCCATCAATGATACAAGCATAATCACTCATTGTGCATTGATATCAAGAGCTCCAACAACTATTTTCAATGAACAAAAAGAAAGAAATATCACCCATCGCTTGTTACCAATTTAGAGCATACACTTTTGAAGTAATCAATGATGAGTGTTAAGGATAAAAGGTTGACAGGACTTAAGTGAAGACTTGTAAGCACGTGCTCAAAAGTTGTTCTAATGAAGGGAACCCTCTAGGATGATATGATAGAAGGGGCTTAGAAACTCCTAAGTCATAAAATGCAAAGGATGTAAAGGCCAAAAAGTCTCTTTACTTAACCTTATAAAATTAAGACACTCAGACCTAGGTGTGGGGGACCAGTAACTCGAAGACAGTGAATCACATAAGATGTTTTAAAGTAACCAACACTAGGCAATGATAAGTCAACAACCAAAAAGACCATTTTTCAAGGATTCAGAGCCAAGAGTTTCACAAGAAAGGACTCCAAGCCAATACAATAACCCTTCAATAGTGATGACAAGAAGACCCTAACTCCTCAGATATTAGCCCAACATTCAAATGTAACAAGGATTTGAGATTGAACATAATTTTTTTTTTTGCAAGTTCCATCAATGGTTCTAGTTGGGGACATCTATTCCTTAGTGAACAGAGTGAGAATCCAAAATTTCAGGTGAAGTATACCAAAAGAAGAAAAAAAAAACCAAGGACCAAGCAAGAGAACCAAAACCAAACAACATATGTTCATTATTTACATAAATTATAGGGCTAGACCAGTCTTAAAACTAGTGTTTACCTCTTTCAAAAACCCTATTCTCCACTATTTGCACCATGCCCAAGCTAAAAAAATTATCATGAAGAATCCACCAATTGTTCATGCTACAACTATTGTATTCAACCATTATATACATGTGCCTGATCTTGCGCTTATCTCTCTCATTTATGTCCCTCTGTGTGTTGAAATCACGTGTTAACTAGAATATATGATTAGTGTAGCACTCCACCTAACTCAACTTATCATTATATCTCATCAATTTCTCACTTAATTGGCATGGGATAGTGAAACATTCATAGTCCATTTGAATAATATTAGATTCATTATGATCAACACCATACCCATCTTGTGCAGTAAAAAAAAAACATTGCTATATAGGCTCCTTTTAAAGTTGATGTTCATATTAATCAAAACAATATAAATCAATTATGTTGCCCAATGCTTCATTTTCTTGAAAAATCAATTTCTCATAATCCAAGGAACTTTCATTTTTACCTAAAGAAAAATCCTTCTTATAAAAGGAATCACTTATATCATTCAAGATATCATAAATGATTTCTACTTTAGGACAAATATCATAATTTGATTCTTCTTCCTAGTCATCATCTCTCAACTAGAAACAATTTTTTTCAAAAGATAGATGAAATAACTCAGAAATGGTATGATTAGATGTAGGGTTTTGAACTATTTTCAAGTGATATGTCTATTGATTCATGATGAAATTTGAACATATTTTATGTTCTTCTGAGTAGAACTTTTCATTTCCTTCTACAAAATTTTGGTCAAAAACAACCATGTTTATCTCTGTGTCAATATATAATAATACTACTTCTACTTCATGTAAAAATTTAGAAACCCAACCCTGCTAAATTCCAGTACCCATCCCATCATTAAAACTAGGTTCCAAAGTTTGAATATAAGAACTCTTGTCTTCAAATTTAACACCAATCAGATCATCAAGATGTTCTAATTCTGAAATAGTTAGAGTACTTTGCAATAGTCTATCATATGCAATATGTTTATCTACTGGTAAATGCATAATTTCATGAGTATTGGCACAATCAAATTCTTTGAGCAATAAAGGTGCTTTCAAGTTTTCCTCATATAGAGATTTGTATTCCTTATGAGAATAATTCACATTTTCACCTCTATTACCTCGGTTATCAACCTTTAATAACACACCAACAATATATTCAAATATGTCAATATCATCATTTGTATTGTTATGCATACATTCACCTTCAGAAACATCCCTATTCATCTTTTGAGTGAACTCTTGATCTTTCTTACTAAGGCTAGCATTCTTGCAATTCTAAAACCTCACCTTTTGTTCATAATCATCCTTTGCTTCCTCAACAATTCTAATCCAATCAAATATTTGATCAAAATCCTGAGGCTTTAATTTCGTAGGCAAGGTACTAAACCCTGGATCATAGATGTCATAGAACAAGTCAATGCAAATTGGATCCTCAATTCTTAACCTCTTGGGGATTTCTATCAAAGAATCCAGAAACCTTGCTAGTAATTTGTATGGTGAGTCCTCTTTATTCCTCTTTATACTAGACAATCTTTGAATTATCAATTCCTAGTCATTATTATCTGAACACTACTAAAAACTATCTTGACTTTGCTCAAGATCAATATGTTGTGAGAATGAGAAAAATGTAACGTCAAGATTACCATTATATTGATCATCCTTTTCTTTCCTATTTATTTCATCTTTATAATATGTATCAGGAGAACAAACACTTGACACCATATACCCTTTCATCATTGATTATTTAATAGTAGTTTCTATGTCCATAGCAATATAATATGATTGCTTCAATGTTGTAGGCTCTTTATCCCTTATCAAATAACTTATTTTATTTTCAAAAGCACCTAATTATGTAATTAAACACTCTGCATCACTAGGTCTCAAAGACTCAAGAATATCATTTGTTGCATTCATGAGTCTGAGATTAAAAGAGGGAATTGACTCTTCTTCATCTTGTTTGATTTCCCTGAATATCCTTCTTATCTCATTGGGACTAATCCTTTCACCAAATTGTTTTATAATTTCTATAATAAAAGAATCCCACGAAACTATAGAACCGTATGGTAGATATGAGTGCCAGTCTCAAACATCCTCTTTTAATGACTATGCACACAAATTCATGACAACATCCTCATGATTTATTTCAAAATCACCCATCACATCTTTGAATGAATTTAATTGCTTGGAAGCTGATTCCGATTTTTTCCCTATAAATATTGGTAATTTTTTCCTAATATCATTAGGAATCTTGTTAGGAAAACCTCTGATACCTCCAAAGCTCAAAGACTTATATCTCTCAATAGATAAATTCCTTTGTGGGTATTTTAGGTATTGCATGAATGGCATATTTGTATTTGATATTTTACTAGAGAATATAGGGGAATGGTGCACTTATATTGTACTTTACTATTAAAATATTAACCCTATAGTAAATTCCCAGCTCAAATGTATTTTATGTGTTAACACCTTTAAAAGGAACTATTACAAAAATAAGCAGACTTCTTCCATTCCATTTAGATATTACAGATTTCAACTTAGATGTATGCAACATAACTATCACTATTACATTCCTTAGTGCTTTAACTCACTGAATTAGGAATAAATTATTTCATCCACATTTCTAATTGGATTTCATACATAATTATTTATTCTTTTAAGTCAAAACATGGGGAAAATACCTAGATATATTGGCAGATATCACACTTTATCAGGTTCTTTACATAGGGTCACCACCTTCTTTGTAGAGGATCAAATTTCAACCATATGAAGTCACTTCCACCAATTGATTTTACTTTAAGATTCCTTTTCCTTCAATATTATCACTGATATAGAGTTCTTCAGAGTCACCACTCACTATCAGTGAGAACTTTGTATTAAGTACCTCTATGACTCTTGTAATCAATGGAAAATTAGATGGGGTTAGCTTGTTAACTAATAACACCAAAAATCCAAAGAGGCTATCAAGAACAATGGAAAATCAAAATAAAGGACAATTATACCTTCCTTTCCTTCAATGCTTCACCTTCATAGCACCTTCTTTCTTGTTGGGTGATGTTGCCCTCAGATTCGTCATTCGAGCAATCTGGAAATGCCTAAGTCCTACAACAAGTCTTGAAGGATTTGATATGTCTAAATGCCTATGTCTAAAAGCCTATGTCTATGCCTAAAACCAATACCAAAGTTGATCAAATGACTATATTAAATAGTAAAATTCCCTATGACAATAGATGTGAAAGTAAATAAATGCCTATAATAACTATGCAAAATGTCAGCATGTGTGTCCTCAAAAATGAGAAGAAGATGTCATTTTATAGAAAAGGCCATTTCAAATGGATGGACGAGATAAATTATTGATGAGAACCTAAAATGAATGATCCAAATTAAACCTGAGGATCCCTAATTAGGGTTAGGGAAAACTCTTTAATCGAATGGTCAGAATAAAATCAGATCGACGGTGGAGAATAAATGAGACAAATTAATTAGAAAATAAATATTTTTGAAAAATCAAGAAGATAAGATTGCCTGATTTGCCAGATTCGAAAAATCAAAGAGATAAGATGTGGACTGAAGATAAGATTTGAAAAATCAAGAATCTGCACGATTGCTTGATTTTTAGAAGATTAATTACTAATTTGAATTAAGATAATTTCAAATTATGGATTTTATGAGACAATAAATAATCTTTTTCAGATTATTTACCAAAATGGACTGACAGTTAGGATTGTGATGACATTTTAAATAATTGATTTATTTAAAATGAGAGGAATATTAAATTGGCAATCAAATAATTAAGTTTAATTATTTAATTTAGAAGATAATATTAATTAATTAAATAAATTAATCAATTTATTTAATTAAGACAATTAGTGACATATTAAATAAATAAATAAAATTTATTTATTTAATAATCAGGAACAAATATATGACGAAGGGTAATTAAATAAATTAAGAAATTTATTTAATTAAGGGAAGACTTAGACAATTAGTGACGTATTTAATAAATAAATAAAATTTATTTATTTAATAATCACGAAGAATACAAAGACATGAATTAATTAAATAATTATGAATTATTTAATCAATAGTCGAATGTGGACCAAGGACATAATTAAATGTCTTAATTATGCTAGGACGAAAGTGGTAAAAATGAAGCTTGTAGGCCTAGGTCATTTTTAGGTGTCTACATTTTGCCCCTCTTTGTCATAATGTAGCATGTCACATTGTGACAAAGAAAATAGGTCGAAGATATGGGCCAATGCGAAATAAGATGAGAAAGAATGACGAAGAGGGTTACGGTATGTTCCCTCGAGAGGACAGATAGGTTCAAAGAACATGGGTGTGCTCTCAAAATTAATGAGAAGACTAGAATATTAAGAGACAAAGAAATGTTAGTGCAAAAGATATGGATGCAATGCTTATATGAGATGGGTGAGAGAAGATGACAAGACTAAAGAAGATGCATGTTAGTTCCTAGACCAAATCCTTCAAACCTTACCATAGGAATTTTAATATTTATTGCTCTTAATCATCATTGGGCAGATTGTTGTGATGGCAAACAAGCACCATGATATGACATAGATCAAGGTGTGCAAGGCCGTACCATCACATAAGACAAGCAGTCACAGACAAGGAAGATCATGACTCATACCAAGAGCGTTATTGCCCCAGTCTTTGTCAGAATTAACCACAAGCAAAAAAAGCCAAAAAGGACAAGTCATGAAACGTTGTTGCTCCTCTAAATCCTATTGCCAGGAAATCCTTGAAGAACTAGCAACATGACTGTCAGAAAGAAATAAGATAAAGCCATTATCATGATACATCGCTGCTTTTCTAAATCCTTTTGTCGGGATCTCGCTGAGAAACTAGTAACATGAGTGTCAAAAGACAAGACAAATGTCATGATACATCGCTGCTCTCTCTAAATCCTGGTGTTAGGATCTCGCTAAAAAACTAGTAACATGATTAAAAGCCAAAATGAATGCCAAGTATTTGCCAAGTGTGTCAAGATGTCGAGTGCATTGATGTGTCAATGTAAATTTAAATGATGCCAAGATGACAAATGCCGAAGGTTGCCATATTCAAGAAGGACACATCTTGAATAATGTCGATGTCTAGGAAGGACACATCCTAAAACACCAATGTCAGAGTTTTTTTCTTCAAAAGGACACATCTGAAAGAATGTTGACGTCAAGAGGAATGATCCTTAAGTGTCAAAAAGTATCCCTCGAAAAATGTCAAATGATAGGGACGATGCCTAGGAAGGACACATCCTAAGGCATAAATGATAGAGGTTATTCTTCAGAAGGACCCATCTGAAAGGTAACCAAGAGTTGATAGTTTGACTGGTTGCAATAATTTGACTTGTTTTGACTAAGTTTGACTTGTTTTGACTAAGTTTGACTTGTGTTGGCCATATGTCGATATTGTCATGATGATGTTTGCCGATGAGATTGTCTTGTTGTGATAATGATTGTCATGATGAGTTTTGTTCGTTTGGGAAAGATTCATGTTGTCTTGAAGACTTTTTGATGTGTGTGCTAGTGTGATGCCATGAACCCTAATGGACTTACCTAGTACGGCCTCGGGGCTCATCGATAGATGGCCTTGCCTACGTCATACACTCAGAGACCTTGTAGTTCGACACGACCAATGACATTTCCTTGATGAGAAAAGATTGTGCCATGATTTTATTTTGACAAACCTAAAAGGACTGACCTAATGTCTCAGGGACTCAAATATGAGTCTTGCCTATGTAGCAAATGCCCAGAGACAATGTAGTTCAGACAGATGACGAAGACTGACTGACATGACTGACTTTGACTCCATTTTTAGGATTTTGACATTGATTTGGATGTTTTTGTGTTTTTCTTCAGGATGTTTTATGATTTTTAGGTCTTTCTTCAGGGCATTTTATGATGTTTTTGGTCTTTCTTCAGGACATTTTATGATTTTTTTCTTTTTTCAAGACATTTTATGATGTTTTTGGCTTTTTTCAGGACTTTTTATGATGTTTTTGTCTTTTTTTAGGACCTTTTTTCCTTCTTTTTTTTTGGATTCTGACGTTTAAGAGGATCGTGACAAATGCATATGATTGATGCCTACACATGAGAATCCAAGGACAAACATGATTGTGCCCCTAGTCAAGCTGAATACCAATTGACAGGTGATGACAACATTGTTTGACATGGGAAGGACGCATCTCGAAACAACGTGAGGACGATGATGATAATGTGACAAAAGTATGGAGGTCAACAGCTGGGCCAGGAATGCAGTCAAGTAAATTTTTTGATAATGTTCTTGTATGGATTAGACTCGTTGCATTTGGAATGACTTGGTTAGGGCTAGATGGGATGATGGAGTTTCCTTAGACCGTTTGACAAGGGAAAGCCAAGATAGGTGACAAGCATGAAAGGATATGGGGTGGCCTTGGTAAAAGATGGGAGACATGAGACTAATGGAATTGTCATATGATTTTCAAGGACTATGTCGTATAAGGACAATAAGACTATGATAGTCAATGACATGATGTTTCATGAATCGTGTATGACCAAAGGATAGACATGTCAAGAGTTTTTCCCAAAGCATGATTTATGTGTGCCAGTTTTATGTGAAGACCGAGGTAAGTGGGAATATGAATGGAAATGATAGGGATAAGATGGACGAATTTCAATGTCATGAGGAAGGTATGGGAAATGAAACGACTTGCCCCCAAGTGTAAAAGTCCGCATAGACGATTTATTTTACACATGATGCCTGTTTGCCAGGTTTTCACCATTGGATGAAATTTTTCTCTTTACTATTTTCTTGACTTTTTGAAGTTTTTGGTGTCACCAGGACGCCTGTTTTCCAGTTTTCATCAGGGTGACGATTTTTTAATATTTCAATTTTTTTGTATTTCTGATTTTTTGGATAGCTTGGATGCTTTAGATAACCACTGACTGTTCTGAATCCACTGACGGTGCCGATGTAGAGACTGGTGCCATGATATGCCAATAATGACCTTGCTGAAGGACTTGTCTTGTAAGGATCGTAGCACTTGTATACAATTGATCGATGTCATTGTGATCCTTTTTGATACTAGAGTTGGCCTTATCAAAATACGCACATCGCAATAGAGTGCCATGAGAGTCCTTGTGGTAAAGAGTTGCTACCATGATGTGACGGATTTGTGACATAGGATTTTTGGACTTTAGGCGAGATGTAGGATTATGACAAATGATGGTGGACATGGAAAGGTTGTTTGGACGTTTGGACGAATCACTTTTTATTTTCCAAACTTGGGATGGTGGATGACGGATTTTGGAGGGATTGTGTTTGGAACCAACACTTTTATATGCCTTGATTGATGACCATTTTGAAGGAGGTGGACATGTATTAAATGTGGGAGTCCTCTTGTCTTGTGGCTCCACATTGTGATTGACTTTTGTATTTGACTTGGTGTCTTTGTTTGATCCATCTTTCTTTGGGATCCATTTTAATTTCATTTGTCCAATTTTCCTTTTGTTTGATTCAATGGTCTTTGACATTTGATTTTGTTCTTTTGACTTGTAAGACATTTATTTTTGTTGGCTCCAAAGGGAAGGTGTATTTATGATGGAATGGCAGTTCATGGTGGGGGTGTTGGGGGTGTTGGCAGCAATCTTATGACAAGGATTTATCATGGATTCCATTTTGACGTTTGTGTTTGACAAGGTTTCCCCTAGTATCGAGGAGGTACCACTGACATCATTTGATTTTTTGTCTGAGGAATAGCCAAGACCTTGATGTCTGTAATTTTCCTGAAGCTGTATTGGTTCCAGAATGCCTTGCTCATGTATTCCTAGTCCTTTGCCTTGATATTGCATGCTTTGACAGATTTTGTTGGCGATGGGGTATTTGTTGTTTTGAAAGCAAGATGCTAACCCATCATGATGTCTATGGATACTGTCACTTGTAATATTTTTGTCTGCAAGAAAGCCTGCTCTGACAAAGATAGATGACCCTAGTTGATAACGTGTCTTAGCTTCATTATCATGTTGGACATATTCCTGACTGATATCTTTGGTCTAATCATGTGACATGTCAGGTTTAGATGATTCTATTGGTGCTTCCAAGTAAATTTCAAAACTGTCTTGTTGGTCATTATCATATAGTTCCATGAGGTTAGCTATAGCTTCATCATTTACAAATACATCCATAGTGGAAGATTCTTGTTCTGGAGGAATATCGTCTATGTGTCCCATGGAGGCAAGTGTCTCATAGTGGGAAGTGTCAATAGTCAAGGCTTTTATAGGGTCGGTGAGTGTTTGATCATGAATGGCATAAAGGTCAAGGAGTGGATCATTTGGGATTTCTTTGTCTATGGTAGGGTCTTGGTCAAGGATGGGGTTGTCATGGATTTGGACTTCTTGGTCAATGGTAGGGTCTTGTTCCAAGATGGGGTTGTCATGGATAGGTGTGTTTTGGATGTCATGATTGTCTTGAAGGACTCCTTGAATGGAGTTTAAGATCTAGGGTCATGGGATGGACTACCTTGTTCTTGACATAAGGGTGACATTATAAGGTTATGCTTTGGGCTTTCATTTTGACATGTATCCTCAAGTTTAGACAATGGGATTTGACTTTGAGCAATGACAAAATTTTCATGACTAGATGTGGCTTGTGAGGGGATGACTTGAAAAGGATTAATGAATGTTGGACTAGGATAGGATGTGGGGACTTGGACTGGACTAGTATATGAAGGACTAGGATAGGATATGGGGACTTGGACTGGAGTAGCATGTGAGGGACAAAGATAGGACATGGAGTCTTGGACTGGATATGTCATGGAGTCTTGGACTAGATTAATTATTGAAGGACAAGGATATGACATGGAGACTTGGACCAGATCGGTATGGTATGATATGGGGACTTGACATGAGTTGGTAGATGATTGATAAGGGATGCAGACTTGGACGGGATTAATAGGTGAAGAGTCAGAATATGACATAGAGATTTGGAATGGACTATTGGACAGTTGGCTTCCCTTGTCAAGGTTAGGATAAGGGTGATAAGTGGACATTTGTTGTGAATTAATGGCAGGATTTGTGTCAAGTGACTGTTGATTGTGAGGGTAGACAAATGGTGGCAAAGTATGTATGTCAAAGCCTTGTGGTAACTTAGCCCCTAAGTCTAAAAGCATGGCTAGATACCTTTGAGGGTCACGTAAGATATATTTTTTTACAAAGGAGACTATGTCAGGATTTTGCGTTGCAGCTTCTATGTCTTTGAAATATACTCGTCCATTTTGGTCTCTTTGTATGAATGGTTCAAAAATGTTTTTTGATGAAGATTGCATGTTCATGTTGTGAAATGGATCAGAAAAGGTCCAATGTTTGACTTGGTTGTTTCTAGATGTTTGACTGTTGTTTGGTTTGTTTCAGTATCCAGAAAACACTTGCAAGCACGATATTTTGACTGTAAGCAAGCACACATGAGAAAAGTACAATCCTAAAAGGCCAAAGGGCCAAGGGTTTGTATACTTGGTATAGCCCATTGATATACCCCAGATTGGTGATAAACACCTTTCCTTCTCGAGAGAGGATAGCTTAGAATTTTGGTGGCATTGGCTCCCCTCCACAGCTCATTAACATCATTCGAGCACACCAAATTCAGATTCTTTGGGTAGTGACATCCCAAGAATTGCTATCTCTACTCAAGGGGATCAGTAGTGAGTGTCTTCGGGCATGATACTATACCCTGCACTATACCAAGCAACGACCAATAGAACGGTTGGACACTAAGACAAGAGGTGTTCAATTCGGGCATTCCGTTCGTGGGGCATGATCCATGTGACGAGAGTCCCCTTTCGGATCCATCTCGTCAGAACCAAACTCGTGATTTTTGGGCTTTCCCCAAGAACCCACTTTTATCTACCAGGTGGAAGTCCCTCGGTGTCAGGGTGCTACCGGTTTGAGTCGTTCTGGGGTGAGTACTTTTTCCCACCAGAACAGGCCCAAGTTCTAGAGTCAGTAACCATTTCTCTTACACCCAAGATCACCCGAAAGCGTGAGGGGAGAGGATAATCAATGGAAAATTAGATGGGGTTAGCTTGTTAACTAATAACACCAAAAATCCAAAGAGGCTATCAAGAACAATGGAAAATCAAAATAAAGGACAATTATACCATCCTTTCCTTCCATGCTTCACCTTCATAGCACATTCTTGCTTGTTGGGTGATGTTGCCCTTACATTCGTCATTCAAGCAATCTGGAAATGCCTAAGTCCTACAACAAGTCTTGAAGGATTTGATATGTCTAAATGCCTATGTCTAAAAGCCTATGTCTATGCCTAAAACCAATACCAAAGTTGATCAAATGACTATATTAAATAGTAAAATTTCCTATGACAATAGATGTGAAAGGAAATAAATGCCTATAATCACTATGCAAAATGTCAGCATGTGTGTCCTCAAAAATGAGAAGAAGATGTCATTTTATAGAAAAGGCCATTTCGAATGGACGAACGAGATAAATTATTGATGAGAACCTAAAATGAATGATCCAGATTAAACCCGAGGATCCCTAATTAGGGATAGGGAAAAATCTTTAATCGAACGGTCAAAATAAAATTAGATCAACGTTGGAGAATAAATGAGACAAATTAATTAGAAAATAAAGATTTTTGAAAAATCAAGAAGATAAGATTGCCTAATTTGCCAGATTCGAAAAATCAAAGAGATAAGATGTGGACTGAAGATAAGATTTGAAAAATCAAGAATCTGCACGATTGCTTGATTTTTAGAAGATTAATTATTAATTTGAATTAAGATAATTTCAAATTATGGATTTTATGAGACAATAAATAATCTTTTTCAGATTATTTACCAAAATGGACTGACAGTTAGATTGTGATGACATTTTAAATAATTGATTTATTTAAAATGAGAGGAATATTAAATTGGTAATTAAATAATTAAGTTTAATTATTTAATTTAGAAGATAAGATTAATTAATTAAATAAATTAATCAATTTATTTAATTAAGACAATTAGTGACATATTAAATAAATAAATAAAATTTATTTATTTAATAATAAGGAAGAAATATATGACGAAGGGTAATTAAATAAATTAAGAAATTTATTTAATTAAGGGAAGACTTAGACAATTAATGACGATTTAATAAATAAATAAAATTTATTTATTTAATAATCATGAAGAATACAAAGACATGAATTAATTAAATAATTATGAATTATTTAATCAATAGTCAAATGTGGACCAAAGACATAATTAAATGTCTTAATTATGCTAGGACGAAAGTGGTAAAAATGAAGCTTGTAGGCCTAGGTCATTTTTAGGTGTCTACATTTTTCCCCTCTTTGTCATAATGTAGCATGTCACATTGTGACAAAGAAAATAGGTCAAAGATATGCCCCGGTGCAAAATAAGATGAGGAAGAATGACGAGGAGGGTTATGGTATGCCCCCTCGAGAGGACAGATAGGTTCGAAGAACATGGGTGTGCTCTCAAAATTAATGAGAAGACTAGAATATTAAGAGACAAAGAAATGTTAGTGCAAAAGATATGGATGCAATGCTTATATGAGATGGGTGAGAGAAGATGACAAGACTAAAGAAGATGCATGTTAGTTCCTAGACCAAATCCTTCAAACCTTACCATAGGACTTTTAATATTTATTGCTCTTAATCATCATTGGGCAGATTGTTGTGATGGCAAACAAACACCATGATATGACATAGATCAAGGTTTACAAGGCCGTACCATCACATAAGACAAGCAGTCACAGACAAGGAAGATCATGACTCATACCAAGAGCGTTATTGCCCCAGTCTTTGTCAGAATCAACCACAAGCGGAAAAAGACAAAAAGGACAAGTCATGAAACGTCATTTCTCCTCTAAATCCTGTTGCCAGGAAATCCTTGAGGAACTAGCAACATGACTGTCAGAAAGAAATAAGATAAAGCCATTATCATGATACGTCGCTGCTTTTCTAAATCCTTTTGTCGGGATCTCGCTAAGAAACTAGTAACATGAGTGTCAAAAGACAAGAAAAATGTCATGATACATCGTTGCTTCTCTAAATCCTGGTGTTAGGATCTCGCTAAAAAACTAGTAACATGATAAAAAGCCAAAATGAATGCCAAGTATTTGCCAAGTGTGTCAAGATGCCGAGTGCATTGATGTGTCAATGTAAATTTAAATGATGCCAAGATGACAAATGCCAAAGGTTGCCATATTCGAGAACGACACATCCTGAATAATGTCGATGTCTAGGAAGGACACATCCTAAGACACCAATGTCAGAGTTTTTTTCTTCAGAAGGACATATTTGAAAGAACGTTGATGTCAAGAGGAATGATCCTTAAGTGTCAGAAAGGATCCCTCGAAAATGTCAAATGATAGGGACGATGCCTAGGAAGGACACATCCTAAGGCATAAATGACAGAGGTTATTCTTCAGAAGGACCCATCTGAAAGGTAACCAAGATTTAATAGTTTGACTAATTGTGATAATTTGACTTCTTTTGACTAAGTTTGACTTGTTTTGAATGAGTTTGACTTGTGTTGGCCATATGTCGATATTGTCATGATGATGTGTGCCGATGAGATTGTCTTGTTGTGATAATGATTGTCATGATGAATTTTGTTCGTTTGGGAAAGATTCATGTTGTCTTGAAGACTTTTTGACGTGTGTGCAAAAAAAAATGGAGATCGATGGAGTAGATACATGGAGGACGCCTTGATTTTTTTGAGGATGACTTTAGAGGCATCAATGCCTATATTGGAATACCATGGCTACATGAAATATATAAATCAATGTGTGAAATTCATTAGGAACTTCAAGGTGTGTGCACAACATAGATTTGAAAAGGCATTAGAAACTTATAACCAAATGCATTATGCAGATGTAGATAGGTGCACTGCCAGAGATGTGACTCCAGAGGTAGCCAACGCATTGAGCGAGCAAAGGAGTGCAAAGCAGTAAAGGAAGGACTTTAGAAAATTTCAAGCACTATGAATGGAGTGCTGGCCATCATTATATGCACAACATAGATGAGTTTAGAAGCCTATATCAACCTTCAAAGCAGATATAAAGCACATGCATGGGTAATGGAGGAGCAATGCTCAACATATAACAAAGTAAATCTCTTCAAGTTTAGAAACTCTCGAACAAATGCAAGTAGCACACTGTGGAAGTATAGAGAACCATCATTCCAAAGTGGAGAGGTCGATGCCTGCTAGAAAAAGCACAAAATAGATTTGTTGAACTTTCATAAACTTTTAAAAGAAAATACATTGACGGTCTTAACAGAGAAATGGGGGTTCCATGTAATAGAAGTGTATGGGCACCTATTAGAGAAACAAAATGTCGTGCCTTATCCATTCTGCAAAATGAATGCATAGTAAACAACCATCAAAACATAATGAGGCCAATTCATATTGAATCTGAAAGCATTACCATTAGGTGAAAGGCTATGTTCAGAGTGAGAATTCCATGTGATGGGAAGGCTTAATGGAGGTTGTGTTTTCTAGTAAAGAAAAATTTGTTGAAGGGGCTTTTATAAATTTCAAGGAAAAGAGAATAGAATGCACAAAATAATGTGTAAAAGAGACCAAATGAAAGATCAACGCCATGGATGCAGATTGCAGATAGAAGTAGGTTATGAAAAGGTCTTTAGGGACTTTCTAGCACATGAATAGAGAGTATAAACAAAGCATAGTCCCACTCCAACACAAGGCAGAGTGAGAAGCCCGCACCAGTCAATTAAAATGAGAACCACGCTGAACAGGAGGCCTCCATAGCCAAAACGAGCTACAAAGCTCGAGCATCAAAAAAAAAAATGTTAGGGAAAAAATGGGCAAACCAATATGCAGGAGGGAGATCAACGATGGAGAAAGGAGGATGAAAACCCAGCCACATCCTGGCCGCACCCCGCCATATCGTGATCCGAACCTGTACATCCATTAATCATCGTGAAATGGCGAGATTTCGCCAGGTGGCGTGGGCCCGGGTCAAGTATTGTGGGTGAAACATTAGGAGAATGTGTCGATAATTTCAATTCTGAATGAAATATTTTAAAAGCAAAAGCATTTCCTATGAGATTCTAATGTGGTGGGCCCAATGAAATATTTCGGTGCTTGATAAAGTTTTAAAAAAAAGAGAGACTTTCATCAATTTTCATAAAGGTAAAATATGTTAGATGGCTAGAGACATTAAGGGATGAGTTAATAATTGGTTCTTAAAGTGAAGATTTTTTTATTTAAAGTCAGAGATGGTGGCGCCGACGAAATTTGAGTTGCGCCGTAAATCTCTTGAAATATTTTCACTTTTGTAAAGTGAAATAACATAAGATGGAGAAAATATTTAAAGAGCACATGAATGGGTGAGAGTTAAATAAAAGATTAAAAATCAGAGATATTGTTGGGTAAAGATTTATTGCTGGGAAATAAAATGAAGCTGATAATGGGGCACGAGTAAATTTTTTATTTCCCAGGTTATAAAGTGAATTGAATTTAACATTCACTTTGTGATTAAATCTCATGTGCTGGAGAATATTTCAGATGAAATAAATGATACGGCTAAAGTTTTTTTGACTTGATAAATATTTCATTTTGAATTTTATTTATTTTTTATTGAGAAAATGCAATGTACAAGAGGAGAAATGCAGTTAGAAACTGCAAAAGAACAAATCAACAATTACAAACCAACACCAGAAACAAGGCTGCCAATTGAAGCAAATAACATCACAATTACAACACATATTAGCAAGCTGAAACAACAACATGGCCAAATAGAATAGCAGAAACGTAGATCAGCAACATATGAAGAGATTTGAAGCAACAAAATCAAAACTGGGACCTCAAAGCTTGTGATATATGAGGATCTTTTTTGCTGAAAAGCTGGTTCACTTGAAGTTTGATTTGATGAATGTGACCCTCCAGCATAAGACTTTCAGACTTTGCTTGCAATTGCATGAATAAAGAAGCAAGACAATAAAATGTATCAGAGTAAAGCTTTAAAACTGCAGCTTCCTGGTGATTGCAATAAATGTTAAAAATTGCTTTACATCTGGTTCTCCATATATGCAACAATATGATCTGTCTAATACTAGCAGCAATAACATTATCATGCAGCCTTGTCCCCAAAAGAGCCTCTTTCCATCTTAATTTATGATAAAATATAGCAGGCAAATCATTAAAAATAGAATTCTATTGCTTTTTAACAAATTGGTTGCCGCAAAAAATGTGCCGAATATCTTAATTTTTAGAATAATAAGGACATTTACTGGGTTGAATCTTGATACATTTTAACCTGCCCCCGATGGGAAGCTTACAGTGGATCACTTTCCAAGCAAGTAATTAAGCATCTGAAGAAGCTTTTGATTTCCAAATTTGATTAGAGAGTTTGGCCCAGAATTTTTCACTAAATCTGCAATGCCACTTAAGATTTAAATGAAGATTCAAAGGATGGGTAGGAAGCAACTGTAAATACAACTTTTTTAAAGGAAATTTGAGAAAAGGATAAACTCCCAGCCAAAGCCAATCTTTAAAAAAAATGCAATGTAAGGGGGTACATAGTTTCATAGACAATTCCACCAGAACCAAGGAGCAAACAAAAATCAAGAATGGTCTAAATTTATTACTCAGCTTAAAACGTGCTTTGACAGTATGCCATGAAAGCCAACTCAAAGTTGACAATTCCACCAGAACCAAGGAGCAAACAAAAATCAAGAATGGTCTAAATTTATTACTCAGCTTAAAATGTGCTTTGACAGTATGCCATGAAAGCCAACTCAAAGTGGAGAAATCCCAAAGATCCCCAACAATACAAACCCCTTTTTTGAACAAAAAATATGACTGTTTCTGAAAGCTTAAGGCTAGGGGCTGCTCATGATAACGAATGAGTTTATTCCATCAAATGGAGGAAGTGGAGAAGCTGAAACCATGTTGAAGAGAGGCCTCTCTCCATTGTACAAGATGACAAACACATTGTCAAGCCTTCCAAATAGATTGAAGGGATGGAGAAGCATTAATTGAGAATGAGGGAGCATGAAGGATTTTGTCAAGTGATCCCACTTATTTCCATTTACCTTTGACAGACGTTGAGCTGATTTTGTGTCTTATAAGGATCTTCCAAGGTTCCTCACCTTTGACAGCTCTTATAATCCATTTAGCAGCCAAACAAGTACCTTGAGTTTTAGCATCAATTAACCCCAAACCCCCTTTGCATTTAGGCTAAATGTAGTGGCTCCAAGAAGTGGATATAAATCCCATGTTACCATCCCATTTAGACCATAAAAACTGTCGAATGAGCTTTATAAGGTCTTCATAGCCTTTGTTGGAAGGCATCCAACAAGAAGAATAATAGACGTGTGTGGCAAGAAAAATTTTATTGGCAACTTGGATTTTACCAGCCAAGGAGAGAAACTTATTTCCCCAACTAAAGAGTTTATTTTTATATTTGTTCAAATACCAACTCCACATATCAAAAAGGGAAACCCCAAAACCAAAAGGTATCCCAAGATACCTAATAATTTCACCATGTTTAATGTGCTTCCACTCACGAGGAATCCAAGGAGGAGGAGGTCCTGCCTGAACCATCAAGAATTCAATTTTATCATGAGCGAGTTTAGACCCTGAAACAACATAGTAAAGATCCAGAATTTCCATGACATTAGAAATATTTTTTTCAGAATTTTGAAGAAACAGTAAACTGTCATCAACATAATGTGAGTTAATAACATCAACATCTTTTGGAATAGAGATTCTAGCAATGAGATTCATTTTATTGGCATTCTCAAGCATATAGCCTAGTGCATCAGCTATGAGGGCATAAAGATATGGAGCAAGAGGACAACCTTGTCGAATAGATCTTTGTAAGGGGAATGAGTCTATCATCATATCATTAATAATAATCCAAGCATTAGCATCTTTGAACAACATTTGAATATGTGCTCAAAATTTAGACCCGAACCCCACCCATTGCAACATTCTAAGGATAAAGTTCCACTGAATTCTATCATAAGCCTTGTCGAAATCAAGTTTAATTAAAATCGCATTTTGTCCTGTTTGTTGGGCCTAATTACAAGTTTCCCAAGCCAAAATCAGATTGTCAAGAATAAATATGCCTGCAATAAAACTTGTTTGCTTAGCTCTAACAATTTCTTGCACCACAGGTTTAATCCTGATTGACAAGGCCTTTGCAATAATTTTATAAGAAGTATTAAGCAAAGTGATAGGGCGCCAACCAGATATAGTGTCCTCCTTTCTCCCTTTGGGTAGAAGTTTAATTATTCCTCCATTAATATTTGAGCCTAGAGATCCTTTCGTAAAGGCTTCCAAATATAAAAAATAAAATTCATCCTTAATAAGATACCACATAGCTTGATAGAACTCCATAGGTAGCCCATCACTACCCGGACTTTTGTAAGGGGCCATAGAGAAGAGAGCATTTTCTAATTCCTCCAAGGAGAGTAATTTGTCAAGGTAACAGTTGTACTCAAAATCAATTCAAGTAGGAATATAATCCTTGACAATGTCCTCAAGTACTTGTTGGAAGTCTTGCCATTGATCATCTTGAAAAAGGTTTTCATAAATTTTTTTGAATAGGGTGCCTATTTCAGAAGGCTCGGAGTGTAGAACATCATAATCATCCCTTATAGAAATGATTTTTTCTTTTTTGTGTTTATAGCTGAGGTAATTACAATAATATTTAGTGCCCTTGTTTCCTTCTTTTATCCAATGTAGCCTAGATCTAACTTTAGCCCCTTGCCCTTTATTCAATTTTACGCAATTGTGCTTCAGTAGCAACAATGGAGTTTTGTAGTCTTATATTGCTAGGGTCCATATTAAGAAGTTTTCTGTCATGAACAAGATTTCCTTGGAGGGATCTCTCCTTACATTTGTGTTGATGTGCCATTTGTCTGCCAAAAGAGTGAAGGAACTTAGTACATTGAGCAATGGTTGTACACCACCAATCAATCCAAGAACCGCCTTCATCCGGTCTAGGTAGAGACTTCCAAATCGCCTCAAGGGCAGCCAAGCACAAAGGATTCTTCAGATGAGAAACATTTAGTTTGAAAGGAAGAGAATTATTAGTGTGGGGATTTTGAGATAAACTTATATTGCAAACAATGGGGTAATGATCAGAAAGAGTAGTAGAATAGTCAACTTGGACACATTGACCCCCAGAGTCATTGGTCAAATGCAAAGAGGGAGCAACATAGAATCTGTCAAGCCTACTCAATTTTTTGTCATCTTCGAATCTACAATTGGACCAAGTAAACCAGTTTGAGGAATGACTAGAAAATTTATCATAAATTGGATCTATCATGCCCAAGGAGTTCCGACAAAATAGCGAACTACCAAACTCCTCCTTGCTAAGATTAGATTGTTTAGACCAGCTGCGATCTTGACAGTGTTCAACCATGTTAAAATCACCACCAAGAATCCAATCTACATTGGGTAGGTTGTTGACCATCCAATCCCAAAGTTGAATACGTCCTTTAGTATCATTGGGGGGCATAAATAGAGAAAAATCCTATTAGTTGACTATTGATAATAGTGAGAATCCAAACACAGCAGTGTGAAGGGTCCTTACCCTTATCAATGACCAACTTTGAAAGCCAAGATGAAAACCCAATTACAGCTCCACCTTTGCCATCCGGATGAGAAGTGTGCAAAAAAGTAGTATCCCTCTAGATATTATTTAAAGATGTCTCAAGTCTTATGTGGCTGAGTTTAACTTCTTGGAGGAATAACACATCAGGTTTCCACTTTATCACAACCTCTTTAACTTTGTACTTATGATGAGGGAGAGAAATCCCTCTAACATTCCATGACAAAAGTATAAGCTTCATGAGGGAGGGAAGAAGAATCATCCGCCTGAGTCAAAACACTGAAGCTATTATCAAGAGTAAGGTCATGCTCTTTATTCTCATGATTTTTGGCAGTAGAAGAAGGAGATCTGGATCTCTGACGAGAGTGAGAAGGGGTAGATGGGTCACCAGAACATGGTTGAGAAGAGGAAAGATGGGGAGGGGGGCTAAAATCATGAGCAGTCGGCTTGGGAGAGGAAGGAGGGGAAGAGGAAGGCTGCTCATGAGGCGTAGGGTGAGCAGAGGAAGGAAGGGAAGGGGAAGGAAGCAAAGGAGGTGAAGGGCAAGTGCTAGGATGAGAAGAAGGGGTAGGAGGCTCCTTCCTTTTCCTAACCACTCTCCATCCATCAAACATAACCAAATCCTTAAAGGAAGAAGGAGGCTGAATAGACACGTCAACAGAGATAGAAGGTGAGGTTGAGGAAATAGGTGACATATTGGTAGGAGAAGAACAAATGGTCTGAGAAGGGCTATGGTCACTAGGCTAAGAAGACAACAATGGATGAACTATTTTTCTTTTTCTAATAGGGCACTCACGAATCAAATGGCCTTCTTTTTCACAGTAAAAACATGCATTTGGCTTATTCAAGTAGACTATGGGCTGGTCTAGTTCAAATCCTGGGCCAATCAGTGAAATGCTCTCAGGAAAGGGTTTGGTCAAATCAACTTCTACACAAGCTCTGGGATGAACCCTTAAACTTGAGTATTTGTCTGAATTAAGTTTGCACCAAATCACTCTGCCAAGCTATGCCACAATGTCTCTTAAAAATGGTCTGAATGCCAAGTTAAGGAAAGGAAGTTCAATCCACATGGGGTAATTTTACCTAGACGGTCCTTCAGGATGAAAGTTTAAGTTCCATGCTTGCAAGTAACATATTTGTCCACAAATAACCCAGGTACCATACTATAAAACAGCTTGGGCATAGTCTGCACATTTAAACAAACATGAGACATAACCTTTACCAAGGCCTCTTAGGGCTTCGATTTCCCAGCCCCTACTTTCCCAATTCATACAAGCCCATTTATAGAAGTCTGTTTTAGAAGGAATGCCCTTAATAAAAAATAAAATTATGGTTCTGGTTTGACATTCAGCAATAACATCCATTACATCATCAGGGAGCTGAACTTTTAAAGTTTTACCCGATTTCATGGCGAGCAGCTCTTCCGGCGTTACTTCACCTGATTCTTCATTGATTCCAGCTTTGGGAATGGTGGCTTCTGCAATGTGTTCAGGTAAGGCAGGTCCGTCTTCTTCCAAAATGCACTCGTTCACTGACTTTTCTGCAATGTCTGGACCTGGCTTATCACCAGCTTGACGAGCCATGGATTTAATACGCATTTCGAGCTTAGCCGCAGCAAAAATAGTTGTGTTTGCGTTGTAGAGGACACACGATCATTAGGGTTTGTTTGCACTCTTCAAGAACTTCATAGTTTTCCAAAAAGACACCATTTTGAAATTTTTAAGGCAAGGTTTTTCAATGTGAAAAATATTTCTAGCTGGGGAATAAATGTAAGACATTTGTTTGCTGAACAATAAAGTGAAGACTAAAACCTAAATATTAGAGTGAAATACTTTAATATATGAGAGAAAATATTTTGCAGCAAAGGAAAAAAGATCTGAAATAGAATTTTTCATGGGCAGAAGCATTTTACAGCTATAGGTAAAATTGAAGATTCTCCACATGGGCGAATTTTCTGTTGAAGAGCAACTAACAGCAGGGGCAAATGAAGAGTCAAATTCAGTTATAGAGAGATGAGAGAGGTTTTGAGCAGCTTGTTGATCAACGATGGATTGAGTTTTCAGATGGCATCTCCAGATCAGACTGATCTTAGGGCTACTTTTGTTTCTCTTTTATTCTTTTCTTCTCTCATTGTAAAAAAAAGAGAGGAGAGGATGGGATTCCAATTTCTGAAAGCTCTGAAAGTCAAGAAGAAGTTGTGGGTAGAATTGTATAGTTGGGAGGAATGTAATTGAATCATTAAATCTGAAAGTGTCTGTTATGAATTGTGTTCTCATGTTTATATTTAGCTGATAATTGTCTCCATTTTTGAGATGTATTACTCTTTTTTGATTGAATAAGAAGATTATTTGAGTCTTTTCATGCACATTTGCTGCATTTGAGTGATATATGTTGCTGCCTTCTATTATGAGAATAATGTAATTGCTTTAATGAAGCACAAGGTGCATTTATTATTTCCTTTTGTTCATAGGATAGTGTAATTGCTTCAATATATGTGATAGGAATACTATGTTTCAGATGGATTTATAAGAAGGGTTATCACATAAAACTTCAGTGATCTGGTTGTCATAATGTGATAACATTTGTAAGGATCTTCATAGAATTTTCAACACTATAGGATGAATGCTGGTTATATGACTCCATAGCCCATTTTCTGGCACTAGTCAAGTATTATACTTCTGTTGTTTTCAGCTGGGTCCCCAATCTTCAAAACTTAAAAACCATTTTAAATCCCTATGTGTTATAGTGTTCTGGTTATCTCATGCTCCAAGTAGTTGATATCACTGATGAACAACCAATTCTATTTAGTATTATCCTATTATGTTGAGTCACTAAATGAGATTATCTGTTGAGCAATATTCTGTTATGGATGTGTTTCAATTTGTTGATATTGCTAAAGGGATCACCCTCCTGGGTCTTGCAGAGCTCAAAGTGTAGGAAGTTATTTTAAAATCCTCGTCAGTTGGTCCAGGTCCTCTAAGCTGCCCTTGATTGGAAATGGCAACTCCATAGGTAGATTAGGAGACAAACCTGGTTAATAGCATAAAAAAAACCAACAAAATGGTGACTCTGCTGGGGAGAATATGAGAAAATTCTCACTGAAGAATCCAGAAATAGAGTCATATCATTTGCATAGAGTCATATTGTTGTTTGCCATTTTGAATTTAGTTCAAATATTGAAGGATCTCAAGCCTGGAGAAAGATTGTTGTAGTGAACCTGATTAATTTCAAGATCTGTGGTGCTCTGCTGGTGAATGAAACTCAGAAAGAAAATTACATGTGAAAGAACTTCTTGTTGTTTGAAGTTCAGTCCTCTAAGAAAAGAGGTGGTGACTCTATCAAGAAGAACGTGAAGAAGAGGTGATTATAGTTCCAGATCTACAATATTTCCAGAAAATTTGCAGCAGTGCCAATGTTTCTAGGTATTCTTCATGTATTTGAACTTCTTAGAAAGAAATTTTATTTCCCTATTTAGTGATTTAGCACTACCAGAGGGAAAGAATAGTGAATTTCAGTTTGCACACTTCCATTTGTTGGATCTATTGAATGTAATTGCAGTTCTGTTGAAATAATCTTGTCTAGTGCTCAAATCTTTGCTAATTTGGATGGTTAGAATATATTTGTACATCTTAAGGATTTCCATCCATTTGTATTGTCATACATTTCAAGACCAGGTTGTCATTAACTGTCATTGTAATCCTTCATATGGTCATGATTGTAATTATGCATAATTAGAGAACCTTGAATTGTAATATCCATGGATCATCAAGGTAAAGTAGCCATACCTGTAAAGACCTTGGTTCGGATTGTTAAGAAATGTCAAAAGTATGATGATTTTCAAGCATCTAATACACCAAAGTGCAAGACCCCAAGAGTTAAATAAGCCTAGGTGCAATCTTGAAAGAAGGCCTAAAGAGATGGATGAAAGACACAATATGTTTTCACAAGCCTAGTTAAGAGACCATCAAACTGTCTCTACTTGTCAAGTTGTTGCACCTTATGTCAATTCCTTTGATCCATTGTATGCTCAGTTAGACTTGTCATGGGTTGATTACAAAGTTCAAAGTATGCCAACTCAAGTCTACAAGAAAATGCCTAGATTTGATGGATATAATGTTTGTGAAGGAAATGCACGTGTCAAAAGTTTTTCCAGCTTCATGCAGAAACACTAATTTGAATATCAAGATATGTGGATGAGATTCTTTGTTAGATCCCTTGAAGCAAGAGCTCGAGATTGGTATTTGAGTTTTCCTGAGAAGTCACTTCCTTGCTGGGGTGAATTGGTGAATGCTTATAGAAAAGAGTTTGCAAGAGATCCCTATGACCTTCTCAGAAGGTTAAAGCAAATCAAGAAACAAGATGATGAGTCAAGTGTTGATTTTAGTAATAGATTTGATGCTGCTTGGTCACTAATCCCAAACAATTTCAGACCTAGCATGTCATATTGTATTCATATGTATTTTGAAGCTTACGAAAAAGAATCTACTGCATTGTTAAAAGAGTTTAAAATATTAAGTATGCAGATGGCTTACATAGTCTTGGACAGTATGGAGAAGCAGAGGAATGAATATATGCAAAGACGGTTGTCTTCAATTGTCAGTAAACATGCTGATGAAATCAGCAAATGTGTGAATGTGAATGATCAGAGGTATTCAAACAAGTACATAGTTGAGAAGGTAGAAGATAAGACATATGCATCATCTGATGAAGAGAAAGTTGTTAATGAACAACTTAAAGAAGAAGCATACCAAACTGAGAATCAATAGTGGAGTCTTTCGAGTCAAGAACATGATGAAGGATATCAGTTGGACTTATTCTTTGAAGAAGAGAAGTGCAATCAGCAATGTTGTAATACAGTTGGCCATGTCAATCTCACAAGGGTTGAATGTAGCTTTGGTAAAAATCTCCATGATGAAACATTTGAATTTTTTGACTTAGGGAATTCTCTTGAGAACCTCAATCTATCAGCTGTAAGTGACAAAGTATGTGATGGATTTCAGTTTGAAAGATCAACTGCAAGCAGCTGCAATGAGGAAACTATTGATAGTTTTCAGTTTGATAGAGAAGATGTTTGTGTCTACCCTCAAGAGGATGTAAATGTTAAACTCAATGAAGACACCTAGCTCAATGTTGAGATTGAAAATAACGTGTGTTGTTGTTATGACAGCTCAGTGGTGAGTAAGGATGGACAAGTGGATGGTCTGTTCTCTATGAAGGATTGTGACAATGTTCCTAACAATATTGTTGACAATTCAATTTCCTATGATTGGGGAGAACCTGTTTATGATCAGCCCATTAGGTTTTCAAACTTTGATGATGATGATGTTTTGGAATACCTTGTTTTACAATTTGATAATGTATCGAGTTATTGTGGAGGTCAAAAGGAGGAAACAGTTGAAGGAATAGATCAGAACAGTGATCTATTAAGTTGTGAAAAAATATCAGATCTATTCACCACTGAATATGGATGTTTTGTCTATGAAAATGATGATGATCTTCATGGTGTAAGGTATGATGCAAGTGAATCTGATTCTCCTTCAAATTATGAACTGACTGATCATGATGATGATAATGTGCATGAAAACAAGCAGGTACTTGATTGCAATGATGCAATGTATGATGATTATGAAAGTGAGCATGCTGATGCAAATTCAGAGATCTGTTTGGATAAGTTTGAAGCAGCAGGTGACTATGAGGATTGTACATCTAATGAGCCAAGTTTTGAAAAAATTGATGCGGATTTAAACAAGTCTTTGTTTGTTGACTTGAATGAGCCTAGCCATGAGTCATTTCATTTGGATGTAGAGGTTGATTTCAATGAGAAATTAGATTATGATTCTAAACTAGAATTGCTTGTTGTTGAGCAAGCTTGTGATTTTGAAAAGGTTGATACCTCATGTTCAGAAGATGACTATATGACTACAGATGATGATGAGTCAGAAATTTCTTATGACTTTCACTACCAGCATGATGAAGAGAAAGTACAAAGTGTGCCAATCCATTGGTGTATCTCTTTGAATACACTCGATGATAGTTTGCATGATGAGCCAAATCTTCTGGCAAGTTCTTATGATTGTTTACATTTTGATATGCAAACTAGTGATTACAATGAGCTGAACACTTCCAGCCATGTAGCAAATTGTAAGTGCTATTTTTGTCAACTAGAAGAGGTTTTCATTGAATGTGGCAATGTGCAGAACATTGAAGAAGGTTGTTTTCAGCCTAAGAATGATTTGTATGATGAATTTGATAAGTTCTTGCCACATAACTATCAACATTTTGAAAGTATGTCTGATTTTCAAATGCACAGTGATTATGAACATGTTGATGATGTGATGTATGATGGCCTATTAAGAGGCACCAATATGTTAAATCAGGCAGATGGTTGTGATCAGACTATGGTTTCATATGGTCTTGATCCCCTTTTTCCCATGTTGCCACTTGATACAAAAACAGAGAATGAAAAGAGTGGCAATGATGAGACCTATTTGATTTGGTTGCCAATTCATGATAAAGCTAAACAAAAAGCAAGTTCTCACTTGCAGAAAGGAAACCTAATCCTTCTGTTTGCAGAGGTGTAGTCACCCATGTTGTTATGGTTTGACAAGTGCAAGCATGAATTGAGGGAAATCAGTTTTTTTTTGCAGAATTGTGTTTGACAGAGGTAAATACTGATTTCACCTTTTCATTTGGTAGCCTGGGGTAACCAGATGAAGTTGAAAAATGAAGGTTAAATAAAGAAGCAGTTTGAGGACACCTGATGACTCAACTTTTGGTCTACTTCCCTAGAGATCTGGAATCTTGCTATGCCCACAGGGGGCATACATCCCCAGTCGGAGCCATTGTTGGCACTCTCAAATTTTGCAAATTTGAGATGCCTATTTCAAAATTTTTCCTTTGCACTTTCAGAAATGCACCCGATGAATATGCATGAATGACCTACTTTAGAGGGTCATAATTTGAAGCCCACTTGTTTTCAAGCAAAATCCCTTTGTAGAAACACTTGTGTGTCCTATGTGAACCTGCATGCCAGTTTTCAGCTTCTCACGATGAGTTTTGATTGGGTTTCAAAAAGTGAAGCTGCGGGGTTTTATCACTATTTAGTTGTTTGCGAATGTTCAATTTTGCAAAGTAGCTTCCTATTTGAGTTTGGATTTTGCAACCCGTTGACTATCAAGTTAAAAAAATGTTATTCAACATTTTCTATACCAGGATGAGCTCACATGTTAGTTTTCAGGGCATCACGAGTTGATTTGCTATTTTTAACAGATCAAAACCAAAATTTCTTGAGTTTTGCACTTAAACTTTTCTGAGAGGCCAACTTCGAGTGTAAATAACTTTTGATTGGTGATGATTCGAGAAAATCCTTTTTTCACACGTGCTTACTACATCCAAATGAACCACTATGTCCAGTGGAAACTCGCCAAGAGTTGATTTGCTATTTTTGCAAATTGGTGACTAGGTCAGTTTTAATTGGTTTAGAAAGACTGTAGTTTCATAAAGTTTTATTGAGCCACTTTGAGGATGAATAACTTTCACCCCATGAGTCCTATTGTTGAGCCGTCTTTTGTATTGCATTCTATGGACCAATGGCTACATGCCTGCAAGTTTTCAATGCTGGATGGGATCATTTTCCTAGTTTTCAAAGGCAATTCCAGAGCTCACCTGGCCTGTTTTGTCCATTTTTCAAATGTGCCAGAAAGCAGTTTTTATTGAAAACCCAGTTTGTATTTTCACTCCTGATGCACTTAGATGTTGTCTCGGATGAAATTGAGCTAGAAATTTGTTTGAAAATGATTTTTTTTTAGCCGGACCCACATGGGTACCCAGCCTGCTTCACATGGTTGAAGTGTTTTTTTTATAGTTTTGGTAAAGAGACATTGTCAGAGATTGAGGGTTCATGTTATTATCTTTTAAATAACATCTTCCTAGAGTAAAGATTGTTATTTTTCCCGATAGAGTCACTGTCTAGCTTGTGACTTGACAATGTGTGATCAAGCATCTGTGCAAAATGAAGAGGTTTTTGAATAGTTTGAAGCAACAATTTGAGTTACCATGGAGTAGAGTCATTGCACTTTTCATTCTTGTTGGGTAGTTGGAACTTTTATGTGATATTGAAAAGGGAAATTTTTAGCATACTAATATGGTCAAAATTATGGATGGTGTGAGCTTGGAACTGGTATAGAATACTTTTAAGGTGAAAGCAAATTCAGCAAATGTAAGTATGCATGCTTAGTAAAGCAGAATTGCAAGTAGACAATTTGTCTCAAAAGCAAAAGAAGCTTCCAATGGCTACATAAATGGACCAGTGGATGAGTTTGGAGATCCATGGTGTTAACTTTTTGGAAAGAGGAGATTTTATTCTTGATCTTTCGAAACATAAATTGTTGATGCTTCTTAAATGCAAATGTAAAAGGCTATCACTCAAGCTTGGAGGTCTATGGCTTTTTGATCCATTTCATATTGGCTGCATACAAAACATAGACTTTTCTATTCTAGAAATCCAAGCTTATAGTTGATAGCCATGGTGTCATTGAGGAGATTGCATCTGATCCTGATTTCTTAGAATTTGATGGTCTATGTTCCTTGAGGGCTTTCGGGTTGCCTTGAAGGCGTGCCTCGGTAAATTTATTTTTACTTCAATTGACTGCGATAAGAGGGCATGAACACACCATATGTACCAAATGTATTTGTTGAAATGCTTTGGAGGCTACTAAGAAAATGAAAAAAATTGCAACAGAGTATGGGCATTCCTCCAAATATGATCTTGTGGCAAGTCGTGATTGCAATGTAAGCGAAAAATAGTATTGTTGTGAGAGAAAAAAAAATGGAGATCGACGGAGCGGATACATAGAGGATGCCTTGATTTTTTTGAGGATGACTTTAGAGGCATCAATGCCTATATTGGAATACCATGGCTGCACGAAATATATAAATCAATGTGTGAAATTCATCAGGGACTTCAAGGTGTGTGCACAACATAGATTTGAAAAGGCATTAGAAACTTATAAGCAAATGCATTATGCAGATGCAGATAGGTGCGTTGCTAGAGAGGTGACTCCAGAGGCCGCCAGCGCATTGAGTGAGCAGGGGTGTGCAAAGCAATAAAGGAAGGACTTTAGAAAATTTCAAGCACTGTGAATGGAGTGTTGGCCATCATTATGTGCACAACATAGATGAGTTTAGAAGCCTGTGTCAACCTTCAAAGCAGATATAAAGCTAATGCGTGGGTAATGGAGGAGCAGTGCTTAGCATATAACAAAGTAAATCTCTTCAAGTTTAGAAACTCTCGAACAAATGCAAGTGGCGCGCTGAGGAAGTAAAGAGAACCATCATTCCAAAGTGGAGAGGTCGATGCCTGCTAGAAAAAGCACAAAATAGATTTGTTGAAATTTCATAAACTTTTAAAAGAAAATACATAACGGTCTTAACAGAGAAATGGGGGTTCCACGTAACAGAAGTGTATGGGCACCCATCAGAGAAAAAAAATGTTGCGCCTTAGCCATTGTGCAAAATGAATGCATAGTAAACAAACATTAAAACATAATGAGGCCGATTCATATTGAATCTCAAAGCATTACCATCAGGTGAAAGGTTGTGTTCACAATGAGCATTCCATGTGATGGGAAGGCTCGATGGAGGTTGTGTTTTCTAGTAAAGAAAAAATTGTTGAAGGGGCTTTTGTAAATTTCAAGGAAAGGAGAATAGAATGCACAAAATAATGTGTAAAACAGACCAGATGAAAGATCAACGCCATGGATTTAGATTGCACACAAAAATGGGTTATGAAAAGGTCTTTAGGGACTTTCTGGCACATGAATAGAGACTATAAAAAAGCATAGTCCCACTCCAACACAAGGTAGAGTGAGAAGCCCGCACTAGTCAATGAAAATGAGAACCACGCTAAACAGGAGGCCTCCATAGCCAAAATGAGTTGCAGAGCTCGAGCATCGGAAATAGAAAAGTTAGGACAAAAATGGGCAAACCAAGATGCAGGAGGGAGATCAACGATGGAGAAAGGAGGATCAAAACCCAGCCACATCCTGGCCGCACCCCACCATATTGCAATCTGAACTTGCACGTCCTTTAATCATCATGAAATGGCGAGATTTCGCCATGTGGTGTGGGCCCAGGTCAAGTCTTGTGGGTGAAACATTAGGAGAATGTGTCAATGATTTCAATTCTGAATGAAATATTTTAAAAGCAAAAGCATTGCCTGTGAGATTCTAATGTGGTGGGCCCAATGAAATATTTCAATGCTCGATAAAGTTTTAAAAAAAAGAGAGACTTTCATCAATTTTCATAAAGGTAAAATATGTTAGATGGTTGGAGACATTAAGGGATGAGTAAATAATTGGTTCTTAAAGTGAGGATTTTTTTTATGTAAAGTCAAAGATGGTGGTGCTGGTGAAATTTGAGTTGCCTCGTAAATCTCTTGAAATATTTTTACTTTTGTAAAGTGAAATAACATAAGATGGAACAAATATTTAAAGAGCACATGAATGGGTGAGAGTTAAATAAAAGATTAAAAATCAGTGATGTTGTTGGGTAAAGATTTATTGCTGGGAAATAAAGTGAAGCTGATAATGGGGCACGGGTAATTTTTTTATTTCCCAGGTTATAAAGTGAATTTAATTTAACATTCACTTTGTGATTAAATCTCATGTTCTGGACAATATTTCAGATGAAATAAATGATATGGATAAAGTGTTTTTGACTTAATAAATATTTTATTTTGAAATTTTTAAGGCAGGGTTTTTCAATATGAAAAATATTTCCCGCTGGGGAATAAATGTAAGACATTTGTTTGCTGAACAATAAAGTGAAGACTAAAACCTAAATATTAGAGTGAAATACTTTAATATATGAGAGCAAATATTTTGCAGCAAAGGCAAAAAGAGCTGAAACAAAAATTTTCACGGGCAAAGGCATTTTACAACTATAGGTAAAATTGAAGATTCTCCACATGGGCGAATTTTCTGTTGAAGAGCAACTAACAACAGGGGCAAATGAAGAGTCAAATTCAATTACAGAGAGATGAGAGAGGTTTTGAGCAGATTGTTGATCAACAGTGGATTGAGTTTTCAGATGGCATCTATGGATGAGACTGATCCTAGGGCTACTTCTATTTCTCTTTTATTCTTTTCTTCTCTCATTGTAAAAAAACAAGAGGAGAGGCTGGGATTCCAATTTCTGAAAACTCTGCAAGTCAGGCAGAAGCTCTGGGTAGAATTGTATAGCTGGGAGGAATGTAATTGAGTCATTAAATCTAAAAGTGTCTGTTATGAATTGTGTTCTCATGTTTATATTTAGCTGATAGTTGTCTCCATTTATGAGATGTATTACTCTTTTTTGATTCAATAATAAGATTATCTGAGTCTTTTCATGCACATTTGTTGCATTTGAGTGATATATGTTGCTGCCTTCTATTATGAGAATAATGTAATTGCTTTAATGAAGCTCAAGGTGCATTTATTATTGCCTTTTGTTCATAGGATAGTCTAATTACTTTAATATATGTGACAAGAATACTATGTTTCAGATGGATTTATAAGAAGCGTTCTCAGATAAAACTTCAGTGATCTGGTTGTCATAATGTGATAACATTTGTAAGGATCTTCATAGAATTTTCAACATTGTAGGATGAACGCTGGTTATATGACTCCATAGCCCATTTTCTGGCATTGGTCAAGTATTATACTTCTGTTGTTTTTCAGCTGGGTCCCCAATCTTCAAAACTTAAAAACCATTTTAAATCCCTGTGTGTTATAGTGTTGTGGTTATCTCATGCTCCAAGTAGTTGATATTACTAATGAACAACCAATTCTATTCAGTATTATCCTATTATGTTGAATTATTAAATGAGATTATATATTGAGCAATATTCTATTATGTATGTGTTTCAATTTGTCGATATTGCTAAAGGGATCACCCTCCCGGGTCTTGCAGAGCTCGAAGTGTAGGAGGTTATTTTAAAATCCTCGTCAGTTGGTCCATGTCCTCTGAGCTGCCCTTGATTGGAAATGGCAACTCCATAGGTAGATTAGGAGACAAACCTGGTTAATAGCATAAAAAAAACCAATAAAATGGCGACTCTGCTGGGGAGAATTTGAGAAAATTCTCACTGAAGAATCCAGAAATAGAGTCATATCATTTGCATAGAGTCATATTATTGTTTTCCATTTTGAATTTAGTTCAAATATTGAATGATCTCAAGCCTGGAGAAAGATTGTTGTAGTGAACCTAATTAATTTCAAGATCTATGGTGCTTTGTTGGTGAATGAAACTCAGAAAGAAAATTACATGTGAAAGAACTTCCTGTTGTTTAAAGTTAAGTCCTCTAAGAAAAGAGGTGGAGACTCTGGCAAGAAGAACCTGATGAAGAGGTGATTATAGTTCCAGCTCTACAATATTTCCAGAAAATTTGTAGTAGTGGCAATGTTTCCAGGTATTCTTCATGTATTTGAACTTCTTAGAAAGAAATTTTATTTCCCTATTTGGTGATTTAGCACTACCAGAGGGAAAGAACAATGAATTTCAGTTTGCACACTTCCATTTGTTGGATCTGTTGAATGTAATTACAGTTCCGTTGAAATAATTTTGTCTAGTGCTCAAATATTTGCTAATTTGGATGGTTAGAATATATTTGTACATCTTAAGGATTTCCATCCATTTGTATTGTCATACATTTCAAGACCAAGTTGTCATTAACCATCATTGTAATACTTCATATGGTCATGATTGTAATTATGCATAATTAGAGAACCTTGAATTGTAATATCCATGGATCATCAAGGTAAAGTAGCCATACCTGTAAAGACCTTGGTTTGGCTTGTTAAGAAATGTCAAAAGTATGATGATTTTCAAGCATCTAATACACCAAAGTGTAAGACCCCAAGAGTTAATAAGCCTAGGTGCAGTCTTGAAAGAAGGCCTAAAGAGATGGATGAAAGTCACAATATGTTTTCACAAGCCCAGTTAAGAGACCATCAAACTATCTCTACTTGTCAAGTTGTTGCACCTTATGTCAATTCCTTTGATCCATTGTATGCTCAGTTAGAATTTTCATGGGTTGATTACAAAGTTCAAAGTATGCCAACTCAAGTCTACAAGAAAATGCTTAGATTTGATGGATATAATGTTTGTGAAGGAAATGCACATGTCAAGTTTTTCCAGCTTCATGGAGAAACACTCATTTGAATATCAAGATATGTGGATGAGATTCTTTGTTAGATCCCTTGAAGCAAGAGCTCGGGATTGGTATTTGAGATTTCCTGAGAAGTCACTTCCTTGGTGGGGTGAATTGGTGAATGCTTATAGAAAAGAGTTTGCAAGAGATCCCTATGACCTTCTCAGAAGGTTAAAGCAGATCAAGAAACAAGATGATGAGTCAAGTGTTGATTTTAGTAATAGATTTGATGCTGCTTTGTCACTTATCCCAAACAATTTCAGAGCTAGCACGTCATATTGTATTGATATTTATTTTGAAGCTTATGAAAAAGGATCTAGTGCATTGTTAAAAGAGTTTAAAATATTGAGTATGCAGGTAGCTTACACAGTCCTAGACAGTATGGAGAAGCAGAGGAATGAATATATAAAAAGATTGTTGTCTTCAATTGTCTGTAAACATGCTGAGGAAATCAGCAAATGTTTGAATGTGAAGGATCAGAGGTATTCAAAGAAGTGCATAGTTGAGAAGGTAGAAGATAAGACATATGTATCATTTGATGAAGAGAAAGTTGTTAATGAACAACTTAAAGAAGAAGTATACCAAACTGAGAATCAACAGTGGAGTCTTCCGAGTCAAGAACATGATGAAGGATATCAGTTGGACTTATTCTTTGAAGAAGAGAAGTGCAATCAACAATGTTTTAATACAGTTGGCCATGTCAATCTCACAAGGGTTGAATGTAGCTTTGGTAAAAATCTCCATGATGAAACATTTGAATTTGCTGACTTAGGGAATTCTCTTGAGCACATCAATCTACCAGCTACAAGTGACAGAGTATGTGATGGATTTCAGTTTGAAAGATCAACTGCAAGCAGTTGCAATGTGTAAACTATTGATAGTTTTTAGTTTGATAGAGAAGATGTTTGTGTCTACCCTCAAGAGGATGTAAATGTTAAACTCAATGAAGACACCCAGCTCAATGTTGAGATTCAAAATGACACACGTTGTTTTTACGATAACTTAGTGGTGAGTAAGGATGGACAAGTGGATGGTCTGTTCTCTTTGACAGATTGTGACAATGTTCCTGACAATATTGTTGACAATTCAATTTCCTACGATTGGGGAGACCCTGTTTATGATCAGCCCATTAGGTTTTCAAACTTTGATGATGATGATGTTTTGGAATACCCTATTTTACAATTTGATAATGTATCCAGTTATTGTGAAGGTCATGAGGAGGAAATTGTTGAAGGAATAGATCAGAACAGTGATCTATTAAGTTGTGAAAAAATATCAGATCTATTGACCACTAAATATGCATCTTTTGTCTATGAAAATGATGATGATCTTCATGGTGTAAGGTATGATGCAAGTGAATCTGATTCTCCTTCAAATTATGAACCGACTAATCGTGATGATGATAATGTGCATGAAAACAAGCAGTTACTTGATTGCAATGATGCAATGTATGATGATTATGAAAGTGAGCATGCTGATGCAAATTTAGAGATCTATTTTGATAAGTTTGAAGCAGTAGGTGACTATGAGGATTATGCATCTAATGAGCCAAGTTTTGAAAAAATTGATGTGGATTTAAACAAGTCTTTGTTTGTTGACTTGAATGATTCTAGCCATGAGTCGTTTCATGTGGATGTAGAGGTTGATTTCAATGAGAAATCAGATTATGATTCTAAACTAGAATTGCTTGTTGTTGAGCAAGCTTGTGATTTTGAAAAGGTTGATACCTCATGTTCAGAAGATGACTGTATCACTATAGATGATGATGAGTTAGAAGTTTCTTATGACTCTCACTACAAGCATGATGAAGAGAAAGTACAAAGTGTGCCAATGCATGGGTGTATCTCTTTGAATACACTCGATGATAGTTTGCATGATGAGCCAGATCTTCTGGCAAGTTCTTATGATGGTTTACATTTTGATATGCAAACTAGTGATTAGAATGAGCTTAATAGTTCCAGCCATGTAGCAGATTGTAAGTGCTATTTTTTTTAGCTAGAAGAAGTTTTTATTGAATGTGGCAACGTGCAAAACATTGAAGAAGGTTTTTTTTATCCTAAGAATGATTTGTATGATGAATTTGATAAGTTCTTGCCACATTATAACTATCAACATTTTGAAAGTATGTCTAATTTTCAAATGCACAGTGATTATGAACATGTTGATGATGTGATGTATGATGGCCTATTAGGCGGCACCAATATGTTAAATTAGGCAGATGGTTGTGATCAGACTATGGTTTCATATGGTCTTGATCCCCATTTTCCCATGTTGCCACTTGATACAAAAACATAAAATGAAAAGAGTGGAAATCGTGAGACCTATTTGATTTGGTTTCCAATTCATGAAAAAGCTAAACAGGAAGCAAGTTCTCACTTGCAGAAAGACAACTTAATCCTTCTGTTTGTAGAGGTGCAGTCACCCATGTTGTTATGGTTTGACAAGTGCAAGCACGAATTGAGGGATATCAATTTTTTTTGCAGAATTGTGTTTGACAGAGGTAAATACTAATTTCACCTTTTCATTTGGTGGCCTGGGGTCACCAAATGAAGTTGAAAAATGAAGGTTAAATAAAGAAACAGTTTGAGGACACCTGATGACTCAACTTTTGGTCTACTTCCCCAGAGATCTGGAATCTTGCTATGCCCATAGGCGGCATACAACCCCAGTCAGAGCCATTGTTGGCACTCTCAAATTTTGCAAATTTGAGATGCCTATTTCAAAATTTTGCCTCTGCACTTTCAGAAATGCACCCGATCAATATGCATGAATGACCTACTTTAGAGGGTCATAATTTGAAGCCCACTAATTTTCAAGCAAAATCCCTTTGCAAAAACACTCATGTGTCCTATGTGAACCTGCATGTCAGTTTTCAGCTTCTCAAGATGAGTTTTAATTGGGTTTTTAAAAGTGAAGCTGGAGGGTTTTATCACTGTTCAGTTGTTTGCTAATGTTCAGTTTTGCAAAGTAGCTTCCTATTTGAGTTTGGATTTTGCAACCTGATGACTGTCAAGTTAAAAAAAATGTCATTCTACATTTTCTATACTAGGATGAGCTCACATGTCAGTTTTCAGGGCATCACGAGTTGATTTACTATTTTTAGCAGATCAAAACCAAACTGAATTTCTTCAGTTTTGCACTTAAACTTTTTTGAGAGGCTAGCTTCGAGTGTAAATAACTGTTGATTGGTGATGATACGAGAAAATCCTTTTTTCCCATGTGCTTACTACATCCAAATGAACCACTTTGTCTAGTGGTAGCTCGCCAAGAGTTGATTTGCTATTTTTACAAATTGGTGAGTGGGTCAGTTTTAATTGGTTTAGAAAGACTATAGTTTCATAAAGTTTTATTGGGCCACTTTGAGGATGGATAACTTTCACCCCATGAGTCCTATTGTCGAGCTGTCTTTTGTATTGCATTCTCTGGACCAATGGCTACATGCCTTCAAGTTTTCAATGCTCGACGAGATCGTTTTCCTAGTTTTCAAAGGCGATTCTAGAGCTCACCTAGCCTGTTTTGTCCATTTATCAAATATGCCAGAAAATAGTTTTCATTGAAAACCTAGTTTGTATTTTCACTCCTGATGCACTCAGATGTCGTCTCAAATGAAATTGAGCTAGAAAGTTGTTTGAAAATGAAATTTTTTTAGCCGGACCCACATGGGGACCCAGCCTACTTCACATGGTTGAAGTGTTTTTTCTTTCAGTTTTGGTAAAGAGACATTGTCAAAGATTGAGGGTTCATGTTATTATCTTTTAAATAACATGTTCCTCAAGAAAAGATTGTTATTTTTCCCGATAGAGTCACTGTCTAGCTTGTGACTTGACAATGTGTGATCAAGCATCTATGCAAAATGAAGAGGTTTCTGAATAGTTTGAAGCAACAATTTGAATTACCATGGAGTAGAGTCGTTGCACTTTTCATTCTTGTTGGGTAGTTGGAACTTTTATGTGATATTGGAAAGGGAAATTTTTAGCATACTAATATGGTCAGAATTCTGGATGGTGTGAGCTTGGAACTGGTATAGAATACTTTTAAGGTGAAAGCAAATTCAGCAAATGTAAGTATGCATGCTTAGTAAAGCAGAATTGCAAGTAGACAATTTGTCTCTAAAGCAAAAAAAGCTTCCAGTGGATATGTAAATGGATCAGTGGATGAGTTTGGAGATCCATGGTGTTAACTTTTTGGAAAGAGGAGATTTTATTCTTGATCTTTCGAAACATAAATTGTTGATGCTTCTTAAATGCAAATGTAAAAGGCTATCACTCAAGCTTGGAGGTCTATGGATTTTTTATCCATTTCATATTGGCTACATACGAAACATAGACTTTTCTATTCTAGAAATCCAAGCTTATAGTTGATAGCCATGGTGTTGTTGAGGAGATTGCATCTGATCATGATTTCTTAGAATTTGATGGTCTATGTTCCTTGAGGGCTTGCGGGTGTCCTTGAAGGTGTGCCTTGGTAAATTTATTTTTACTTCAATTGACTGTGATAATAGGGTACCAACACACCATATGTACCAAATGTATTTGTTGAATTACTTCGGAGGCTAGTAAGCAAATGCAAAAAATTGCAACAGAGTATGGGCATTCCTCCAAATATGATCCTGTGGGAAGTCGTGATTGCAGTGTAAGCTGCAAATAGTATTGTTGTGAGAGCAGAAACAAATGGAGATCGATGGAGCAGATACATGGAGGACGCCTTGATTTTTTTGAAGATGACTTTAGAGGCATCAATGCCTATATTGGAATACCATGGCTGCATGAAATATATAAATCAATGTGTGAAATTCATCAAGGACTTCAAGGTGTGTGCACAACATAGATTTGAAAAGGCATTAGAAACTTATAAGAAAATGCATTATGTAGATGCAGATAGGTGTGTTGCTAGAGAGGTGACTGTAGAGGCAGCCAGTGCATTGAGTGAGCAGGGGTGTGCAAAGCAGTAAAGGAAGCACTTTAGAAACTTTCAAGCACTGTGAATGGAGTGTTGGCCATCATTATGTGCACAACATAGATGAGTTTAGAAGCCTCTGTCAACCTTCAAAGCAGATATAAAGCACATGCACGGATAATGGAGGAGCAGCGCTCAGCATATAACAAAGTAAATCTCTTCAAGTTTAGAAACTCTCAAAAAAATGCAAGTGGCGCACCGAGGAAGTACAAAGAACCATCATTCCAAAGTGGAGAGGTCGATGCCTGGTAGAATAAGCACAAAATAGATTTGTTGAACTTTCATAAATTTTTAAAAGAAAATACATTGACGGTCTTAACAGAGAAATGGGGGTTCCACGTAACAGAAGTGTATGGGCACCTATCGGAGAAATAGAATGTCGCACCTTATCCATTGTGTGAAATGAATGCATAGTAAATAACCATCAAAACATAATGAGGCCGATTCAGATTGAATCTTAAAGCATTACCATCAGGTGAAAGGCTATGTTCACGGTGAAAATTCCATGTGATGGGAAGGCTCGATGGAGGTTTTGTTTTCTAGTAAAGCAAAATTTGTTGAAGGGGCTTTTATAAATTTCAAGGAAAAGAGAATAAAATGCACAAAATAATGTGGAAAAGAGACTAGATGAAAGATCAACACCATGGATGCAGATTGCACACAAAAATGGGTTATGAAAAGGTCTTTAGGGACTTTCTGGCACATGAATAGAGACTATAAACAAAGCATTATCCCACTCCAACACAAGGCAGAGTGAGAAGCCCGCACCAGTCAATGAAAATGAGAACCATGCTGAATAGGAGGCCTCCATAGCCAAAACGAGTTGCAGAGCTCGAGCATCAGAAATAGAAAAGTTAGGACAAAAATGGGCAAACCAAGATGCAGGAGGGAGATCAATGATGGAGAAAGGAGGATCAAAACCCAGCCACATCCTAGCCGCACCCTACCATATTGCGATCCGAACCTGCACATCCTTTAATCATCGTGAAATGGCGAAATTTCACCATGTGGCGTGGGCCCAGGTCAAGTCTTGTGGGTGAAACATTAGGAGAATGTGTCAATTATTTCAATTCTAAATGAAATATTTTAAAAGCAAAAGCATTGCCCATGAGATTCTAATGTGGTGGGCCCAATGAAATATTTTGGTGCTCGATAAAGTTTTTAAAAAAAGAGAGACTTTCATCAATTTTCATAAAGGTAAAATATGTTAGATGGCTAGAGACATTAAGGGATGATTAATAATTGGTTCTTAAAGTGAAGATTTATTTTATGTAAAGTCAAAGATGGTGGCGCCGACGAAATTTGAGTTGCCCCATAAATCTCTTGAAATATTTTCACTTTTTTAAAGTGAAATAACATAAGATGGAGAAAAAATTTAAAGAGCACATGAATGGGTGAGAGTTAAATAAAAGATTAAAAATTAGAGATGTTGTTGGGTAAAGATTTATTGCTAGGAAATAAAGTGAAGCTGATAATGGGACACGGGTAAATTTTTTATTTCCCAGGTTATAAAGTGAATTGAATTTAACATTCACTTTGTGATTAAATCTCATGTGCTGGAGAATATCTCAGATGAAATAAATGATACGGCTAAAGTGTTTTTGACTTGATAAATATTTCATTTTGAAATTTTTAAGGTAGGGTTTTTCAATGTGAAAAATATTTCCAGCTGGGGAATAAATGTAAGACATTTGTTTACTAAACAATAAAGTGAAGACTAAAATCCAAATATTAGAGTGAAATACTTTAATTTATGAGAGAAAATATTGTGTAGCAAAGGCAAAAAGAGCTAAAACAAAAAATTTCACGGGTAGAAGCATTTTACAGCTGTAGGTAAAATTGAAGATTCTCCACTTGGGCAAAATTTCTGTTGAAGAGCAACTAACAACAGGGGCAAATGAAGAGTCAAATTCAGTTATAGAGAGATGAGAGAGGTTTTGAGTAGCTTGTTGATCAACAGTGGATTGAGTTTTCAGATGGCATCTACAAATCAAACTAATCTTAGGGCTACTTCTATTTCTCTTTTATTCTTTCTTCTCTCATTGTAAAAAAAGAGAGGAGAGGTTGGGATTCCAATTTCTGAAAGCTCTGCAAGTCAGGAAAAAGCTCTGGGTAGAAATGTATAGCTGGGAGGAATGTAATTGAGTCATTAAATCTGAAAGTGTCTGTTATGAATTATGTTCATATGTTTATATTTAGCTGATAATTGTCTCCATTTCTGAGATGTATTACTCTTTTTTGATTGAATAATAAGATTATCTGAGTCTTTTCATGCACATTTGCTGCATTTGAGTGATATATGTTGCTACCTTCTATTATGAGAATAATGTAATTGCTTTAATGAAGCACAAGGTGCATTTATTTCATGCCTTTTGTTCATAGGATAGTGTAATTGCTTCAATATATGTGACATGAATACTATGTTTCAGATGGATTTATAAGAAGGGTTATCAGATAAAACTTCAGTGATCTTGTTGTCATAATGTGATAACATTTGTAAGGATCTTCATAGCATTTTCAACACTATAGGATGAATGCTGGTTATATGACTCCATAGCCCATTTTTTACCACTGGTCAAGTATTATACTTTTGTTGTTTTCAGCTGGGTCCCCAATTTTCAAAACTTAAAAACCATTTTAAATCCCTGTGTGTTATAGTGTTGTGGTTATCTCATGCTCCAAGTAGTTGATATTACTAATGAACAACCAATTCTATTCAGTATTATCCTATTATGTTGATTCATTAAATGAGATTATTTGTTGAGCAATATTCTGTTATGTATGTGTTTCAATTTTTTGATATTGCTAAAGGGATCACCCTCTCGGGTCTTGCAGAGCCTGAAGTGTAGGAGGTTATTTTAAAATCCTTTTCAGTTGGTCTAGGTCCTCCGAGCTACCCTTGATTGGAAATGGCAACTGCATAGGTAGATTAGGAGACAAACCTAGTTAATAGCATAAAAAATAACCAACAGGATCCCATTAGCGATAGGAGATATAGTGAAGAGACCATATTAAGACACGTACACCTACATGAAAATAAATGGTACAAAAGACATCACACATAAGATCTTTCCAAATTATTGAAAGAAAGTTTTCAGAGAATCTCATCGCTCATTGCTATTTTGGAGCTTAAGCTCTGAAATGAATCTGTGATGAGCGATAAAATACAAAAATAACAGGCCAACACTCATTGCTAATTCTCCTTATATAGTTTGCAAGAAAATAGAGATGATAGATCTTCATAGTGACATTGTGTATCTTGTATCACTAATATAGAACCTAGCACTTCAAACATATCTATGATACGCGATGCATGAGAAAACCATCATATTGCTGAGCATCGCTAATTGAAATTTATCATTTCATGACCATCCATGATAAGTGTTGAAGATAAGAACATAAGGTCAGATGCCATCACTTATCACTATTACAATACTCAAGGCTCAAAATCCATTAGTGATAAGTGATCCCTGAATGATAAAAGGAATATCACTCATCATGCATTGATGTCAAGAGCTCTTGCAACTATTCGCGATGAGCAAAAATAAAGAAATATCACTCATCGCTTATTGCCAATTCAGAACATACACTTCTGAAGTAATCAATGATGAGTGACAAGGATAAAAGGCTGATAGGACTTAAGTGAAGACTTGTAAGCACATGCTCATAAGTTGTTCTAATGAAGGGGACCCTCTAGGATGATATGATAGAAGGGGCTCAAAAACTCCTAAGTCATAAAATGAAAAGGATGTAAATGCCAAAAAGGCTATTTACTTAACCTTATAAAAATTAAGACACTCAGACCTAGGCATGGGGGACTAATTACTCAATGACATTGAATGACATAATATGTTTTAAATTAACTGGCAATGAGCAACGATAAGTCAACAACAAAATATACCATTTTTCAAGCATTTAGATCCAAGGGTTTCACAAGAAAGGACTCCAAGCCAATACAAGAACCCTTCAACAGTGATGACAAGCATAACCCTAAGCCCTCAAATATCATCCTATCATTCAATTTAACAAGGATTTGACATGGAGCATAATAAAAATTTTGCAGGTTCCATCAGTGGCGTGATTTGGGACATCTGTTTCTCAGTGAATAGAGTGAGAATCCAGAATCTCAAGTGAAGTAGACCAAGAACAAAATACAAAAATAAAGAACCAAGCAAGAGAACCAAAACCAAAAAACATATGTATAGTATTTACATAAATTACAAGGCTAGACTAGTCTTAAAACTTCTGTTTACCTCTTTCAAAAACCCTATTCTCCACTGTTTGCACTATGCCCAAGCTAAAAACATTATCATGAAGAATCCACTAGTTGCTCATGTTGCAACTATTGTATTCAACCATTATAGACATGTGCCGATTCTTGGACTTATCTCTCTCATTTATGTCCCTTTGTGTGTTCAAATTAGGTGTTAACTGGAATATATGATTAGTGTAGCACTCCAACTAGCTCAACTTATCATTATATCTCATCAAATGCTCCCTTAATTGGTATGGGAAAGTGAAACACTCATAGTCCATTTGACTGATATCATATTCATTAGGATCAACACCATACCCATCTTGTGTAGTAAACAAAAAACATTGATATATAGGCTCCTTTTTAGGTAGGTGTTTGTATGCTTTAGAACAATATAAATCAATTATATTGCCCACTACTTCATTTTCTTGAAAAATCAATTTCTCATAATCCAGGGCACTTTCATTTTTACTTAAAGAAAAGTCCTTATAAAAGTCATCATTTATATCATTCTAGATACTAGAAATGATTTTTGCTTCAGGAACAATATCATAATTTGATTCCTCTTCCTAGTCATCATGTCTTAACTTGAAACAATTTTTTTCAAAAGATAGATGAACTAACTCAGAAATGATATGATCAGAAGTAGGGTTTTAAAATGTGTTTTCAAATGACATGTCTATTGATTCATGATGGAAATTTGAACATATTTTCTATGGCTGCCATAAAATGCATGATTCTATGAACAAGAATTACCACTTCATGCCCACATCAATAGATTCATTTCATTCTGAAAAGAAAACCATTAAACAAGATACCTAAACTATGCAAAAAAAAATGCTTTCATTGAAACTAATCTCTATTGCACTCCTATCATTCAAGAATTTGTGCCTATATTTAAAATTCTCTCAATAAAATCATGTGCACAAAGAGCTATGATGAGTGGAGATTCAAAATGAAAATGCAAATGTTCTAAATCAGAATGTAAACAAGCTAGATGCTGAAATTGAAATGCAAAGCAAAGATAATGGAAGAAGATGCAAAACATAAAGATACAAAATTTGTGTAGGGGAAAAATGAGAAGAGAGTCTTGTTTAAGTAGGAATATTTTAGGGCGAATGGAAGTTGTGGAAGTAATGTGGGATAAAATATTGGTTTGGAGGAAAAATACCCCACATGCATGAGATGGGTAAGATAAAAGATTGAAATGGATAAATGCATTTAGGTGGTAAATGGATAATTTAATGAATATGTGGGATATTTTAATGATTAAATGAATATGAAAATGAATGAAATGTGTAAATGCATTAATGTATGAATATTTTATAATGGATAAATTCTTGTGAAAATGGGTTTAGTGAAAAATGATTATGGACTTAAAAATGATTTTATGAGATGAATTATGCCAATGGATCATAATGGATAGATTATTAAATAATTTAATGGAATATGCAAATTATATTTTAATGATGAATGTATAAACGATAAATGATAAATGATTAGATTATTTTATGAATAATGCTTATAGATGCCTATAAATGCTTATAATATGAATAAATGGTTATAATATGGAGATATGATTATAAAGGTGACAAATTGAAATAAGAAATGGGTAAAAGTGATTACGAGGACATTTTTATGTGTCTACATTTTTTGTTCTTCTGAGTAGACCTTTTCATTTCCTTCTTCAAAAAAATTTTGGTCAAAAACAACCATGTCTATCTCTGTGTCAATAGCTACACATCCTACTTCTACTTCATGTAAACATTTAGAAACCCAACCCTACTGAATTTTATTACCCATCCCATCATTAAAATCAGTTTTGAAAGTTTGAATATAAGAACTCTTGTCTTCAAATTTAACACCAATCAGATCATCACGATGTTCTAATTCTAAAATAGTTAGATTACTCTACAATAGTCTACAATATGCAATATGTTTATCTACTGGTATATGCATAATTTCATGAGTATTGGCATAGTCAAATTATTTGAGCAATAAAGATTCTTTCAAATTTTCCTCATATAGAGATTTGTATTCCTTATGAGAATAATTCACATTTTCACCTCCATTACCCTGGTTACCAACCTTTAATAACACGCCAATAGTATATGCAAATATGACAATATCATCATTTGTATTGTTATGCATACATTCACCTTCAAACACATCCCTATTCATCTTTTGAGTGAACTCTTGATCTTTGTTACTAGGACTAGAATTCTTGAAATTTTGAAACCTCATTGTTTGTTCATAATCATGCTTTGCTTCCTCAACAATTTTGATCCAATCAATTATTTGATAAAAATCTTGAGGCTTTAATTCCTTAGGCAAGGTACTAAGCCCTAGCTCATAGATGTCATAGAATAATTCAATGCAAACTAGATCATCAAGTCTTAACCTGTTAGGGGTTTCTAACAAAGAATCCAAAAACCTTGCTAGTAATTCATATGGTGATTCCTCTTTACTCCTCTTCATACTAGAAAATATTTGAATTATCAATTCCTAGTCATTATTATATGAACACTACTAAAAAATGTCAAAAAATTTCTCAAGATCAATATGTTGTGAGAATGAGCAAAATGAAACATATAGATTACCATTACATTGATCATCCTTTTCTTTCCTATTTATTTCATCTTTATAATGTGTATCAAGAGAACAAACACTTGCAGCCATATACCCTTTCATCATTGAGTATTTAATAGTATTTTTTATGTCCATAGTAATATAATATGCTTGTTGCAATGTTGTAGGCGCTTTATCCCTTATCAAATAACTCATTTTATTCTCAAAAGCACCTAAATATGTAATTAAACACTCTGCATCACTAGGTCTCAAATACTCAAGGATATCATTTACTACCTTCATGAATATGAGATTAAAAGAAGGAACTAACTCTTCTTCATCTTGTTTGATTTCCCTAAATCTCCTTCTTATCTCATTGGGACTAATCCCTTCACCAAATTGTTCTATAAATGCTATCATAAAAGCATCCCATGAAACTATAGAACATTTTGGTAGATATGAGTACCAGTCTGAGGAATCCTCTTTTAATGACTGAGCAAACAAATTCATGACACCATCCTCATGATTTATTTCAAAATCACCCATCACATCTGTGAATGCATTTAAGTTCTTGGAAGTTGGCTCATATTTTTTCCCTATAAATATTGGTAATTGTTTCCTAATATCATCAAGAATATTGTTAGGAAAACCTCTGATACCTCCAAAGCTCAAAGACTTATATCTCTCAATAGAGAACTTCCTTTGTGGGTATTTTAGTGATTGCATGGCCAACATATTTGTATTTGATATTTTACTAGAGAATATAGGGGAACAATGCACCTCTATTGTACTTTACTCTTCAAATGTTAACCCTATAGTAAATTCCCAACTCAAATATATTTTATGTCTTAGCACCTTTAAAAGGAACTATTACAAAAATAAGTATACTTCTTCCATTCCATTTAGATATTACATATTTCAACTTAGATGTATGCAACATAACTATCACTATTCCATTCCTTAGTGCTTTAACTCACTAAATTAGGAATAAAGTATTTCTTCCACATTTCTAAAATGGATTTCATACACAATTATTTCTTCTTTTAAGTCAAAACAAATGGAAAATACCTGGATATATTGGAAAAGATCACACTTTATCAGGTTCTTTTCATAGAGTCTCCACCTTCTTTGTAGAGGATCAAACTTCAACCATATGAAGTCACATCCACTAGTTGATTTGACTCTAAGATTCCTTGTCCTTCAATATTTTCACTGATATAGAGTTCTTCAGAGTTGCCACTCACTATTAGTGAGAACTTTGTATTAAGAACCTCTATGAATCAATTAATGAAAACTAATGTACTACAAATATTTTCGCAAGTAACTCCACAATGGAGTCAACATTTTTGTTGATTTTTTTTTAAGAACCATACTTAATCTTAGTCCTTACCTATGAAACTACAAGAACTCAATTATCAACAAGGATGAGGATTGGCCAACACTTAAGTGAAGCATTAAAAACCTCACTTCTTCTCTTCAAGCTTTGTAAAACCTAGGAGGGTAATCCTATTGATGCTCATAATATCTCAACGTGATCAAGAGAATTTCCTCACATAAATTTATTCCTCAAGAAACCAACATCATCTAAGGCTTGGCAGACCTCTTATGAAGTTGGTGCGGTGTAATTTAAAGTATGTTATGAATTCATTCTCATTTTAAATCTCTGGCCAAATTCATTACTAGCTCAGTCAACCACAAGATAAACTAATAGAAAAATCAGTGTCCTATCTGAGGGAACAATGGAGTCATACTTTGTAATCAATCAGTAATACAACTATAATTGAACATTAGTAATCAGTGGACTATCATCATGTTACCTTGTAGCATCCAACTCTCTACATTTTTAAAACATTGCCTCCTTACCAAATCCTATATCCATTTCCCAAAAAATAATGGTCTCATTTTAGCATTAAATCAACTCATTGAATTGAAGCACAAACAAAACCATTCATTCAGTGCAAATGACATAAGATAAATGAAATTATATAATTAACAATTTTATTCATAATTGGCAAGAAAATACATAGGAGAGCAATATTTTAGAACAAATATTATCTTTCATTCTTGATATTGCTTTGTAAAACTATATTTAAGATCATCATATAGTATAACTTATGCCCTGCACTGGCTTCTGATATATTCACTATTTGCTTCTTGAGCATAGTTTTCACCTAGACCTTTCTTGGACTCAAAATTTTCTGAACTCTCAAACTTCAGCCATTAAATCCCCTTTATAAACAAGGGGAGCAACAAGCATTTGACTGAGTTACAGTTTCATTTCATTTCATTTCAAAAACTTAATTTCAACCGATTCTTCAAAAATCTCCCTACGTGGTTTTATGCAATCATTTGAGAATAGGGAAAGACAAAAGACAAAACACATGTGCATGATATTATTAGTTACTATCGCCATGTCCATGTTGAACAAAAAATATTTTGTATCATATTAGTTGGAGGACCTCCACATCAACATGGAGGAGTAAAAGACCAAAACCATGGAAATATTGAAACAAATACCTCCTATGCAAAGACCATGGTGTCATTGAAAACAAAAACAAGGAGAAGACCCTATTCTAAGTCGTCAACATTAGAGAATGATTGACCACTCCTTGTTCATGATGAAATTGGAGGAACCATTACCAAATCATCATCAAAGCTTCCATATGGCACCAAAGAGAGAAGATACTAGCCATATCCCAAGTCAATGTCATCCTCAACATCTGAAGGACTATCAAAGTGCACAATGGGAGAATTATGTTTTCCCAAGTAGACCTTATGAATCTTATTGTTTTTCCTAGCCTTCTTCACAAGTTGAGCAAGCTCCTTTCGCTTAAACTTGACCATTTATTTTGCAATGGTCATGTTTCTCAAGTTGTAGGTACTCTAGACAATTTATTTCTTCTTATGACCTCGAGCCCTCCTCTTACCCTTTGAAACCTCAGGAAATTCCTTATTTTCTTTCTTAATTACAGACATATCCTCATAACACTCAAACACAGTAAGTCGGCTAGACCTCCTAAGGGATAAATTGGCACACCATTCTTTCCCATTTTTAAAATGAATAGAAGTTGAAAATTCAAAAGACTCTAAATCAAAGTTGTAGGGAAACACACCTACAAACCTAGACAATTGCACCCAATACAAGAAAAGGAATTCCTAAACAGGCTAGAGCATGAACAACAGAGAGCCTAATTGAAAAATAACTCACCTAGGACAAGAAAATTCACTATTTAACTCAGGGAGAATTAACACCTTCACACTTCTTCACTAACCCACACCTCACATTCACTGCAGACTCAAAATATGGTGAAGAGGAATGGTGAAAAATCTACATTAAATAGACGTTTTGGAGCATGCAAAAGTTAATGATTCAGGAAGTACTCATGTGAGTGAGTTGATAACTTAGCAACTCAGTTTTGAATCTGGGTTGTCAATCTTAAAGAATTTAAAACTTCATCTATGGCAATCATGACCATCATTTTTCTGCCATTAGCAATTTGTTCCTAGAAATAGTGATGCCACCTTAAATGTTGCAACGTCCTCCCTTAATCCTAATTAATCATACATGATCTGACAATTAACATGCATTTCCAACTCAATTTGTGCTCCTTCATTAATATTAGTGAATTACATAAGACCAACATCTTGGAGAGAAAAATTCCTCATATACTTCATCGCTCATCACTGTTCTCCCCCAAATCTTAGGGTGTAATCAGTGATGAGAGTATTACCGTGATGAAGTTTAGTCCATTGGATCATCTTGTTTTAAATCCACATTAATGGTTCTCGATGCATCCCACTACTTTCCTTTTTTCTTTATAAAATGTCCTCCAGATTCTACCATGTTGCCTTTTCTAGCAATAGTTGTTACCTATCACTAATGCATCTCATCCTTCATCAGCTTCATCAATGATGTAAGCATCCATGCAATGAAATCTCAGCCCTTGGATCTATGGCCCATCTTTGATCACATTCAATTTCCCATCATAGATTGCTAATTAAAACTTCACACCTTGGATCCCATTAGCAACGAGAGATATAGTGAAGAGACCACATTAAGACACGTACACCTACATGAAAATCAATGGTACAAAAGACATCGTACATAAGATCTTTTCAAATTAGAAAAAGAAACCTTTTAGATAATATCATTTCTCATCGCTATTTTGGAACTTAGGGTCTGAAATGAATCCGTGATGAGTTATAAAATACAAAAATAATAGGCCATCACTCATCGCTAATTCTCCTCATATAGTTTGCAAGCAATTAGAGATGAGAGATCTTCATAGTGACATTGTGTACATATCATGTATCGCTAATATAGAACTTAGCACTTAAAACATATCTACAATACATGATGCATAGGAAACCCATCATAACACTCATCGCTAATTGAAATTAATCATTTCATGACCATCCGTGATGAGCAATGAAGATAAGAACATAAGGCTAGAGGCCATCACTTATCGCTATTACAATACTCAAGGCTCAAAATCCATTAGTGATAAGTGATCCCTCAATGATACAAGGAAAATCACTCATCACACATTGATATCAAGAGCTCTAGCAGCTATTCACGATGAACGAAAATAAAGAAATATCACCCATCTCTTGTTGCCAATTTGGAACATACACTTCTAAAGTAATTAGTGATGAGTGATAAGGATAAAAGTCTGACGGGACTTAAGTGAATACTTGTAAGCATGTGCTCATAAGTTGTTCTAATGAAGGGGACCCTCTAGGATGATATGAAAGAAGGGGCTCAAAAACTCCTAAGTCATAAAATACAAAGGATGTAAAGGCCAAAAAGGTTCTTTACTAAACCTTATAAAAATTAAGACACTCAAACCTAGGCATGGGGGACCGGTTACTCGATGACAGTGAATGACATAAGATGTTTTAAAGTAACTGGCAACAAGCAACGATAAGTCAACAACAAAATATATCATTTTTCAAGCATTCAGAGCGAAGGGTTTCAAAAGAAAGGACTCCAAGACAATACAGTAACCCTTCAATAGTGATGACAATAAAAACCCTAAGCACTTAGATATCAGTCCAACATTCAAATGTAATAAGGATTTGAGATAGAATAAAAAAAAAATTGCAGGTTCCATCAAGACCAATACCTCCAAAACAATGCTGCTACACTACCCTCATAGGCCAATTAGGCCACTTTTACAAAGCATTGACCATGAAATATTTTCATTGACCACAAAACCTCATTTCTTGACCTTGAATAGGCTTCAAAAACACTAAATCAACAATTCCTAACAAGAGAAACAACTATTAGATTGCCTAAATATCAAACCCTTGCTTTAGGACAATTCTATGCTTAAAACATGAGGGTTTATTGAAAATCAATACCCCAGGCCCTACTTCACCTTACCACTGCCTCAAGCACCTCAAAATATACCTGCACATGCTTACTAAATCATCTCCAAACCTTTAACATTGCATTTTCACCAAATCTCAACTCTTAACCATCACTTTTCAAGCCAAAATACATAATTTTATAACTAGGGCAACATCAAAAAGCCCTCAAGCTCAACTCCCTGCTCCAAATTCCTACACCAACATCTAAACCTACTCTAATCCACCCATTCCACCAAGTTCCAAGCAACTCTACTAGTGGAATGGGTGTTTATTACATTTTATTCACTTCAAACCCTTAAAATAAGGTTTTATGGCTGCCTATAGTATTTTGGCTCTTAAATCTTCCTCCCTTGATGAAAATACTCCACACTCGAGCCAAAGAAAATTTAACACATTTTCCTATCAATTCCAATGAATTTCAAAACAAAATAAGACTATATGGAGTCGTACATATCAATGAAGCAACAAATTTCATAGAAAAACACAAAATTTAAGAGATTTTTTTATTGATTCTTCAACAAAACTTCAACTAGAGGGTTTTCCTCAAGTTATTGCAACATATTTAAACCTTATACATCAAGAATCAACCAACAAACTAACCTCAACCAACTTTTGAACTGACATGACCATTGGTCTTCTCAAATTTGGCACTTTTTCACTTTTCAATATGATAACATTTGCACAAATTGTAACATTAACAACATTGCCTCAAAAATGACTCAACTAATATGAATAATGGTCTATTATGACCTTATTTTCACAATAAAAGACTCACATCACCCTAAAGCTATCACAAGACCAAAAATGACCATATTTACAAGTTTCAACATGGTGCCCCTGCACCAGACCCAGATGGGAAAGCCCGCAAAACATAAAAATTCACAATAACAAACCCATGCAAAACCATTGCCACAAAAGGTGAACCATAAATCAAACAATATTCTTTTCAATAAACAATATAGTCTTTTTTAAACAACACCTTATTGAAAAGGAAACAAGATAGCCTAAGCTAGAGAACAACAATCAACATTGCCTTATGGAAAACAACATAAACTATATAACATTAACTATTTCATTGTGTTGCAACCATCACCACAAAATGGAAACCATAAATGAAACAATATAGCCTAAGCTAGAGAAAAACAATCAACAATACCTTATCAAAAACAACATAAATGGTATAACATTAACCATTTTATTGTATTACAACCATCACCACAAAATGGAAGCCATAAATGAAACAATATTGGTTTCAACAATGATCCAAATGGAAAAACCCACAAAACAAAAAAACTCACAGTAACAAACTGATTCAAAAGCTTCACCAAAAAATGCAAACCATAAATGAAACAATATTGGTTTCAATAGTGACCCAAATGAAATAACCCACAAAAAAAAAGAATTCACAGTAATAAACCAATGCAAAAAAAAAAAATTGCCTTCCAACCATCGTGACTACATGTAAAACCATAAATGAAACAATATAGCCTAAGCTAAAGAACAACAATCAACAATGTCCTATGAAAAATAACATAAATTATTTTCAAAATACTCTAGAAAGGGTTTTTTCAATATGCACCTCTTCCCACTTGCTTCAAATGCACCTCTTTTGGCTTGCTTTCTCTCTGCTCCCTTCTTTCTCCAGTGCCTTCAAAAATTGACAAAGAATTATCACAACTGACACATTTTTATTGGTTTTGTAACCATTGCTCCATGCAAAAAACACAAAATAACCTCCAACCACCTTCAAAAAAATTCCACATTGGATAATCACACTTGGACCTTCATAGAAGCTTTCCCTCCTCACTCACAGCTCTGATAGAAGGTAAAGCCATAGAACGACACCCAACAATGCCTTATCAAAATTTTTCTAGATATTCGCTATGTTTTTTGAGGTTTTAAATGGCAGGTGTTACTTACAACAATCGTTGCCACTACATGGAAACCATATAACAATTAATGTTGATTCCATCCAACATTTAATTTTATTGGCCTTCTCTATCGGCATGCGAAACACTTTTAATTAAAAAAAAAAAATCTGCCACCTTTTTTCCAATTGGGAGCCCAACACCAGAATAGTTAAAAATTAGGAAGGCTGACGAAAATTCCAACCAAAGTTCACACATATAGCCTATTGGCTAATTATTTTTTTGAATGGATAAAGCTGGTAAAAAGGTACAGAAAGAAAGAAATGGTTTAGAAGAAGTGGTGAAGCTAAAAAAAAATAATTCAGAATTGATAAAAAAGATAGCAGATTTAGGAAAAGAAAGATGTGATTATTTGTGTAAAAATGAAAATATGGAAAAATAATTAGAGAAAGTGAGAAAGGAAAAAGAAGAGTTAGAATAAAGATTAAAATTGCCTAATGAGATCAAGAAAATGGATGAAGATTTTGAAGAAATGCTAAAGATGTTAGAAGAGAAAAATTGTCTACAAAAGAAGGAAATAACAAAATTGAAAGAATAAAATGAATGTTCAAGATCATAGCCATTGGTTTGTAATGTCTCATGTGATACTAAAGATTTGGTTTGTTTAGTTGATAAATCATTTGGTTTATGTGATGTTGAAGTTATTCTTGATGAAGAATGTACAAATGAAGATGAAAATGTGTTTGAATCTACAAATTTTAATAATGAGAAGAATGTTGGTTTGAAAATCATGAAGAGAATGACATATAAAGGTCAAGGATTAGGTAAGCATGGACAAGGAATGAAAGAGCTGATTGAACTAGTTATGATGAAAAAATTTGAAAGCCTTGGATATGTGACAGATAAAGGAAATAATACAAGTTTAATGAAATTTGTTAAAGGAATGGATTGTCTACAATGTTCACATTGTAATAGGAAAGGTAATACAAAATATATATGTTGGGATCTCCATCCATGTATGATATGTGGTTTGAGAAATCATTCAAAGAAAATGTGTTGGAAAAGAGAGAAGACAAATACAAGAAGCATGCAAATGGATTGTTGATGGAATTTTGGATCGAATTGGAAAATTTTGAAGGATATGTTCAAAACATTGTTCAAGTATAAATGTTCATATGGAAAATAAGGTAGCAATCAATCATAGTTTGTTGGTATAGTAATAAGTCAAAGAAGATGGAAAGCTACAGATAGCGGTTCATAGAAAAGAGGATTTCTAGTTTGAAGTTCTAAAGATTTGAAGTTTGAATGACTGCCACAATAGTGGAATGAGAGTTGAAAAGAGTTGAGGAAAGAGATCCACAGATCCTAGAGATAGTTTGAGGGTATCAAGCAAGAGAAGGATTTGAGGGAGTCAATAGACTTGGAAGACAAATTTGAGTTGATAAATGTGTGGTTGAAATTAAGGGGGAGTGTTGGGATATGTAGTTTCTCCCACAAACAACAAACAGTAAATTTTCTAGAATAATCTTTGAGATAAAGATAAGAATTGAAAAAAGATTAAATATTTGTAAGTTGGCCTAAGTTCTAGAATGTACAAAGACCTCTATATAATTAGGCACTGTAATGGGTTATAATGTATTAAGATATCAGATCATGGTGTAGCATGATCAAGTGATCATTTGAATGTTGTAGCATTCTGAGTATATGTAATGATGTAATTGACAGATTAATAAAATGACGTGTGCATCAATATGGGTTTGAGAATTCTTGTTCAATCATTGGTTTATTGTCTATATCTTTGAGTTTTTCTATTGAATCCATAGCCACCCACCCCCATCATTTTTTGAAAAGGATTTAGAAACTTTCAATCGAATGTAATTAATAGGTGTAAATCTAGACTCTGCAATATTTGTGGTCATCCTCCCTACTTGTGCCAAAATGGGAGCTTTGGAATGGGGTATTGATGTCCACCATAGGATAAAGGAAATCAATGTTGTCAGATGTTGTACCTACAACTTCCCTGGAAGATATGTATTCAAAATGTGGAAGCATAGACAAGGCATGTGAACTATTTCACATAATACCCTAAAGAATTGTTTTAAAAATTCCACAATTTTAGGATATGCAATAGACAAGGCACCTGAACTATTTGACAGAATACCACAAAGCATGTGTTATGCTAGGATTACATAATCTACATAATAGATTTTGGACTTATGTGATTTTGTTTTTTGTATTGTGGCTATGTTTTCGCTATAGGGAGCTTCTAAACTCTTGTAAAGTACCTATGAAGCTAGATTAACATATAATTTTTTCTAGCATGTCTTTTTATTTGTTGGTTATTACTTAATTTATAGTTGTAAATTTAATGTTCTTTAATCTCCATGTCATGCCAACAATTTATCCTCAACATTTAATATTATTCCCTATGCTACTATATATTTCTTGAAACCCCACACTTAGGTATATATAAATTTCTAATATCTCATTTGGTTTTCCATACTTAAAATTTTTATGCTAGATTTTAAGTTAATGTGTTATATTTGTAATGTTATGCATTAAGTATGTTGTATCCTTATTTCTTGAACTATATCATATGGATATCTTGATTTAGAAACTTTATATTTTATCATTATAAGTGCTTAAAATATTTCATCATATAATTCTAAAAAAAAATTAGATAGTTCAATAGGCATGAATATTCTTACTCTTGGACTAATCTACCCTCTAGGATGCATTCTTTTTCTTAAATGAAATATTTTTTGCATTAGGAAGCTTTAAATTTCCACTACTAATTTTTTTTAGGTGATTGCCACCCATTTCAACTATTGCAATGTGTCTTTGTGAGCTAAATTTCAAATAGTTATTTTTTCTATTCTTATGTGTACATAATCATAGTCTAATTAACTTATTTTTCTAATAAAAATAATTAATACCTATTTAGGAACTCTAACCCAACTTTTCACATGGTTAGAAGAACATCCTCATAATTGTTATCCTTATTTACTTAAAATCAAAATCAAAATCAAACAATTTTTCCATCTATGGGCCACTTTACACTTTTGTCCTAAGTGAAATATGCACAATCTTTGAAATTGATGTTATTTTCATGTATAAAATAACATCAACTTGAACTCATTCAATAGCATAAAGAATCATTAGTTTCTAGAAGAACAATAATTTGTAATTACACTAAAATTCTAAAATCAAGAAAGAAATATTGCACATCTAATCACACCCATCCTAGTGCATGTGAACCATCTAGTAATCATCCTATGTGCATGTTTGAAGTTTATTATCTATTTTTAGTTAGTTTTAAACACTACCTTAATAGAAAAACTAGAAGACTATGAAAGATGATATTAATGTTTAGTAGTCCAATTATCTAAGGATCTACTAAGTAGAATCCAAAGAACATCAAAGCTTAAATTCTGGGTGTAAAGTGAGAATATGGTTGTGAACTAGATCTAGAACTATGAAATCAATCTAACATATAACAAAGAATGATATTTAAATTTTGGTTTATATACATGATTAACTCAAAAATTTCAAGACTAGGAAACACAAACCATATTATCTTAATCAATTAACATTTATTCTTTGGTCATAAAAATAAACAATATCAATCTTATTTTATTATTTATAGTGTAATTGTACATTTTATCTAATATTACCTAGTTTAATACACTCCCCTCTATATTCTCATTCAATATAAAATTATTATGCTTCACTGCTACATTTACTTAATTAACCTAAACTACCCATAAAGGAATCTCTTATTTCATTTTGAATAGAATATCAACAACTTTGCTTGGAAATTGATATCTTGTGGCTTGAGTTGTGGTTGTAAGTTAAAGGGTACTATTTCATACTATCCTCCAAATTTTTTTTTTTTAAGGTTGACCTTTACCAACACACTCTAAGTGTTGAACTCTTAGGTAGTTGATCTAGGGCCCACTTAACCTATCTTGTTTATTGTTCGACATTCTTGTTTGTTATTCACATTCAAATTGTTCCCACAAAGTCACATTGTTTCACCACATACAAAAAATAGGTTTCCAACCCAATCAATTTCCATTTGCTAGTGCACTCATGTGTTGTGCAAAAATAGGAACTTTGGAATAGGGTATGGATGTCCATCAAAGCGTAACGAAATGGGGATTATTCATATATTACATGTGTAAATTCTTTAGTAGACATGTATGCAAAATGTGGATGCATAGATAAGCACGTGAACTATTTGATATGGTTCCTCAAAGAAATGTGGTCTCATGGAATGGTATGATTGCAAGATATACACAAAAGGGATTTGTTGAAAAGGTTTCATAAAATTTCAAGAAAATGCAATTGGTAGGTGCAAAGCTAGAATCTGCAACCTTTACCAGTATCCTCCCTACATGTGCCAAAATGGGAGCTTTAGAACATGGTACAAAATAAATCAAAGGATAAAAGACAAATGGATTTTTTCATATGTATGGACATCTATCAAAGCTTAATGGAAGGGAACTTTATCAAATATTATCATTTTGAAATGATTAGTAGACATTTATGGAAAACATGGAAGCATAAACAAGGAATGTAAATTGTTTTCAACAAAATACCTCAAAAAAATATGGTCTCATGGAATGCCATGCTTGTAGAATATATAGAATATGGAACCATAAACAAAGAATGTGAACTATTTAACACAATGCATCAAAGAAAAGTGTTCTCAAAGAATCCCCTAATTGTTGATTATTCACAAAATTGTTTTTTTGAAGGCATTAGGGACTTTCAAGAAAATGTAATTGGCAAGTGCAAAACCAAACTATGCAACCTTTTCTAGAACCCTCCTAGCTTGTGCCAAAATGGGGTTTTTGGAACATTGTATGTGTTGATGATGATTTTACTTGCAGCAATAGGGAGAATAAATTCTTCACAGACAAACCACAAAGAGCCCATCCTTCTTGGAAGATATGGAACAAAGACAATCGAAAAGGGAATATATTTTAATAGGAAAAGATTGACCTAGTTCAATCCAAAGTCTCTGGTAGTCAGGTCTTGACTATACTAGGTTCACTCCTGGGTATGATGTGATGTTCTTGTTAATCTAAAAGGGAACATGGTTGTTTAAAATTATATATATTAGACACCAAGTTTTCAATTGGATCGTAAGAACAAATATCATGAAATTGAAAGATTTGAAATAATACTTCATGAACATCAACAATTTCTTTGCTATCACTTAAGTAGATTTAGCATAAGAATTCAACAATTTCATAGAAAATGAAAGATTCTCAATGGGTTTCCATTCATTCATCTATTTTTTGGAACATTTTCAAGAATTTAAACATCTATTCTAAAATAAAGCATAAAAATACTGAAAATTAAAATTTCTCTTGATTATTCTCTGTGCATGACCCAAAGAATTAACCAAATAAAAGAAAACCACTTTATACTTCACTAGATTGCTTCATAGCTACATATATAATAGTACAAACTTTTAAAGAGAGGGGTTTTAGTTTGGACACCGAGTAGGTTTTGTATGCACCCTTAAAGGACGCAACACATAGTCTTGTTCGGTTGAACTAACAAAACTAGTTACAAAAGATTCATGAGATAGGTGGCTATCAAATTGGCTCTAATATTGTTCAATGTCTATGTGCATACAAGTTTTTAGACTGAAATGATTCAGAAAAAAGGAAAATAGAACAAAACTTAAAGAATTTTTGTCTCTTCTGACATCCACAAATTCTGAACTTAACTTAAAAAGAAAGATCCTCTAGCCTTTGATAGAACACAAGGCACATATAGGATAAAAAAAATACATGAGAGGAAATCCAAGACATAAATCACATCAAGGCATGTGGAATGTAGTGACTGGTAAGAGAATTGCAATTGAAGTCAATGAAGGTCAACTCCAATCAAACATTGAAGCTTTTTGGCCTTTAATCTTTAATCATCAGGATTCCTTCTTGGAACCAAACAAATTAGCTAAAAAAAATGTAGGAACTTCCCACAAATTCAAAGTGATTAGGTGGAATTTTTACCCCTACATTTTAGATTCATCCTTAGTTTGAACATTCCAAGAATGAGCAACCCCCAAAATAGGTACACTTCTCTGCCGCATGCTTAAACTCCAGAGTCATGGGTTCCTGGTATCCGACACATCTTTGCAATGAACTCTATTCTAGCATGAGATTTTAAAGTGTATCGTTAAACCTGGAAAAACCATCGAATCTATTCTTAAATTTGATTTTCCTGATCATTCATACCCAAACTTTGCATCACAATCTACATCTCCTACAATCACAAATTACACTCATTAAATCCCTTTAAAAAAAAAACATTTAGAAGCTTCTCATGTAAACAAAACCATTATTCAGTGTTAGTACATAATTCTCATAAATAACACGCTTTCTAGCATATTATAAATCCTTGCATAATTATCTTCTACACATATACCAGGTTATCAGACTATTGGAATCATTAGATAACCTTAATATTTTAAAATTTTATTTCACATCGCTACCTGGTACTTGGTAGTTGGTATTCAACTTTACCCATGAACTTTCCCTAGACTTCAGTTTTACTAGAACTTCCATTTTACTGGACTCCATATATCGGACTGGAACACTCTACTCATATTTGCATCACTTTTTTCCTTTTCAAACGTTTATGATTCTTGGTATCCAGTACTCAGAACACTTACATTATGAAGTACTCTTTGATTAAATATTCCTCTTTACTTTTTCACTTTCGATGATCTTTTCAACTTGCTAGCTCCTACCATAAGAGTTATTATTTTTTAACTTGGGCCCCCAAGTCTTACAGTCTTGGGGCATGTTATGAGACGAAACAACAAATTGCAACCAATAAAACCAAATTTGAATCAAAATTGAAATTAAATCATTAGTCGTAAATTATAATTTATACATATTTTAAAACAATAACTTTCACCTTTACCTAGATTCTAGCATAAAAAGTAAAACTCCATCGAAAACATTTTTGTGTGCTCTGATTAATTCTAGTTTTTGGAATTTAGTGAAAATAATTAGTTCATTGAAATTGAACTACATAATATGGTAATCCTCCAAAGCCAACCAGGGATAGAGCCTTGCTACTAGTCAGGCATCCATAGCCTTGACAAAGTTATCTATGTAATTCCCTCCAAACATAGCTCTATTGACAGCCAAGTGTCCATAGCCCCGGTAGAGTTATTTGGATAGCCTAACAAGTTGATTTCTCTTTTTTTTAGATATTACAATAATAAATCATAATTTTTTATATATTTCAATAATAGCTCATTTTTTCTCTTTTGATATTTCAATGATAACACATTTTTTCTCTTTTGATATTTCATTGATAGTTCATTTTCAACTTGTAGGAAATGAAGCACACTATTAAGTTGGGAATTACAATGGTAGCAAAGGTTACCTTTTGATTTTTCATTCAATGCAAATCCCTTCACCAATTCACCATTTCCCAAAAATTCATTTAATAATTCCTTTTTCATGCATATTTCCCACTAAATTTCACCACTTTATGACAAATCCTAGCTAATTGTGACTCGCTATGTGTTAAAAAATATGCATAAATTAAAATTTAGCAACAAATAATTTAATCACCAAATTTAAATCTAAATTTAGAAACATTAATCACCACCCTTCTGATTAAATTTTATGGAAACTACTAAATATTCAGGTAGCACTCCCAATTTGATGGTGGTGCAACTCATTAATGGATTAGAAATGTCATGATTATATTGAAACATGATCACATTATTCTACATTAAATTTGCACACCTGAGATCACATGTATTATTTCTTTCAACTTATCTAGGTGACGACGTGTGCTTCCTTACCAACTTCATTTTCCTTTCTACTCTACACACATAAGCACTTCCATAATTAATACAACTCAAGAAAAATATATGAAATGACCACTATTAACTTTGAAATCTTCAACTTGTTTGATCCACAATCTTTGTACTACTCAAATTTGAAGCAATTTATCAACAACTATGTGCAAATAATTAATTTGATTTAACATTCCACTCTGAAGATAATTATCTAGTTGCCACCTTGCTTATGATTTCCAAGACTTCACTCAAGACAACTATGTACCGCAACTTCCTCATGAATTTCTATAGATTCTGCACTTTTTCTCGAATTCTTCACACTTTTTCTTAGCTTTATTTTCTTGTTCTACATTTTTGCTATGTTTATTCTCACTTGTTTCAAGGCCATGGATTCTCCAATTTGCTTAAGCTACTCTCACTGCTAGAATTTTTTCTTAGGAAGTATCACACCTCAAAGGCTTGGAAAGGCTTTCTTCATTCAAACTTCTAGTTTCATTATACCAAATTTGTGCTTAGTCCTCGGGGAAATTTATGTAGAATCCATCTACTACTTTCGCTTTTACTTCGACGTGGGTTCTCATTTTTTTGCATCACTTCTAGGTATTGGGCTAGCGATTGAAGATGTTCATTATGCTACCAATTTGATAGTAAGACCTAAATATTTGGAGAATCTAGATAGTATTTTGTATTTTTCACACCCAACCATCAAAATTCCTTCAATGAATGATATTCCTTGGTTCCTGGAATATGGAAAAGTGGTTCCACTCTGGCCTTTCCTCACTGACCTCCATATTCATGACTTTGAAGTTCACATGGAACTCATCTACATAAAGTATTTAGCCCTGATAGATGAGGCATCCCATATCAATTGAATGGCTACTACTACCTACAACTTGACTCACTCCTTTTAGCTTTTTTGATCTTTTGAAGCAGTAATTTTTATACCTCATGTATATACGTGATATACATATACATATATAGTTGTTAGTAAATCTTAAAGTGTGTTTCTACTGTGTATGGTTTTATCATTTTGTGTTACCCAGTTCAATTTTACAAATATTTGAATTAACTCTCATGTGTAAGATAAGTTAAGTAGAATTTGCTAATGCAGAGGCCAAGTGAAAAAGAAAAGAAAAAGAAAAAAATAAAAGCGACAACAAAGAAAAGCAAACAAAAAAAAAACCTATGAAAAAAATTAAAAATAACCCTAACTAACCAAACTTCTAATCTAACAAGTGATTAACCCTAACAAAACAACTTATTTTAATTTCCACGACTATTTTCATTGTTGTTTTGTTATGAATTACAAGTTTATCCTTAAATTCATTAAAAAAAAAATTCAACAACTCTATTGTAACAATGAATTATTTTAAATTTTTTCAAAAGTGTACTTACCAATGACTTGGCTTATATGTATGAAAATGACCCCATGAAAGGTTGATTGCACACACTTTGTCTGATGCAACCATACTCTACCTTCTTTTAGCCCTGGTTCATTTCCATGAACGATTGTGTCCATTTCTTGACTTTCTCCTTTGAAAATATTCATGTCTTTGGTCCTGTCTTCACTTTACACTTTGTTAGACCAAGATATATCACAATTTATATTATTATCAGAGAGAGAAAAAGCAAAATTTTGATACTTTGTATCTTGCATAAAATCAGGGAAATTTCCTTTTTTAACTTGTGAATTTTCAACTTGGAGCAAAATACACATGTCTCTTGCTCGATTTTCCCACTCCTCTTCCTCATTTGTGTTTCCCATGTATAAGGAGGATGATGACTTATCAATACCATTTCCTTGTTTCTGATGCGATGTCTCAAAATATTGACATTCTTGTCTATTTTCTTGCAAAGTGTTAAGATTTTCTTTATAATAATTGCATTTTTTAAACCATCTTGATGTATCAATTAATTTTTTCATATTTCCAATTCCACTAGGGTTGAACATTTTTCTCACTAATGGTTCCTTTCTTCTAGAAATTAGAACTTCTTATGTTAATAGAATCACTTTACACATGGCCAAGCCTACTCTAGTTAAAGAAAATTCACACTTGAGTTCACCGTGATCAGTTGTATCATGAATTCTACACTTGGTGACTCTACCAAAGGTGAATAAACTCAAAGGATGTAATCTCTAGTTAAATTTTTTCCAAAGTTTCTCAACTTCCATATTGAAATAACAACTTGCATTAAATTTCACCTTACAGGCTTCCTCCTTAAATTCAAGACTAATATAAATATTAATATAATAACCCTTCTTCTAGCACTAGTTCTTGTTGACAAATATTTTACTCGTAGCAACAAGGTGAATAAATTCTTCACAAAGAAACTGCAAAGAGCCTATCCTTAATGAAATATATGGAACAAAGACAATATAAAAGGGGAATATGTTTTAACAGGAAAATATTGACTCAGTTCAATCCCAAGTCTCTAATAGTTAGGTCTTGACTATACTAGGTTCACTCCCAAGTATGATGTGATATTGATATTAATCTCAAAGGGAATATGGTTGTTTAAAATTATATGTATTAGACATTGAGTTTTAAATTGGATCATAAGAACAAATATCATGAAATCAAAATATTTGAAATAATATTTCATGAACATCAACAATGTCTTTGCTATCACTTAAGTAGATTTAACATTAAGCATTCAACAATTTCATAAAAAAAAATATTTTCAATAAATTTCCATTCATTCATCTATTTTTTGGAACATTTTCAAGAATTTAAACATCTATTCTAAAATAAAGCATAGAAATACTGAAAATTGAAATTCCTCCTAGTTATTCTCCACGCATGCCCCAAAGAATTAGCCAAATAAAAGAAAAATACTTTATAGCTCACTAGATTGCTTCATAGCTACATATAAAATGGTGTGAGCTTTTTAGTAGAGGGGTTTTAGTTTGGACACTGAGTAGGTTCTATATGCACCCTTAAATGGCACAACACACAATCTTGTTCGACTTAACTAAAAAAACTAGCTACAAAAGATTCATGAGATAGGTAGCTATCAAATTGGCTGTGATATTGATTAATGTCTACGTGCATACAAGTTTTTAGATCAGAATGATTCAATAAATAGGAAAAAAGAAAAAAATTAAAGAAGTTTTGGCTCTTTCGACATCCACAAATTTTGAACTTAACTTAAAAAGAAAGATCCTTTGGCCTTTTATCGAACATAAGGCATAGATAGGATAAGAAAAAAGCATGAGAGGAAATCCAAGGGAAAAATAACATCAAGGCACATGGAATGTAGTGACTGGTAATAGAATTCCTATCAAAGTCAATGAAGGTCAACTCCAATCACACATTGAAGCTTTTCAAGATTTAATATTTAATCATTAAGATTCCTTCTTGGAAGCAAACAAATCCGCTCAAACAAAATATAGGAACTTCCCACAAATTCAGAGTGATCAGGTGGAATTTTAGCCCCTACATTTTAGGTTCATCCTCGATTTCAATATTCTAGGAATGAGCAACCCTAGGAATAGGTACATGTCTTTGCCACATGCTTAAACTATAGAGTCTCGGGTTTCTGGTATCTGACACATCTTTGCAATGAACTCTATTCCAACATGAGCTTTTAAAGTGTATCATTGAACCTAGCAACACCATCAGATCTATTCACAAATTTGATTTTCTTGACCGTCCATACCAAAACTTTGAATCACAATCTACATCTCATGCAATCACAAATTCAACTCATTAAATCCTTTTTAAAGAAAAAAAAAACATTTATAAGCATCTCATGTAAACAAAACAATTATTTAGTGTTAGTACAAAAATCTCATAAATAACACGCTTTATAGCATATTATAAATCCTTGCATAATTATCTTCCACACATATACCGAGTTATCAAACTATCAAAATCATTAGATAATCTTAATATTTTAAAATTTCACATTGCTACCCGGTACCTAGTACCCAATATTAAGCTTTACCCATGAACTTTCCCTAAACTTCGGTTTTACCAAAACTTCCATTTTACTAGACTCCAAATATTGGACCAGAACACTCTGCTCATATTTGCATCACCTTTTTCCTTTCCAAACATTTTTGGTTCCCAATATTCGACACTTGGAACACTTACATTACAGAGTACTCTTTGATTAAAGATTTCTCTTTACTTTTCACTTCTGGTGATCTTTCCAACTTGCTAGCTCCTGCCATAAGAGTTATTATTTTTTCACTTGGGTCCCCAAGTCTTGCAATCTTGGGGCATGTTGTGAGACCACACAATAGTATGGACATCCATCAAAGAATAAAACATAGATCAATTTTGTTTGTAGTTACAATTGCTCTATTAGACATGTATGCAAAATGGGGAAGCATTCGACAAGGGGTGTGAATTCATACTTATTTACAAGGAATTATACATCCCTAATCTATTCTTTATTTTTCAAAAAAAAAAAAAAAGGTATTATTTTGTTTGTTGTTATCTATTAACATTCTCTAAAAAAATGTATGTAATAAAGGCATGGTTGTAGTTTACAAGTGTTCTAACATCCTTATATCAAAATTGCACTTTTTTCCTCCTAATAGCAACCTAAGTTTTTCAATACAGTCTTCCTATTATTTTCCATCAACTAGATTATGTAGTTTCCATCTTTCATTCTTATTACCTTTTAAATTTCTTTAACAATCTTGTTATTCATAAATTTAATTGCTAGTAAATCAACCAATTTTTATTCTTTTTTATCATTTCCCAATTGAGACCCATATAGATTAACAATTTAGTATAAGTAAGACATGTTAAGAAATATAACTAGAAAGAAAAGTAATGTTTTATTTAGTTGGTAGATAATTTTTGTGTGTTTATATTAATTTAAGTAAATCCATTTATGATAGCTTGTTAGTTGAATCCTAAGATAGATAATTGAAAAGGAATTCCTACATTTAAGTTATGTAGGCTATCTATTCTCTATCTATAGTTTTGGTGAACTTGATGTGAATCCTATCCTTTATTATTTATTTCTTTCTTCATCCTCAAAATAAATTTTATCTCCAAATAACAAACTCTCATTCTAATGTCCAAAAATTCATTATTTCTACTTTGTTTTTTTAATTTTGTAATCATTCAATATTTTTCCGAGTAAACATAAACATATTTATAATAGATAGACTTATTAAAATTAGGTCTACTTACTACACTATTTTCATTATCTATTATTTTCATTAAAAAATAAACTATAAATTTTTCTAATCAAATTTCCTATAGTTTATAAGGATGAATTATTCATTCCCTTATTTGATAGAAATTATTATCCTTCCTTCTTTTACTATCCCTTCCTCATACAAATGTATCTCTTATAGAAACCCTTATCTAAACCTATTTGTGTATTTTTCTTCCTCTTCCTTCTTTCATTACCCTTCCTCAATTGTCATCTACCCCACATAATGTCACATTCTACATGTCTCACAAAGATGACTAATTTGATAATAAACCACTAATAGATTATTCTAAGTTTCACTCACAAAAATTAACCACCTCTTGTCTCTCCCCTAAAGTAGCCTAATTGATGATGCCACATAATCCTAAATCTCTTAACTTGCATACTCCTTAACACATATATCATCATTACCCATATTGATGGGTTAGAGATATAACGAGGTATATCATATATTATTCACACTCATGTCCCTTTATAGCATAGTTCTCATACCTTTTTCCCTCTGTTCTAACCAACCTCTTTTCTTTTGTCCACAAGTCAATGTTTCTTCACTTAAATTCTTCTCTCTCTCTCTCTCTCTCTCTCTCTCTCTCTCTCTCTCTCTCTCTCTCTCTCTCTCTCTCTCTCTCTCTCTCTCGCTCTCTCTCTCTCTCCCCCTCCCTCCCTCGATTTCTCCTTCTAACTATGATCATGTCCCTTTAAGAAATTTTCTTACACCCTACCCCTATGTGTCACCCTCTCAACCTACCCTTACCCTTCACTTTTCCTGCTTGATCCTCTATTACTATTATTGTCACTCCCTCTCCTATCCTACCATTAACCTTACAAGCCTTTCCAAACTCTTATCATAACATGAAAAATTAACATCTCTTCCCCTCAACATCCCAACTTATGTCCCTAACTCTATCATTTACCATCTAGTTCAAAAAATGTCAATAATGTAATGTTAACTATTTATTCTCCCATCATCTTATACCATGGGGGTATGGAACCTTAAGCCTCCTCCACAACATTGTGGCAATGAAAAAAATATCACTTCTACTTTTACTTACTTCTTTGGCCCCTCCTTTTGAGTTAATCTTAATAGTGAATTGATTTAGTGTTGTGATGTGTTTTACACATTCACATTAATTCTTGTACCCTTGTGAACTAGTGAATTTAAATGGTACCTTGTGGTCAGGAGCACCTAATCACCTAGTTGCAAACTTCCATGTTTGAAGGACAATAAAAGTCATTGATAGGTGTCTAGGTTGATATAAGAGTGTTTTGTGTTTATTTAGTCTTAATAAGGTCTAAAAGGACCAATCATAATGTATTTGAAAGCATCTTGAGTCATTAAGGGTGAAATGTTAACCTTGCACTTAAAGTGCCCTTGTAGCCTTTGAAGAAAAAATCTTGAGCTTGTAAATGGGAGTGCGAGAAAAGAGTTTAGAAGTCATATTAGGGGTAAAATAAAGGTTTTTAAGTGGTTCTAGGTGTCTTAAACAACAACATTGCATAATAGTGTTCATTTAGTAAATAATTGTCAATGTTAGTACTTTTAAGCCAAATTAAGGTTAAGGTGGTTAAAAGGTGGTTATAGGTGTTGGAGGAAGATTGTCCTAATTGGAAAATGTATAAAGGCCTTTGAAAGGAACAAGGATCTAATGATGATTCAGTGGTGGTGAAAATTCTTTCAATAAAAGCAATATTTCTTTGTTTATTCATTGTTTCTCTTCATTTGTTTCTAAGTTACTATGTTTTTCCTGCACTGTACAGGTTGTACATAGAAGTTAAAGCTCTAAATTCTTTGATTCCTATATGGGATGGTAACAACATAAATTTGAACCTATATTGAAGTCTTAATAACAAAATTGAAGACTGTTCTGTTGGTTTCTGTAATATGCCTGTGTAAGGCAATGAGGGCACCGTTTGAGTTTCCATTATGTTTTAATCCATCCCCACTTACTTTCTTGACCTGTTACTCAATGGGATGACATGAAACTAGGTTATAATATGTTCCTTTGCATTCTAGAGTAGAAATAATGCAAGTTGTAGACTATGGAATGACACCATGGTGTGAAATGATGTATTTTTCATGCAAGAATTGATGGGACAGTGATGATTCTTGATGATTTGTTGATGGTATTGTCTAGGAAATAGTATGAAATGTCTGTGTAGATCCTAATATAGTAGTTTGATGTTTTGTTTGGGCTTGGAAATCCTTGGAAGGATGAAATATTGAAAACCCTAGATTTTTGTATGTAAAGTGAGGGTTTGTAAGTTCGGTGTCAAAATGGTCTTGAATCTGAGGAATGACTAGTGAATTGGGTGTTTTGAAACACATTTAATGATTGTCCAAGAGATTGAAAAGTTAGGAGAAGTTTTAAGGACACTTTGTAAAATAGGGCTAATTCTTGTAGCCTTTTTGTAGGGTAGTCTGATTATTCTCTATGATGGTGCAAATAACCTTGTAAAATATGATTGGAATATGGTATTGGGGTTTGAGTGGATTCCTAAATTATGTTGATATGGTATTTTGGTGGCCTTCTTTGAAATATAATCCTATTTATTGAGTTTTGGAGTCTATAACCCTGTTGGTGTCAGTTGATTTAGTGTGCATGATTGTTATTTCAAAGGTTGATATTTTATTGAGGTTTGATCAATTTTGAGTCTTCTCCACCTTGGCTCTGCATCACCTTGCTAAAGTCTTGTGAAGTGTTGCAATACACTTTCACACTTTTCTAAGGTTTTATCAAATAACTAAACCTAATAAAGCTCTTTTAAACCTTCATCTTTCCTTATCTAAAGTGTTGTGAAGTTTTGTGACATACTTTCACACTTTTGTAGGATTTTCATTAGTAATTGGGATTTCTTATGGTTTAATTGGCCCTATTTTGCATCTACAAGCCCCATTTAATGTATCTTTTCTAGGATAATCCTGACACAAATCATTACCCAATCACAATTTAGGTGTTTCAGGTTTGAATGGCCCTGATTTAGTGATCTAGGACTCATCACCACCATAGGAAAATGAGTCCCAACTAGATCTTCTAGTCTAGATCCTAGTTTCACACATTTCTAAGCATTTTTAAAATTGGTCCCAAAATTTAGGCTTGGTGGGATTCATTTGCCACCTTTGGAAAATAAGTCCCGTGTGACTCAAAATCAAAATTCATTCAAATTTTTGGAAAGATTTTATTCTCCTAGACCTGATGTTGACTTGTAGTGTTGTAATTTCAAGAATTATTGCATAATTGAGTATAAATACAAGGTTCTTTTATGCATTTTCACCTAAGACTTTTGTGGGAACATTCCTAATAACAAATTTAAGTTCACAAGAGCATTCAAGTGTTTTTAAGAATATTCAAGAGCATATTATCAAGCATCAATCATCATGTCAAGGACTTCATGCATCGTGTTTGTTTTGGAGCTAACAATTGTGATGTTGGATTTTGTGATTCAAACAAGCATTTCATTCAAGATCTATCATGTTGAAGAAAGATTCAAGATCTACAACCATTGGAGCCATCTTTGGCATAGTTGCAACACTTTATTGCAAGGGTTTGGTGAGTTGCAACATTGTCATTTGTTAATTCATCATTCTTCATTATTATTTAATTTCATTTCAAGGATTGATTTCCAACAAGGGGTTTGAACAAGGAAAGCCCCTATCTGCTAACCCAATATCATTTTTTCCCTCTTCTTTGTGTTTGATTTGTAGGTCTAGGTTATAGATTTCTTAAGGAGAAAGATTGGAGAAAAGTTGTCAAATCATTCAAAATTGTGAAAGTTGTCATCAAGCCTTAGAGAACATTGGAGAACACCTATCAAATCAAGGTTTTGAATTCAAAAACCAATCAAGAAGAAAATAAAAAATAGAGAAGAGTTGGATTAGACTCTGAAGCTTCAAAGAAGCCTAACTGGACTGATTCGACACTTCTAGAGGGGTATGTGCAAGATCATGATGGGCCAAAAAGTGGCGATATGTAAGTGATATGATGGCCCATGTGGCTGACAATTTTTTTTTACCTAAAATTGAATAAATGAAAAGGGTTTTTAAAGGAGATCCTTAGCTTTCCACCAATATAAATTATGCTTTACTTTGAATTTAATAAATAATTATTATTCATTTTCTATTTGAATTATAACTTAAGTCCTGATCGACATGATGATTGAAAAAAATCTATAGCTTTCAAATGGTATGAATTTTTTTGAATCTAAAACATGCATCACATTCTATGCTTCGCATACTATAGGATTAAGAAGAAGAAAATTTGAATTTCATGAATTTTTGACCAAGTTAAGATGGTCAGACATATGATTTTTTTATATTTTTCAAAAGTTGTAATAAACAAATCATAATTAATTATTTACTTGGAAAAAAATTACAAAAAAATATGCATCACATCGGGACATGAGTCCTCTACTTATATATAAAATCTTATAAAAAAATATTATCATTTTATTGTGGTTAGGGTAGTTAGACAAACACCTACTTATTTTTTCCCTGAGATTTAAGTACTACTACATTGAAATTTCAAATTTTCACCAAATAGATTTAAAAAATAAAATAAAATCCTAGTATTTTAGAGACTACATTCAATTTACAATAGATTCTATTCTTACATATTTTTGAAATAATATAGATAAATTATTGAAATTTTTACGTCAAGTTGCCTAACTCTAATTTTTTTGAATTTTTTGCCACTTAAGGCCCTGATTTTTCCATGATGATCCTGCACATACCTAGCGAATGAGTGCTAGTTCTAGTCAAATTTCAGATTCTTGCAAATTCAGATACCCTTCTGGAAGATTCTTGTTCGTGCACAATTTTCTAGAACATGAATTGATTCCCCTAGCTTGGTAAATGATTCCTAGCTAGCATTAAAGGAAAATTTTATAGGGTATGTGCAAGATCATGATGGGCCAAAAAGTGGTGATATGATGGGTATGTGTAGGGTATGTGGCTGGAAACTTTTTTTTAACCCAAAATTAATGAAGTGAAAATGGTTTTTAATGGAGATTCTCAGCTTTCCACCAATATAAATTATGCTTTACTTTGAATTTAATAAATAATATTATTCATTTTCTATTTGAATTACATCTAAAGTCTTGATTGATAGGCTGATTCAAAAAAATCTATAACTTTCAAATGGTATCACATTTTTTGAATCTGAAACATGTGTCATATTCTATGCTTCGCATACTATAGGATTAAAAAAAAAATCATGAAGTTTTGACCAAGTTAAGGTTGTCAAACATACAAGTTTTTTATATTTTTTAAAATTTGTATTAAAAAATTCATAATTAAATATTTACATGGAAAAAATTACAAAAAATATGCATCACATTGGGACATGAGTCCTCTACTTATATCTAAAATCTTATAGAAAAATATTATCATTTTATTGTGGTTAGGGTGGTCAGATAGACACCTATTCTTATTTTTTCCCTAAAATTTAAGTACTACTAGATTGAAATTTCCAATTTTCACCAAATAGATTTAAAAAAAAAAACCTAGTAGTTTAGAATCTACATTCAATTTCCTACATATTCTATTCTTACATATTTTTAAAATAATATAGATAACTTATTCAAAATTTTAATTCAAGTTTCCTAACTCTGATTTTTTTGAATTTTTCACCACTTAAGGGCCTATTTTTTCCATGATGATCCTGCACATACCCTCCAGTGTTTTAGACCTCCATCTAGTCATTTCCAAATTTCTAGGTGCACACCTTCTATCTTACATCCTTTTGTCTTGCTTTACTTGCATTTCTAGGTCATTTAAATCAAGTTTACATCATATTAGGGTTTTGCATTTCATCTTTCATTTCACTACCTTTTCCAAATCTAAACTTGGTGGTGAGACCCTTATTTGTTTACATTCAGCTCCTAGGACAACCCTATTGCAAGATCTCTTTCTATTTGCATTAAGATCTCTAGGGTTATCCTTGAGTCAAAAATCTTGAAAGTAGGTGTGCTCTATGTTCTAAACCATACAATAGCACTTAAAAATCCACCCATTTTTCAAAGGTTCTATTTTGGTGAACTTGCATTTAGAACATTAAATTTCTAATTTTAAGTGCATGATCATCCTAGATTTGGCTTGCATTAACATTACATTAGAGTTTGCATTAGTTATTTACATTCTATGGTTTCTAATTTTGCATTAGTGAAAGCTCATATAGTTTTCATTTTTGCATCTAATTTCATTGAAAATCAAATAGAATCTACATTTGAATCCAAGATATAGATCATAAAACATAACAAGCATAAATTTCCATTAAAATTTTCTAAATTTTTTGAAAAAAAATCCCTACTGGGACTCATTCGCCACCTTGGGCGAATCAGTCCCTCTGCATATTCTGAACTACATTTTCTGGCATTTAAGGCTCTATTTCTAAGTTTCTATTTTCTGTTATTACCTTTTTGTTTCAGTTTACAGATCTCTAGTTTCATTCAATTCATTGCATCTAGTTTACATTAGTTCATCTTATGCATTGCTTAAATTCAAAATTACATCTAGAACATCTCATTTCACATTATGACATAGTTTAGAATATAAAATTTGCATCATGGATATGTGCTTTGGTAAACTTTGGATGTCCTTAAAGTCCTTATTAGATATGTCAAGTTGTGCTTTTGTAAATGATCCTAATGAAATTGAACTAACTCATGCTCCTTCAACTCCTAATGCATCTCCTCCTCGTGATGTTGACATCATTGGAGAAGATGATGACATCATGAATATTCTCCTTAATGATTGCCTTAATAACCTTGAAGCTAATGCATCTTTCTATCTTGTAATGAAGAAACCAACACCACCTACAATACCACCTCTTGAGATGTTTGGTTTCTTACATCCTAAAACTAAGTTAAAAGTTGAATCTTAGAGGTTCCCTACAATTAGTGAACCTAGTTCCTCTAAGAAAGCAAACACTACCATTAATCTAAAAGAGAAATATGGAAAAGGATTTTCCATCTTGAGTAAACAAGGATGTGATACAACAAGTGAACATGAAATTCATCAAGTCCTAGAACAAATACCAACTGAAGAAACCAAAGGGTTAGGATATCAAGATCCCCCTTGTAATATAAGTTCTCCTAAAGAATATCTAGGGATTTGTTGTGATGGTATGGTGGTCTTCAATTCTCTTCTTGATATAAGTTTCCTCCCTAAAGAGCAACCCATAACTCATAAGGATAAATATAACAAAGAAAAGGTCATCTCCAAACCTCCTACCCTAATCCCATCTAGGTAAATTGGTGAATCTAGCAAGCACAAGAGGCTCTACAAGCTACAAAAACTAAAGTTCCCTTGTCTGCCACTTGAAAGTGAAAGGAAACTACAACTTCTTTGAAAAAAAGTATTATAATATTTCCACCTATGAAAGATTGATACTATATCCTAAAGATACAAAGGTCCCACATTGTCGATACTATTAGGGTATGTGCAGGATCATCATGGAAAAAATAGGCCCTTAAGTGGCAAAAAAATAAGAAAAAAAAGAGTTAGGAAACTTGACATAATTTTTTTAATAAGTTATCTATATTATTTCAAAAATATGTAAGAGTAGAATCTATAGAAATTTGAATGTAGTTTCTAAACTACTAGGTTTATTTTAAAAAAGAAAAAATATGTTTGGTGAAAATTTGAAATTTCAATGCAGAAGTACTTAAATTTCAAGGAAAAAATAAGTAGGTGTTTGTCTGACCACCCTAACTATAATAAAATGATAATATTTTTTTATAATATTTTAGATATAAGTAGAGGACTCATGTCCTGATGTAATGCATATTTTTTTGTAATTTTTTTCCAAGCAAATAATTAATTATGAATTTTTTCTTACAACTTTTAAAAAATATAAAAGCTCGTATGTTTGACCACCTTAACTTGGTCAAAACTTTATGAAATTCTTTTCTTTTTAATCTTATAGTATGTGAAGCATAGAATGTGATGCATGTTTTAGATTCAAAAAATATGATACCGTTTGAAACCTATAGATGTTTTTCAATCAGCCTATCAATAAAAACTTTAGTCATAATTCAAATAGAAAATGAATAATAATTATTTATTAAATTCAAAGTAAAGCATAATTTATATTGGTGGAAAGCTAAGAATTTCCTTGAAAAACCATTTTCGTTTCATCAATTTTAGGTTAAAAAAAAGTCATCAACCACATACCCTACACATACCCATCATATCACCACTTTTTGGACCATCATGATCTTGCACATGCCCATTACTAATGATTGTCACGCATTCAAATTAGTATTGAAAAAATTTCACTTCAATGGCAATGATTTCCATTGAGTTATTGCATAACACACCCCTTTTCCACCCCTTGTCATGTAATAGTTGTAGAATCTTGTATTCTCACCATTACATGATCTTTCCCATCACCTACCTTGGCTCATTCTTGTCTTACACTCAGTGGGGGAAAGAGATATATAGCCTTGTCCTTGTAATGCACTTTCCATTGTCCCTTAGGCTAGTTTTCTACCTGTCATTATAAAACCTAAGATTGGGATGCAGTTGGCTAGTTGTCCACCTTCCGTTTATACAAACTAGGATTGGGATGTGGACAACTAGCTTTAGGTTGACTTGCATATTCCTTACTAAAATTTTCTTTTTCCTTTCTTTTTATTTTTTTTGATTGCATGTACATAATGTGATCTCTCATAATGTTCTATTTTATGTCTCTCTCTCTATGCAAAATTCCTCTATTTGTACCTTCATTCTTCTCTATGTCATCAATATTTTACTTTTCACTTTTTATCTTTTCATTTGTCTTGTGTTTTCCTTTTGGGGATGATGCAAGGTGTTGAGACATTCATGTATCTTCCATATTGAACCAAAATCTTTTCAATTCCTTTATATTTTATTTGTCTTGTGTTTTCCTTTTGGGGATGACACAAGGTGTCGAGGCATTCATGTTTCTTCCATGTTGATTTGAAAGGTTTTCCTTTGTTTTCGCTCTCTTTGTGTCATTCTTCAATTCTATGTGTATTTGGTGAATGATGCTAGTTTTGAGCTCTCTAAAAACATTGTAGCAAGAACATACTTAACCCAAATCTATAGATCCCTTATATGTTTGGATTTTCATTTTGGGGGCACCCCCCCTCTTTTCCTTTTCTTTTGCATGATGTAGCTTTACTTGGAAACATATGACTTGGCATAGGGATTTCCAATTTAGCTCTCATGTCTTCTTTATTCTTAGCATTTATCATTTTCTATTTTAAAGTAATTTATCAAAGCATGGTGTTTATCAATTTCTTTAAAGTGGGGGCATGCATTGGCATTATTCTTTTGCATTTTTCTCTTCATGGTTCATAGTGCAGCCTTCTTACTTTATAGAATGCATTTTTTGCTTTGTGGATGACAATGGGTGTGATGTCCTTCAAGAGAATGATCTCTCTTAGCATATTATAGTCCTCTTAGTGGCTTGATGTGAAACACTGCATCCCCTAAGTTGTAAATCTTTTATTCTTTTATTGGACCTCTCTTGGAGACATTAGGTACAAAGTTCCCTAAGTTAAAGACATCGCATGGACTAAGCAAGACTCCTTTGAAAGTTCTACATTTTGCATTTTTCAATTATATTGCCACCATACATAACATAACTTGCATGCTTGTGGAGCCATCCTATTTCTTCATGAGCTCCAATCATATGAAGTTTTTCTTGTTTCATGAAGGTTGAAAATCATTTTTGTGTGGCACCTTATCAAAGTTATCAATAGGTATAACTTTGGTATGGTTTGAGTGGGAAACCCTACCGAAGCATGAATTTCTGCATAGTCACTCACATGTGTTTAAGTGTGTTGTTAAAAGGTGTAGGACAACTAAGAGGGAGGGGTGAATCAGTTGTCACCAAATTCAAAATAAAAACTTCAACACTTATCAATTTCACAACCACACTATTCTATTATTAAATATGAACATGTAATGCAAATAACAGAAAGGAAAATTAACATAATGAACACTAGAGTTTATGTGGAAAACCCAATAAGGGAAAAACCACAGTGAGGATTAACTCATAATATAAAGTAGTTCCAAAATTAAATATATAAGGCTCACTGCCTTGAATAAGACTCACTGTCCAAAAACAAAAGCTCATTGCTTACACAAGGAGGTTCACTTCCTACAAAAGGATTACAAAACAAAATTGGCTTCACAACCAAAATGAACTAATGAGAATGCACCTAACAAGTGATGATACAGTTCCAGCGAAGCTCAGTAAACTGACTTGATACACTTAATCATATTCACAATTATTCACATTCGCATTCACAACTGCATCTACTTTAAATCTTTAAAACTATCCAACATATATACTTGATCCATTAGTAAGAATCAATTAGGTCGACCTAATTAGATGCAATCCTTATTTATCAAAAATACCAACTGTTGATCTCAAGTATTTACAAAATATTTCCAACGAAAAAATCAAAACATGTAGCATACTTTATCGTTTCGGCTAAGATAGGTCGCACATATATCTGCATAACAAAAAATAATTCACCATATCACAATTATTCATGAAGTTGGCCAAAAATAGACTTAATTACAAAATTAATCAATAGAATAATGCTGATACACCATAGGAGAACCAAAGCAAGCGATATTTTGAACATACATGTTTTCAAAACCCATAAACTATTTCCCAAAATTGCATGCAACAATTATCAATCATGGAGGATTGGGGACCAAAATACTAGAGGGTGTAACCTATATACCAGTTTAGATACCAGACCAAAATGTTGGATCAAGCATAGGCTTATTCTTGTAGTCACAACATGTATAACATGGTGACATCAATGACAACACAATTTTTATAGTTAGTCATTCTTCTTCATTCTTCCAACAATCTCCCCCTTTGTCATTGATGACAACATGTGCCAAAATTTACAAGACACGACATTCTCTCCTCCTATCACCATAGCTATTTTTCACATGGCTCTCTCCCCTTTTTACATTAGTGGAAAAGGGAAACCAAAAGTAGTATGTAAACTTTTGTACAGGGCAACATTGTATATACAATGAAATTCAAAACACTCCATTTCAAACATTCAAGTGAAAATGATAGTTTTTACATGAAATATTTTCTTGTACCTCTCTCTTATGATTAGAAGAATCCCTTTCCAAGCAAGAAAATCCAAATTAATTCTTGCACTCATACCATCCAATAAAGATAACTATGTAAAGGAGGAAGTCTGATTATAAGTCAGACACTTTCATTCACAATTTTTTGCATTAGAGAGAATTTCAGAGAGATGATCCAACCAGACCTCAACAATTTCCTTAACAAACTAGAAGGTTTTAACCATATCTTTTCTCAATCATAGCATTAAAATTATGACCTTTGGGTCCTTCCAACAATGTTGTATCTTCAATAATTTCTACTAGATTATCTGGAAAAGAATCTGACACATCTAAGACTGAAATACCCCTATTGAGCAAATAATCAACCAATACATCATCAATTTTAAGTTTCTCAATCAAAGAGTATGCATTCCACATTTCACCAATATTTTTCATTTCACCCTTGTCTAGCATCACCTGTATATTCTCTGGATCAAAGGAGTTAGATCCAGACATAAATTCTTCTTCATTATTCTTTTCTTTTGATACATCTATTATAATAGTTTTCCTCTTTTTAGGTTCCAGAGGGGACTCACCAATGATAACTTCCAATTTTTTCTTACCAGAAGATGACCCACTTCAAATTGACTAGCTACTGACATACTAGGGCATAGAATTTCCTTTAGGGATCTGAAAAATGTTCTACAAATGCTTACATTTTCCTCTAACAATTCCAAGTATCTATAAACTTGTTTTCCAATAGGAATACTAGATTCTCACTCAACATTTTCTCTTCTCGGTAGTGATTTCAAATAGTAAAAATTCAAACACACAAAAAAAGATCCAAATTGAAAAATATAAGCCTCAACCAATGACATTCAAGCATTCTTATTTATGTTTTCAAGTAATAGACTACACAAATCAAATTGCTTGTTTTCCTTAACCATCATGTGTGCAAGATATACAACAATAAGTCAAAGCTTCATGATTTTTGAAATAGATTTTATAAGAAATGTCATACACAACATACCTTATAGTGGAATCCACAAGAGTGTTTATCAATAGAGCTCGATGGTCTTTATCAATGCCAGTAAGTTCCTCCACATCTTTTTATTTCACAGTTTTCTTCCCAGGGAGATCCCCAACACTACATAAGCCAGTAATCACTTCTAATTCTTCCTTCATGATCAAGTAGAGTTTTTCCCAAATAATACTAACATTCTTGAATCGAATTAACAAGAAAAAGATTAATTCTTTATCTACAAACCAGGTAAATTCTCCCCATAAATCCATACCTAGGGGTTTTATGCTTTGTAACTCATTTTTCTTTAGCCCTAGTTCCATTTCCTTCATCTTTCTATGATCAAATTCTTCCAATTAAACTCCTTTCAGCTTTAGTGGAATGTCACCACTCGATCCTCTTTCCATTTTCATGCTTATCTTTCCTTGAATTCATTATTGTTTAGCAAAACCTTCTTCCTTTTCCCTTCTTCCCCTTTGTAAACTGGGAAATAATTCTTGAGTATGCACAATAATTCCTTCAAATTACTTCAGAATTGCTTCAAATCACTTTGATATCGCTCCAAGACACCTTTCAAGCTCTTCAAGTGCTCAACTGATAAAAAATACTTATGAATTTTACCTTATGCACCATCGGTTTGCCCTAATTCGCATTAAATGTGACAAACTTCAAAAAGCTGCTAAAACCATTCTTCTCAACATGGAAAAACCCTAATTGAATCTGAAAAGTAGCATATCAACATGTTTTCTTTTGGTTTCTTTTCCAAAACCTCTATTTATTCATTCTTCACATTACATCCTCATTGCAACCTTTGACACACCATTCATCTAGGGGGTTTTTTATTGTTTTCTGATAATTCTCTCCTTAATACCATGCTAAGTCTCATTCCCAAAGGAATTGTCCATACCATATGAGGGCACATACACATTAACAATTTTAGGTTCTTCTTTCTTCCTCCATATCTTATTCATCTATTGCTTCACCTCTTCTTTGTCAATTTTCTTTAGCGGTTCATTCTTCTCTACCAGAGTAGACTGCTTTCCCTTCTGACTTCTACAAAATTTTGAGATATGTCTAGGTTTGTTACAATTTTAGTAGACAACACTTTTCTGATTAGTATGACCTCCATTACTTCTCAATCTACATTGATTTGCTTTGTGTCCAAATTTTTTATAGGTATAGCAGTAGCCATTAAAAAATAGATTCATTCTACCTTCATTAAACCTATTCATCATCACTTGACTGATCATTCTTACCTGAGATTTGCATTCACTGGCTTTATGTCCAAATTTCTTGCATGCAAAGCATTGACCATAAAAAGAACCAGGAAACTAATTCATCCTACTCCTACATTTTTTTTCCTTGTGACCAAATTTGTTGTATGAAAAATAGACACCATTTAAAGAGGGATACTTTTGTACATTAGGCCATCTCATAGGAGGTCTCCTTGAAAAAATTCTTGAATTTCTTTCTTGCTTCCGTTTGTCTTGAGTCTTTTGATTGTTCACTATATTCTGAATAGTCTTGGAACTTTCACCGAGATCATTTCTCAGGCCACCTTTGTCTTTATTTCATTTTTTTCATACAAGAAGTTCTTCAAGCTTATTGGAGCTAGATCTAAAAATTTTCTCACATATTTTTCCTTCTCTAGTTCTACTTTCAATTTTACTACCTCTTGTTCAAGTCTAGTGCATTCATTAGACTTGTTTTGCACCATTGCATTCAAACATTCTTCAATTCTATTCTTTAATTCTATAAGAACTTTCAATATGATGATCTCTTGTTTATGTTTCTCACTCACTTCTCTATGTCTTTACTTGAATTTCTTCAATTGTTCTTTCAGTTTTCGGATACATTCATTAGCCTCATCTATATTTTATTTCAAGTCTTTGTTTTCATTTTCTGCCTTATCAAGATCTTCAAGTGCAATCTGGAGTTCTTCTTTATCATCCATTTGATCAACCTTCATAATCTTCCTAAAGTGGTTAAGCTCTACACCAAGGAACCAAAGCTCTGATACCAATTGTCAAAAGGAGTAGGAAAAATGAGAGAGGGGGTGACTTAGTTGTCACCAAATTCAAACACAAAACTTCAACACTTATCAATTTCACAACCACACTATTTTTTTATTAAGTATGCACATGGAATGCAAATAACAAAAATCAAAATTAACAAAATGAACACCAAATTTTACATGGAAAACCCAATAAGGGAAAAACCACATTGAGGATTAAATCACAATATAAATTAGTTTCAAAATCAAATATATAAGGCTCACTACCAAGGGCTCACTGCCTTGAATAGGAATCACTATCCAAATACAAAAGCTCACTACTTACACAAGGAGGCTCATTTCCTACAAAAGGATTGCAAAAAAAATTTGGCTTCGCAATGAAAATGAAGTGATGAGAGTGCACATAACAAGCTTGTTGATATAGTTCCAGTGATACTCAATAAATTGACTTGACACACTTCATCATATTCACACTTCTTCACATTCACATTCACAACTACATCTCCTTAAAATATTCAAAATTGTCCAACATATATACTCAATCCATCCACAAGCATAAATTAGGTTAGCCTAATTAGATGCAATCCTTCTCTATCAAAAATACCAACTGTTTGCCTCAAGTATTTTAAAATATTTTCCAACCAATAAATCAAAACACGTAGCATACTTTATTGTGTTAGCTAAGATAGGTTGCACAGATATCCATATAAAAAAAAATTGATTCACCATATCACAATTATTCATGAAGTTAATTAGAAATAAACTTAATTGCAAAATTAATCAATAGAATAATGATGATACACCATATGAGCACCAGAGCATGAGAGATTCTAAATGTACATGTTTTCAACACTCATGAATTTTTTCCCAAAACTGCAAGAAACAACTATCAACCGTGGAGGATTGAAAACCAAAATACCAAAGGTTGTAACCTATATACCAATTTAGATACTAGACCAAAATGTCGAATCAAGCACAGGCTTAGTCTTGCAATCACAACACATATAACATGATGACATTGTTACATATTTTTTCCTCAGCTCAAATGAAGGAGCTGGCTATTTGTTTTTCAACATTAAGTGGAATTGCAGATTGATTTTTAAATGTTGTTTCGCATTACTTTTTGCGTTGAGTAATATTTATGCATTTTAGTGAAGTGATGGAGTTGCAGAGTGCCATTCAGATGTTGCAGATTTAAAAGAAATATAGAAATGAGTTCATGAGAAAAATAGCAATTTAGATGCTTTCATTCATTTCATAAAGAACTCATATTTTTACAAGGCTTCATTTGATTTCACAATCATAATGATGTTACAATATTGCATGAAAATGCACTTTCTTTTCAATTGAAAAGCAAAATTGAAATAAAAGATCCACACAAGCCGTGGATATAACTGTGACTATTACAATACATTTCTAATAGCACATAAGCAATAGCATAATCATCATTGCCTGATTATCGACGTTTGATGCCGAATGGTGCACCTTGCCTTCTTGAGCTCCATCGACCTATAAGAGGAAAAGAGGGGTGTCAGTGGCTCCGATTATGATGTAACTTATATGGAACACCCACAATAGTACAACATGCTATTAGCAATACATTGAAACAATCAATTAAGTGAAGTATGAAAGAAGTGAACTGAAGGAGAAATAACAATATCATGATCAACATGTTCTATTTTTTATGCTAACATTGTTTATTTCCTTGTGTAGGTATAGGTCAAGTCATGAAGCTGAACATTATTTGAAGACCAAGCAAGTGGACTAAAATGGGCTCCCACAAGGGTAGAGCTTGGCATGCTGCCCTATTCTTTAAATGGGTTGATTTTAAAAGATACTATCATATTCATCAAATGAAATGAAAACAACTAAAAGAGTAAAACAAATTTATTCATCAAGCAATGAGACCAACTATTCATTCATAACGATCAGGGTTGCTTTCTGAAGGCTACAGGTGAATAGTGAGTTTAGTTCACTTAAAGAATTTAATTGAGTACATTTACATTAGAAATTGCTGAATAACTTCATTTTTTGTGCTAATTGTAATCAAACGTCATGTAAGCTTCAATTCATCAATTCTTTCTCGGATAGTGAATAGGCATACATTATGCCTTAATGTTTTGTTTTAATTTTCATCATTTAGAACAGATTTTAAGAGTAGTTTGTACAATGAAATATAAAAATGCATGAAGAGTACCATGTTGCTCATGAGAAACAACACAGACATTGCATTTGAGTGTTGAATGAACTTCTAGTTCTAAGTTGACTGGTAAAGTAAACACATTATTATGAATATCAAGCAAGTGATCATTCTATTAAAGAAAGAGTCAGCTTTGTATTTCTAGAATGAGGTCTGAGTGGTCAGTTATGCATATGAGCTAGTGAGCAACATGTGGTCTTGATGTTACAATGTTTCAACTTAGTTTCTCTACGTAAAAATTCAGGAACATAAGGTAGAGGTTGCTATGTTAAGATTAAAGAGTGTCAGAAAGACATTGAAGTACAAGTAGAATACAAGCATGGAGATTCTCCTCTTCACAATGAACTTATACATGAGCATTCTCAAAGTATTACACTTTTTCTGCCAAGATTCTAAGTTCTTGGAGAGTATTCTTAGAATGTGCATTAGATGTTTTTTTTTAACAGGTAGTCTGTAATTTCATGTCGAAGACAATTCCGTGACAAGAGAAGTCAAATGTTTCATCAAAAGTAAAAGCAATCATGAATCAAATTTAGGTTTTATACAACTATTGAGGAGAGCTATAGAAATGCCAAAATAGGATACCAAGTAATCTGAGTCAATGAGTTAGATACAGGGCAACATATAGGTTATGTTATTCTTGTCATGAGTTTCAACTGGGTATTTGGTTGGTTTCGCTCAAATTCTGAACAGTGTTGGCTATGTGATAGTTCAAGCCACACCAATGAGGATACATTGTTTTCTTGAAAAATAGAATACCAAGGAAATGAAATGAAAATAAAAACTTTAAGGTCTTTCTTTTGTTTCAAGTTTCTCAATAAGCCACTATTTATTTTAGCTCGAGCTATATGGATAGAAATGAACAAGCAGTTACCCCATATTTTCAATTGCTTTCAAAATACAGAAAATGCAGTAATCATGACAACCCATGTGCAGGTTTTCCTGAGACAACAATAGAGTCAAAATGTGGATTATTGTGTTGAGCCAAGTTCTAAAAATACAGTTGTCTTCAAAAACCTCAAAACCCACATTTGGGTTTGTTTTCAAAATGCAGGAAATATGATAATCTACGATACCCACATGGGTTTCTCATAAAAACAGTAGTAGACTACAAAATATGAGGATTTTTGTGCTAGGTCAAGCTTCAGAGGAGAGGAAAACACAATTTTCTTTAATAATTTCAAAGACTCACTTTCAGTTTAGCATCAAAATGCAGGAAAATCAATTACAAAGACAACCCACAAAAGAAATTACAGGGAATTGCAATAAAGTGTAATTTCTGCAATGAATTGAGCAACAGAAGGAAGAAGGGATTGTGTTATTCAAATTTCTATATTACCCACAAACAGAAATGCTTTCAAATGGATACAATAATAGGTTTTATGTTCTGGGTCAAGCCCAAAAGTCAAGGAATGCTTCCTATAGTGCGCATTTGGCATGGCCTGTTATGGCCAAAATCCATGAGTAAAAGGGAACTATTTAAGTTTCCAAAGAACAAATGTGTAACAAAGGAAATTTACCAGTTTACATTTTTGATGGAGCATTCAAGTCGCAACTAGAACTTCTAGTTTAGCTTCCCAAAGCATGATTTTGAGCTTTTGAAGAACGACCGAGCCCTCGTAGTGAGAATAGAGCATAACATTGATTATTGTAGACACAGAAGGTTCAAAAAAGAACGCATTAGGGAGTATGCATAGCCGTGGCCTTAGGGCCTGAATATTTTAAAGTATGGAGCTAAAGAGGTTATGAAATCATCGAATAAAGCTTACCTCTACACAGTAAAGGAAAGCAAAAGTACAAGTCGAGCTTTCATGGAGTGAATTGTAGAGGTCGAGCTCAAGCTCATTGTGGCCAAAGGAGAGCAAGTACGAAGAAAGGTTAGAGGAAAAAACACGACAGTCTATGGCCTTAGGGCTTTTGGTATTTAGTAATAAGTGAAAGAACTTCAATACAGATAGCACGAATCTTACCCACTGGAGTTTCAGATATCTGGAGTATGTGGAATAGTTCCTCAAGGCATTCGAGTTCAAGCTTGACAAAGTCATGGTGGCAGTAGAGCCTCTTTCTTGCAAGTGGAGAAGTGAAAATGAGTGATCATTAGGGTTCGATTCTGTTTTGACCGAACCCTAATTCGAACATCATATTGTTCTAGAATATTCAATCAAAATACATGAGTTGAATTTCCAATGGAGGTCGAAAGTCACAATGTTTTCCTTGTGATTTATTTAATCTAAATTCGAATGTATATGATGGAGGTCAAATTCCTAAGTTGGTCTATGGGTTAGGACTTAGTGCTTTTTCCTTAAGCATTGGTGAAATAGTATGCCTTGGGGATAATATTGTTGAATATCTTGTGAAGTAAGTTTAGATGCCATATGACCTAGGTGCTTTTGCTTAAAGGTCTATGATCTTTTTAGGGTTTTATTTTTGAGGATTGATTTTACAGAAATCAGTATGAAATCAAAATCAATGAAGGATGATTATGTAATATTTTATGACTTTGTGAGAAAAATCAGAACATTGTAATGGAGGAATAAGGAGTTTTTCTTTTTGCAAAAGATTTGTCAATCTTTAAATTGCAAAAATAGACAAACTATGCAAATCTGCATCTTGTAAAGCAGAATCATAAAAGCGATATTCTATAAATTGCTTTATGTTTTCTTGCTATTTTTAGTAGATCTTTACTGACTTTTCCTCTTGGTCAGATTTCAGTCTTATCTTGGAGAGATAAGGTGTTTTTTGTGCTTTTAAAGCAGATTCAACCTATTTTTAGAGGCTTGACAAGTTCATCATGAAAGGATTATGTTTTTTCCTGCTTTTAGGCAGTTTTTGAGACAGCTTCAAGCCCTTTTTCTTGGAGCTTTTTCTGAGCTCATATTAGAGTTTCTGGAGGGATTTCTTTTGATAGACTTAGTTTTTCTGATTCATGAAGGAGCAGTTCAAATTAGAGTTTCTTGCCCTTACACATTTTGGGGGAGCTTGTAAACTTATGTGTGCTCGGATTTTGAGAAGTTCCACTCCATCATTCAATAAAATAGCAGAGTTTTCCTTTCTCAATTTTTTTTTCATGACTTGGAATAGTAATTTGATTTGTCCTGTTATTCAAATCTATTGGATCCTTTTCTTTTCTTACTATTGTCAAGTGATTTGTAGGAGTGCATGCTAGTTCAGGTTATGCCTTGTGTTAATTTAACCTTTGTATAAATCACTGATTGAACTACATGTGTTGTGAGATTGTGAGATTTTAATTTTAAAGAGTTGGTGAGAGTAAGTTATTATTAGGGTCTTCTTACAGTTGATCAATATTTTTTAGAATTATAGAATTTCAGTTTTTTTAGATTTTAAATCCAGTTTATCCTTCTATCATTTTTCCTGAAAACCAACTTAGAATAGAATTCATCATTCAAAGAACCAACTCACTTTGGAGATTCCTTCTTCATTCAGATCACCCACATCTGAAGAAGGTTTCCATGTTTCAGTAGTTTGTTGAATGTTGTATTCAGTAGGATGAAAAACTATTGATAACAGTTTTTGGCACGCCTAGTGGGACAACTAAAAGTAACTTTCAAAGAATATTTAATTTTTTAGTTTGTTGTTTGGTGTATGTAGCAGATTTTTTCTAGCCTTCTGGAGGCTATCAATATACCTGGTGACTCTGGTTCTATTTTCTGCATGCTAGTACAGCCCGTGCATGAGAAATATTCAAACAAGATCAAGTTCAAAACCCTTCAAGTATCAGGAGCTATCCCCATCATGAAGAAGAGGTAGGACAACAAGAAGGCTTTTTGAAGCCCCTGCAAGATCAAAGTCAACACCTCCCATTCTTGGTGCTCTAGTTCTGTCACCTGGTGTACCAGTACCAATCTCACAAGTACCAGCAATGGCAGCACCATCGAAGCAACATCCATTCACACCCTTTAATAGAGGCAATCCATTAGATATTTCCCAACATGATGAGATTCTAGTTGCAACCCTTCGAGGATTATCATATTTCATTGGAGAGCACTACACCACACCAGTTGAACACATCCATGATGTAGCCACATTATGTTCAGTGCATAACATTACTCAAGAGAATGTCGCTCTAAGGCTGCTAGCTGCGTCACTCAAGGGCAAGGCGCTGCAATGGTTCAGAGGTCTCACTGCAAATTCAATCGCAACATGGGATGCTTTAGGTAATGACATATACCAACACTTTGCAGATAAATCTAACAACTTATCTTTGTTAGAGTAGTTGAGTACCATTCAAAGGGTACCACACGAACACTTGGCAGATTTCAACTACAGATTTCAGAGGACTTGGGACAAAATCCCAGCAACGGTAAAGCCCTTACTGACACATACATTTTTGTTTTATTTAAAAGCTTTGAATAGTAAGATTGCTATCATGACTCAGTCTATGGGTGGTTTAACGCTTCCAAATGCTTATAATATTGCTATTAATGCTGAAAATTGTCTTATTCAAGCTAGAGATATAGCTCCTAGACCCCCCATGCCTTTGTTTCCAGAAATACAACCACCTATTCTTGCTGTTGTACCTCCCTTGGCTATTGTCCTGCCAGTTCCAGCAATAGGATATCATAGTACAGTCCAAGAAGTTGCTTCCCTAGCCCCAAATCCAGAGACGCAAGAGCTAAAGAGCATACTGAAAACCTTTGGGAATGACCTCATGAATATTAAGAAGCACGTTGGCCAAGAACATAAGCCTTATCAAGCCCCTTATCAGCAAAACCAACAAAATAGGCCCACTTTCTAAGGTGATTATCAAGCCCAAAGAAGGAATTTTAACCCTCGGCCATTCCAGCCATACAATCTGAACACAACCAGCATGTCAAAGGAACTTGTGTTGTAAAACAATGTTGCTCAAGATTGCGATTGGTGTTACCTGTGCAATCAGCCTCATAACCAATCGGCGTGTGCCAACGGAGTGAGAAATCAAGCTTTAATGGTGCAGAACATATATGCTACTTCAGAACATGTTGTAGATCAGAATAAAGAACAACGAGATAATTTAGAAGTTGCCTTGCTGAACTGGCAGAGCTCCGAATTCTACAACATGAATGGCCAAGATCGGCAAGATTCTCCTATTTCAGCTAACACCAGATCTAAAAAATGAGCTATGGATCTAGGATAGCAAGCTGGAACTTCACAGTAGCAACCTTCAGTCATTAAGTAGCCTATTTTATCAGAGGTTAATGCTACCCCACAGCCTAAAATGTAGATTCCGCAAAGAGGGTAGGAGATACCTAGCAAGGAGCTATCAAAAACACATTCTCAGCCTATGTAGAAGTAAAATGAAGCTGCTGTTACAAAGAACCAACATAAGGTAAATGTTTCATCCTTCAATATCATAGAGCATCTCAAGAAAACTACTGTTAATTTGTCGATATTAGACACTCTGTAGCTTCCAGGGCATAAAAGTTTACTATAGAATGCATTAGCTGAGTTGTCTATTTCTGACAACGCCAATCAAGAAGTTGTGAAGGTTGTGATGGCTAATGACTTGGAGGAGAAAAGTGGGCAGAAAGCAAAAGAGGTAAAGCCCCCTCCATTTTACTTAAGTCTGATTATAGGTGATAAAATTGTGCATAATTGTATGGTCAATTCTGGAGCTAGTAGTTTAGTCATGCCAAAGAGTTTGGCTGACAAATTAGGTCTTGTTTATGAGCTTAATCCTCAGAAAGGCATAGTGCAGTTAGATGGGTCTACTATTAAAACTGCTGGTATTATTAAGAGTTTAGATCTTACCTTGCACGCATCCCCAAGTTTCACTATTCACCAAGATATTCATGTTATTGACTTACCGCCGCACTTTGCCATTTGTTTGTCAAGGGATTTTATAGCCAAGTTGGGTGGGTTTTTGTCTTCTGATTGGTCTCATCTATTTTTTAGAAAAAAATATGGTACGAAAGTGACCATTAAGTCTGAGCCTTTCGCCAAAGACCATATCGAACCATACTCCCCTAGCCCTATAAACGCTAATCTCTACGCCACCTCTGCAATGGAGGAGCAAACCATGACCTCAGACTATAACACCCAAGGAGACTACATCAGTCTCGATGAATGGGCAACTAAAGATCACGAGCTTGATCCATTCCAGAACACAGATGAGGTAGGTTTAGGAGTTTATATGATTCGCGAGTCTGATTGTGACATGCCTAATCTTTATAAAGAGGATAACCGTCTGCGGGAAAAGATAATGAGTTGTGGAAACTTTATTTCGATGGTTTGAGGAGTAGTGTTGGTGCCGAAGGTGGAGCTATGTTGATATCACCCGAAGGAGATAAGTATTATTCAGCTTGTAGATTTTCTTTCAGCTGTTCAAATAAAATAGCTGAGTATGAAGCATTGGTACATGGACTTGAGTGGGCCTGCAAACGAGGTATTAAATTCTTAAAATTTTATGATGATTCAGAGTTGATTGTGAATCAGGTCAGAAATTTAAATGTTGCTAAAAATGATTTACTTAAGAAATACAAGCATTGTGTATGGGATTTAATGGAAGATTTTAATGCTTTTAATATCTTATTGATTCCTCAGAATCAAAACAAGCATGTTGACAGGCTCGCTGCCATAGGAGCCCAGTTTGACATTCCCAAAGAGATTCATAAAGTAGAAGCATGTCAGTACATGAAGATAGTGGTCTGACCTTTTGTACCTGACAATAACGTAAGCTAGCAGGTTTTTGACAGCAATGAGCAAATTGTGAATTTTCTGATTGCTGAAGCTGAATTCGTAGATGGAAATAATCAAAAATGGTAGCAACAATATGAGGACTAGATTGTAAAATTGAAGACCAATAAGCTACCAAAAATATTGGTGACCTTAGAATCTGTGTTCAACTCAGATGATCAAGTACGAAAAAGACAAGTGCAGCTTGACTGTCAAGGAAGAGTACTATGCAACTATCAAAATTTTCAAAGGTAAGCTTCTCAAGCTAGGTAAGGTATGCAGTCAAGAGGAACAACAAGCTTTCATTCTATTATGTTAGAAATTTAGTGATGGTTTTGGTTGGGAATATAAATATTTAAGAGGTTTTAACCCCAAATTAGCTCAACATACTATCAAGTTGGAACCTGATGCAAATCCGGTAAGGCAGAAGCAAAGACCGCTTAATCCTAAGTTGGAACACCTTATGAAGGCTTAACTGAATAAGCTAGTTGAAAGCGGTATCATTTTTCCCATCAAACACACCTCTTGGGTGTTGAATTTAGTGCTAGTGAAGAAAAAGAGTGGAGAAATCAGACTTTGTGTCAATTTTTGAGATCTAAATAGAGCACCATTGAAGGACCATTATCCGCTCCCTTCCATGGAGTAAATTTCACAAGTAGTTTCTGGTTCTGACATATTTTCTTTGTTAGATGGCTACTCAGGTTATAACCAGATTCTGGTTAAACAAGAGGATCAGTTTAAAACAACGTTCACAACCAAGTGGGGCATGATGGCCTATAAGAAGATGCCTTTTGGCTTATCAAATGTTGGAGCAACTTTCTAGTATGCTATGGATATGGCTTTCCATGGCCTCATGAACAAGTTTGTTCTGGTATATTTAGACGATATTACTATTTTTTCTAGAAATGTTAATGAACACTTGGATCATTTGGAACAGGTTTTTCAGAGGTGCAGAGAGTTCAGAGTGTCTCTCAATCTGAAGAAGTGTATATTTTTAGTGCACGAGGGCAAGCTGCTGGGACACATTGTCTCAAAGCAAGGTATTTCAATTGACCCTAAAAGAGTTTCCGCAATTCTTGAATTGCCATTACTAGCTCATAAGAAAGGCTTGCAAAGCTTTCTTGGGAGAATAAATTTCGTGAGGAGGTTTATACCAAATATTGTAGCTTTGCTACAACCTCTCACTTCTATGCTGAAGAAGAATATGCCATTCAGCTGGACCAAGGAAGGTAAGAGGAGCTTCGAGTAGATCAAAGAGGCACTCACAGCTGCTCCTACTCTCATTAATCCAAACTTTGACAAAGATTTCATTTTGTATGCTTTTGGAGGAGTTGGTACAGTTTCAGCTATGTTATGCCAGCAAAACAATGAAGGCTTGGATCAACCTATAGCGTTTTTTAGTCAAGTTTTGCATGATTATGAGGTAAAGTATTCTTTTGTTGAGAAACATGTCTTTGCGGTTGTAAGAAGCTTGAAGAAATTTAGACACATGCTGTCCAACAGCAAGGTTCATTTGCTGGTAGTGCATTCAACTGTTAAGGATTTTCTGCTTAACAAAGACATTAATGATAAGCATGCTGGTTGGATCACTAAAGTAATGGAGTTTGATGTTGATATAAAAGTAACCAAGCTCGTTAGAGGCAAAGGTTTGTGTGAGCATATTGCTAGAAGTGAGGACAACAGCTTAAAAGAGGTTGCAAATACATAGACAATGCTAAATAATGATGTTCTGAGTGTTGTTCGAACACCCCCTGTTACATGGTTGCAGTAGATGATACATTATCTACAAACTGGTGAATGCCTCGAAGGCTTGGACAGAGCAAAAATAAGGTACTACAGATTACAAGCCATCCCTCATGCAGTTATTGATGGCATTCTTTATAGAAGGGATTTCCAAGGTGTCTTATTACGTTGCATTCAGCTTGATCAAGTTGACAAGCTATTAGTAGAGTTTCATGATGGACCTTCTAGAGGTCATTTTATTGCAAGAACAATAGCTTTGAATATTATGCAAGTTGGTTATTATTGGCCAGATTTGTTTAAAGATGCTATTGCATGGGTTAGAAAGTGTGAGAAATGTGCATTATTTTTTGGTAAACAGAGGCTTGCATCGCTGCCCCTACATCCGATCCAGGTAGAACAACCCTTTGCTAAGTGGGGCTTCAATTTTATTAGCCCTATAAACTTGCCTTCAAGTGCAGGTCATAAGTGGATTCTTACTGCCATAGATTATTTTACAAAGTGGACCGAAGCTATTGCTTTAAAGGAAGCAAACAAGACTTTAGTGCTTAATTTTTATCAAGATCTCATATTAAGGTTTGGTGTTCCAGATTCAATCATTTCAGATAATGGATTAGCTTTCATAGGGTTAAGGATTTTAGATTGGTCTGTCAAAAATAACATTTATCTGAACACTTCATCAAATTATTATCCACAAGGTAATGGACAGGTGGAATCCACAAATAAGAATCTGATTTAGATAATCAAGAAGACTATTGAAGATAATCAGAGAACGTGGCATGAAAAGCTGAAACTAGCCCTTTGGGCTGATAGAATAACTCCTAAAAGAGCCACTAGTTGTTCACCTTTTGTTTTGACTTATGGCAGAGAGGCTAAGTTGCCTATTTCAATTGAATTACCAACATTAAGTTATGTTAAAGAACTGGAGCTACTGAATGAACAACCTCTCATGGAAGCGGCGTCACCTGGTTGAGCTCAAAGAGCACTGCAGCTAGCTAGAAAATACATCGCTACCGTCGAAGAATGCTTTCGGCCAAAGAGTGGCGGCCCTCGCGGATTTCATTGTTGGAGATCTAGTTTTCAGGTGGAATGAATTTCTTGCGCAGACCCGCACGACATTCCAAGTTTGGATACAATTTTGATGGGCCTGCGGATCGCGAAATGAAAGGGAGCACAACGATCTAAGTAACTTTCAAGATGACCGGTGAGGTAAGCTTTCTATCCCAAGAATGGGATCCAATTCCTGGCGCACTACCTTCGGAGATGCAAGAATCGTTAGGTAGAGTAGTTTGCAAATAAGTGTGTTTCACACATTTCATTTCAGTAGTTTGCTTTCTCTAAGCGCTGTTGTGCATTGTTTGGTTGGCCATCAAGGCCTTTTAGTTTTCTTTCAGTTTTGTTTTGTTTTCTTATCGTTTGAGTGTTGTCGCTCAAGCTCGAAGCCAAGAGAAGGGGTAGTAAATCGACCACAAATATTTTGTGCTACACTCCATCTATGCTTAGCGTGCAAGCATAGCGAACAGTTACATATTTTTCTACCAAATAGAGTTGAACCGCTGATTGTTATTTAACATTAAGAGGAATTGCAGATTGAATTTCAAATGTTGTTTCACATTACCTTTTGCATTGAGTAATAGTTATGCATTTTAGTGAAGTTATGGAGTTACAGAGTGCCATTCAGATGTTGCAGATTTAAAAGAAATACAAAATTGAGTACATGAGAAAAATAGCATTTTAGATGCTTTCATTCATTTTGTAAAGAACTCATATTTTTACAAGGCTTCATTTGATTTCACAATCATAATGATATTACAACATTGCATGACAATGCATTTTCTTTTCAATTGAAAAGAAAAATTGAAATCAAAGATCCACACAAGCCAGCGATATAACTGCGGATCACATAATATATTTAATAGTTTGCACCAGTTGAAGATGTGGAAGTGGGTAAAAACATATAGTAACAACATAATCATCATTGCTTGATGTTGAATGGTGCACCTTGTCTTCTTGAGCTCTATCGACCTATAAGAGGAAAAAGGGGTGTCAGTGGCTCTGATTATGATGTAACTTATATGGAGCACCTACAATAGTACAACATACTATTAGCAATACATTGAAACAATCAATCAAGTGCAATATGAAAGAAGTGAGCTGAAGGAGAAATAACAATATCATGATCAACATGTTCTATTTTTTATGCTAACATTGTTTGATTCCTTGTGCAGGTATAGGTAAAGTCATGAAGCTGAACATTATTCGAAGACCAAGCATGTGGAGTAAAACGGGCTCCCACAAGGGTAGAGCTTGGCATGCTACCCTGTTCATTAAATGGGCTAATTTAAAGATACATTATCATATTCATCAAATGGAATGAAGAACAACTGAAAGAGTAAAACAAAGTTATCCATCAAGCAACGAACCAACTGTGCATTCATAATGATTAGGATTGCTTTCTGAAGGCTATAGGTGAATAGTGAGTTTAGTTCACTTAAGGAATTCAACTGAGTATATCTCCATTAGGTATTACTGATCAAGGATAGTGAACATGCATACATTATGCCTTAATGTTTTGTTTTTATTTTTATCATCAAAGAGAATAGATTTTAAGAGCAGTTTGTATGGTGAAATATAAAAATGCATGAAGAGTACCATGTTGCTCAAGAATACAAACACAGATAGTGCATTTGAGTATTGAATGAATTTCTAGTCCCAGTTGAATGATAAAGTAAATACTGCATCATGAATTGTAATAACAAAGTGATCATTCTGGTATGTTAAGGGGAGAGTAAATTTTGTCTTTCCAGAATGGTGCTTCTGAAGTTATCAGTTATGCATATGAACTGGTAAATAGAGGTGATTCATAGTGATGCAATTTTTCATTTTAACAATCTCTATAGAGTTCCAAAGCAGAAGGTGTAAGTTGTTCTGTTAAGGTTAAGGAAGTCAAAAGAACACTGTTGTGCGAATAGTGAGCAATCATAGATATAATATACACTAAGAGGTATTTCAAGCAGTGAGCTCAATCGGGATCACAATGTCATTATGGAGTTTTGTTATCATTTAGTCTCATGATGCCTAATCATAAAGAGGCACTATTCAATGGAGAGCACTATTAACAAAGGAAATGTGAAATGGGTTTCAGTTTTTCATTCAGGAGGGGAATTGTGCATGAAATGGTTTTGGGGCTGAAAATATAATGTTGCTTCAAGATGAACAGTCAGTTCCAACTAAACTGATAATACAAATGTCACTATTCTCATTAGCAAATGTGAAGTGCAAAGACAGTTAGCAGATGAAGACAGTGTTGTTCTAAATGCTAGGATGGTAACCCTCTATGGAGCATAAGCTAATGTGTAACCAAAGGCATTTCACTAATTTTAAAAGCATTAAAATATGATGATCATGTTTAGGTTTGAGAAGGACAGCTCAATCACAGTCATCTCAAAGGAGGTCTTTCTCTGACAAGGAGTGACATCGATAATAGATTTGGAGTAGCATGGTCCCCACTACTGTCAAAAGAAAAGACAAACAAAGTAATGAAAGATACAGGAATGAGCATCATTTTTTCAAACATCAAATGCCAATATGGGTTTTTTGTTACAACTATCTGTGTAGGTGTCTTTCCTGAAAAAATAAATGCATATGAAGCTATTGTGAATCAAACCCCAGTAGAAAATGCATACATTTTTCTTTGGAATATGGTATACCCATTTGAGGGTTTGTTCTAAAATGCAAGACTACATGTAATGAATGATGGGTCAAGCCCATGAACTGAATTTGGTGAAAATACACAATTTTTGTTATTCTTACGAGGTTTTTTTAGTTCTGAAGGTAAACAAAGACAAACAACAGTTACCCACAATGGGATTTCCAATAAAACACAGATTTTCACTATTTTTTTATACCCATATTTCAATTGAGCTTCAAAATACAGAAAAATGTAGTTTCCCTTAGAGATTTCGAATACCCACTTTCAGTGTTAGCTTCAAAGTGCAGGAGAAATAATTACAGTAGTAACCCATGTGAAGTCTTGGATTAAATAGCAAGAATATTCAACAGATGCAAGTTCTGAGTTGGGTCGAGCAACGTAAAGAAGGAGATGCAATTTTATTCAGCTTTCTGTGATACCCACAAACAAAAATGCTTTTAAATTGACATAATGGTAGGTTTTATGTTCTGGGTCGAACCAAAAATCCACAAAAAATGCTCTCTATAGTGCGCCTTTGGCATGGCCTGATATGGCAAAAATCCATGAGTAAAAAGAAACTATTTAAGTCTCCAGAGAACAAGTGTGTAACAAAGGAAAATTACCCATTTATTTTTTTGATGGAGCACTTTAGCCACGGCTAGAACTTTCAGTTTAGCTTCCTAGAGCATGATTTCGAGTTTTTGAAGAATAGCAAGACCCTCATAGTGAGAATAGAGCACAACAATGGTTGATGTAGTCACAGGAAAGTACACAGAAAATGCAGAACAAAGATATTAGAGGTTGTGTTCACCACGGCCTCAAGGCCAAAATAAGCAAGGATGAAACCATCGAAATAGCTTACCTTTGCATAGTAGCAGAAAGCAGATAGTATAGGGTGAGCTCTTAGATGAGCTCTCATAGAGTAGACTAATAGAAGCCAAGCTTGAGTTCATGTGGGTCGGAGTCATAGGAAGCATAGCAATAAGTTGGAAGAGAACAAATTCATGCAGGCCATGGCCTTAGGGACTTTTGGTATTCAACAGTAGGTGAAAGAACTTCAATACAGATAGCACGAATCTTACCCACTAGAGTTTTAGATATCTGGAGTACATGGAATAGTTCCTCAAGGCATTCAAGCTCGAGCTTGACAGAGTCATGGCAGCAGCAGAGCCTCTTTCTTGCGAGTGGAGAAGTGAAAATGAGTGATCATTAGGGTTTGATTCTGTTTTGACTAAACCCTAATTCAAACATCATATTGTTCTAGAATATTCAATCAAACTAAATGTGTTGAATTTCCAATGGAGGCCAAAAGTCACAATGTTTTCCTTGTGATTTATTTAATCTAAATCCAAATGTATATGATGGAGGTTGAATTCCTAAGCTGGTCTATGGGTTAGGACTTAGTGCTTTTTCCTTAAGCCTTGGTGAAATAGTATGCCTTGGGGATAATATTGTTGAATATCTTATGACCTAAGATTAGATGCCATATGACCTACATGATTTTGCTTAAAGGTCTATGATTTTTTTAGGGTTTTATTTTTGAGGATTGATTTTATAGAAATCAGTATGAAATCAAAATCAATGAAGGATGATATGTAATGTTTTATTTTATGACTTTGTGAGAAAAATAAGAACATTGTAATGGAGGAATAAGGAGTTTTTCTTTTTGCAAAAGATTTGTCAATCTTTAAATTGCAAAAATAGACAAGTTGTGCAAATCTGCATCTTGTAAAGCAAAATCATAAAAGGGATATTCTATAAATTGCTTTATATTTTCTTGCTATTTTTAGCAGATCTTTACTGACTTTTCCTCTTGGTCGGATTTCAGTCTTATCTTGGAGAGATAAGGTGTTTTTTGTGCTTTTAAAGTAGATTTAGCCTATTTTTAGAGGCTTGACAGGTTCATCATGAAAGCATTGTGATTTTTCCCGCTTTTAAGCAGTTTTTGAGATAGCTTGAAGCCTTTTTTCCTGGAGCTTTTTTCTGAGCTCGGATTAGGGTTTCTAGAGGGCTTTGTTTCTGATAGACTTAGTTTTCTAATTCTTAGGGGGGCAGTTCAGATTGGAGTTTCTTTCCCTTACACATTTTGGGGAGCTTGTAAACTTATGTGTGCTCAGATTCTGAGAAGTTCCACTCCATCATTCAATAAAATAGCAGAGTTTTCCTTTCTCAGTTCTTTTTCATGACTTGGAATAGTAATTTGATTTGTTTGTGATTCAAATCTGTTGGATCCTTTTCTTTTCTTACTATTGTCAAGTGATTTGCAGGAGTGCATGCTAGTTCAGGTTATGCCTTGTGTTAATTTAACCTTTGCATAAATCACTGATTGAACTACATGTGTTGTGAGATTGTGAGATTTTAATTTTAAAGAGTTGGTGAGAGTGAGTTATTATCAGGGTCTTCTTACAGTTGATCAATATTTTTAGAATGATAGAATTTCAGTTTTTAGATTTTAAATCCAGTTTATCCTTCTATCCTTTTTCCTGAAAAGCCACTTAGAATAGAATTCATCATTCGGAGAACCAGCTCGCTCTGGAGATTCCTTCTTCGTTCAGATCACCCACATCTAAAGAAGGTTTCCATGTTTGAGTAGTTTGTTGAATGTTGTATTCAGGTGCAAAACTATTGATAATACCATCAACCGACAAGAGACCGACCAGAGGATGATAAAGCTTACAGTGACATGTAGTGGGTCTATAGTGGATGTTTCTCGGGAGTATGACAAGTCTAGCAGGGTGATGTAGTATTACAGAGACCTGTATGAGAGGGTGGTACCACTAGAGAGGAGGGAGCCCACATTTTCAGAAATTAAGAGTGGTTCACAGGGTGAGACCCACAGTAGGCGCTCCCATAGTAGGTTAGAGAGCAGGAATACATTAACCTTGAGACGGTCCACACCTTATGATAGGCCTTCTATTGTAGAGCACAGGTCTCCAAAAGCACCTCGATGAGAGGACAGTGAGGCACCAAGATCAGGAGAGAAAGGCAGCTCAGGCTAGAGTATCTTTTGATAATTTGTATATGGACACTGTATTTTGATTATCAAGCCTACAAGCTCCATTTTTTATATACATGACACATCTTGACATTGCACCTATGACACATATTTTGAGTGATATATGATATGATTTTTGGCGACGGTTTATGATATGCAGTGTTATGTGATGATGCTTTATGTTTATGATGATGTTATGCTATGGATGTTTATGCTTTTATGATGTCTATGTATGCATTCTATATGATCATGTGATGGTTAATATGATGGATGATTATGCATTGATGATTATGTTATGAATGTTTATGCCTTTATGATATGTATGGATTATGAATGCAGTATGGATGACCTAATTTTATGAATACAATGTGATATGAAATTAACATTGATGCAATGGGATGCCTATAGGTGATGTATGTGCTGATTGAAAATGTAATGTATAATATGATATGCCAAAAGGTTATTATGAATGCTACGCAATGTATATGAAATGTAATGCAATCTATATGAAATATAATGCAATGTATATGAAATGTAACGCAATGTGATGTATGATTGTGATTAATGTTTTTGATTAGTGGATAAACAAGTTTTGAATGGACCTGAAACCATTTACAACAGGTTTTGAATGGACCCAAAACCATCAGGTTTTAAGGGGACCCAAAACCCACACAAAGATGAACAAGCTGCCCAAAAGATAGTAACAGAATCAACTAGCAGTGAAACAAGGAAATAGCAAGCCAACAACCAAAAATCCAGCAGGCTGCCCAGAAAAGAACCAAGACTCTACATGAATCTTGAACTCATTGGTTTTGATGGGACCAACAACCCACTATCCAAATACCAGGTTTTACTAGGGACCTTAAACCCACAGCCCACACAAATATCTTCAATAACCACCAGGAAATAAGCCAACCAGCCATACCAGCAAACAAAAGATCTCTTGCACCAACCCCACACTCGAGAAGCTAAATCACATTCCACCTCAAAAGGATTTGGCTCCCCTCTATAGAAGTAGACATCATGGAGAACCTTACCACCACTACTATCAAATTGTAACTAGAAACAACTCCACCTCCATAGGAGCGCGCACCACCTCAAAAGGTACTGTAACAACAATGACTAGCAACAAGGACAACCTCTCCTCCAAACCACAATCCCCACCTCTACCTCAAGAAGAGAGGGCTCCACCTCAAGAGGAGTAATATTCACCTCAGAAAAAGACTTAGATTGAAGAGAAAAGAAGAGATCCACCTAGCAAGTAGAAAGGAACACCATGACATCCATTAGCAAAACGAGACAGAGAGGTAGAAAAAGAGCCACAAGACGAGCACTAAAAACAACAACATGGGCGAAGAAATAGGACATGAGAAGTAGCCCATCCATCCCAATAAAAACCAGCAACAACTTTTCATTAGGAAACCACTCCCCTCAGGAGAGCCAGACCACACCCACGGAGGGGTAAAACCAAGAAACCATCCCCCAAGATCTACATAATAACAATATTGAATAAGGGGGGAGACCCAAAAACATAGACCAGGCAAAAATAACTACTCTCATAAAAATATTCACCAAAGTATACCAGAGCAGCACCGAATCACAACCCATCAACCAAAAAAAGATTAGAGAGAAGAGAAACCCCAAATCCACAAAAAGCAATAGGGGAAAAAGATAAAACATTGAAGCACAACCCATCAAGAGAGCCAACATCACTCCATCTCGGAGGAAAAAAATAGAGAAAAAAAGGAGGGAAGCAATCCACTCCAAAGGGGCCTCTAAAGGAGATAAAACAATAGATTCAACGCTCTCAAAGCCCACACCCTAGAACAACCAGGTCCTTTGTGTTAAAAACCCCCAAGAAGAAGAGGGAAATAGACCCCCCAAAGAATGACAGAGGAGGAAATACCTAGCTGGGTGCCACACCCAAAAGCTAGTAATGCCTCCATCCAAAACCAAGCACGCAGCAACAAGACCATACCCCAATCTCCCCTCACAGACCCCACTGCCCAAAACACAGTCTGATGAGCCAAAGAGTTTTCCTGGGTTATCATCTTCACCTCCCTCTGTAGCATCCTCCTCCAAAATAAAAAAAGTCTCACCTCCTCCTTTCCCACTCAAGCGCTCCATATGATTGTGATTAATGTTGATGTAGTGAGAAACCTTTAGATTATGTATGCAATGATGAGAAATGTTAATGCAAAATGTGATGTATGATATGATACACCATAATGTTATTAATGTAATGTAATGTGATGCAATGTAAATGAAATGTGATGGATGGAAATGTAAAATGAAATGCCATGAGCTATTATAGTATGATGTGATGAAATGCTATATGGATGATTTCTATGTTTTTTGTATTTTTCTCAAGCAAATGTATGTGGCTTAATATGATAATGATGCATGTGATGATAATGCTTGCTATGATGCTTCCTAACATGATCGTGTATGCAAGATATTTTTGTGTGTCACAAGACTCTGTCAAGATGCAAATGGAAGAAATGTTAGCACAAAAGAGATGGACGTTAGCATGGAAAATGACAAGGAAGATGGAATGTTAGATGGGAAATGACAAAGGATGGACTTTCATGATTTTATATTTGTCATCATCGGACGGAAAAATTATCGCAAATGGAGCACAAACACCATGGTATGTGATGCAAGGGAGGATGGTCTTCACCTTAACAACACAATTCAAGTTAGATCAATCAATAATCAAGGTCACAAAACTTTAACTCTACAACTTTCCTCTATAACCCTGCCTTCAACCTAGTAGGTCTGCAGACCTGTCTTTGCAACTTTTCTCACAATTTTTCTTAACAACTATAGGGACTCTTGTCAGTTTTGAATACCCATTATAGCCAACTTAGACATATTACAAAATCGATATAGGTTCCTTTAGAACAAATCTCTCAAAACCCTAGTGTAACGCTGCTCCAAAAGACTAATTAGGTCTGTTTTACAAAGCAATACCTCTTCAGTGTTTTCACCAACCTAAGAAAACTACTCATACCTTTGAACCAGGTAAAAAAACACCTCTTTCACCAACTTTTAGGTCTCCAAACCTCTATCTGAACACTTAACTAAGAAACCCTTATTCTCCATGAATTAGGTTGGGGTTTATTCAATTTATGGGTTCCACAACTCATACAACCCTACAAATGCCTCCAACACACCTTAACATGTCTACTTTCACTCAAATTTCTCACCTTTCCATTTCTCACTCTTTTACCAAACTCTTACTCAAAACCTCATATTTCATGCAAAAAATCACTTTTCCTACATGGCAGTCAGGGTTTTGATCCCCACAAACTCATCACTCACAACAATACTGACCTCCACTCATCCTAAACTATCTTAACATGCTCATTCCATGGATTTATAGTTGTGACAGTCAGTGGAATGGTCTTACATCATGTTTATACCCTCAAAACCCTCAAATAGGGCTTACCAGGCCTGCTACAAAAAATTGGAGATAAAAAGCCTCAAACTGGGTCTCAAAGACTCAAGTTAGGTGCAAAACTTTTTAACTCACTCCTTTACACTATGCACAAGCTTCAATATTTCTTGGATGTTGTACGGTTGCGTACCAACACCTACAAGTTCAGGTTTCAAAGGAAAATATAATTTTTTTGAGTTAAAACAGGGAATATTATTGATTCTTCTTTTCCAATTGTTTCAACAACCATACCAAACGATAGATTACATGTTTTTATACATTTCTATCATGAAAATCCCTCCAAAAAATGACCAACTGCTTTATAACTTCCCCTTGACTGTTGAACTTCATAAATTTTGCAATTTTGCAATTACAATCTTGACAACTTTGTTACTTTTGGCAACTTTACACTTTTTACCGCTAAACCTTCTAAACATCACTAGAATGACTTCAAAACATTATTTGGTGTTCAAACATGACCTTATATACGATAACCTATAACTTGACTCACTAAACCCATAATAAGCCTTATTTACATATTTGGCTCTTGCAAGCATGATTGACAACATTATCACATTGCTTTACAAAAATGAGCACTAGATACAATTCTAATGGTATTTTTAGACCTTATTGACTCATTTCATGATCTTAAACTCCTAGACAACCTATATCAAACCAAACTTAAGAAAATTCATATGTCCATTGGTTGGTGCTCCTACACTAGTATGACATATACCAAGGTGTGCAAGGTGACCATTTGTGAGAGACAAGCAACCAAAAGACAAAGCCAAAAGATAAGGAATGCCCTGACTCATACTAAGGACCTAATTATCCCAGTATTTTTGTCAAGAAAAACCACAAACATCAATCAAAGAAAAGAGATCATGATCCATCATTGCTCCTCTAAATCCTTTGATAGGACATCCTCAAGGTAGCAGAAGCTTGAGTGAAGTGTGAAGTAGTTTGAGTGAAAAGTGAAGGAGATTTTTGTGCTTAATTGGAACTGTAATCAGGCTTGTGTAGAAGCTGTTTTCTCTTTTGTACCTCCAAATTTAAATTCTAATATTATTTGGGAAGTGAGCCCCTTCTGTAACTAAGTAGTGTGTGCCTAATGCATGTGCATCCCCTTTATTTTTTGTTTTTTTAAGGGTAAATATATGGAACATCCAGTTTTTCCCCTAACAGGGTTTCCACGTAAAAAATATTGGTATTCTCTGTCTCTCTAATGTGTTAATTTATTATTCATCAGATCTGAAATTAATTTAAGTAAAGTTTGAAAAGTTTATTATTTTATGGCAATTGATTCAACCCCCCCTCTCAGTTGTTTTTCCTTATTTTTCCAACATCACCAGTGTTGATAAAGCACCTAGCTACAAGAAAGACACATCCTGCTTAAGGTGAATGAAAAGGTTGACCAAAGACGATGTATAATCTTAAGAAGGATGCATCCTAATAAAATACAAGTGATAAGACTGAATGAGACAAAGGACATAATGCCCCATTCTAATAGAAGACCAGGGACCTGATATTGACCGATGCTAAGTCAATTGATCAATTGAAGATTGATTAAATATTTGTTGGATATGTTCATCTATTAATTCATGATTTGGTTTAAATGATGATTGCTTGTAGAAAAAGAATGTGACTAGACTCGACAAACCCTAAAGGACCGACCTAGGGCCTCAGGGGCTCATCGATTGATGGCCTTGCCTACATTATACACGCAGAGACCTCATAGTTGGACATGACTTGACCTTGTTTTATTTGACAAAAGACTGAGCCATGATTTTATTTGGACAAACCTAAAAGGACTGACCTAATGTCTCAGGGGCCCATTGAAGATGACCCTTGCCTATGTAGAAAATGTGTAGAGACAACGTAGTTTGACCACTCTAACATAGACTGACCCAAACTCGTACTCTGACTCTGTCTTTTATTTTTGGAAGTTTTGATGGTTTCTTATTTTTTTTGGATTTTGAAGGTTTTTTAATTTTTTTGGATTTTTGATGGTTTTTATGATTTTTTTGGATTTTGATGGTTTTTATGATATTTTTTTAAGATTTTGATGGTTTTTATGATTTTTTGGGATTTTGATGGTTTTTAAAAGGCTGATAGCATGTGTCATATCCCATGAAGATGTAAGTCAAGGAATTGCCCCTAGTTAGGTACAAAACCAACTTATTATGTGCGGGGGGAAGTAGCAGACGAATGCAAAGGATGATCATGAAGGCAAAGGATATTAAATTCCAGTGGTTTTTAGGCCATGGTAAGGATGACAAAGCTTTATTATGGATGGGTGACATGTGTGAATGGATGAGCAAAGGATGGGAGGCTAGGTGGAGTGATAGTAGATGGAGGAGCATAGATTGACTACACAAGGCGCCTGCTTGCCAGGTTTTAACCATGGTACTTATCCAAAGTACCACCGAAGTGGTTTTCACTTTTGAACGAATTATTTCTCTTTACTATTTTTTTTTCATTTTTTGTTGTCACCAAGACGCCTATTGTCCAGGTTTTCATCAGGGTGACTATTTTTTTATTTTTTTGTATTTTTTGACTTTTTGAAGGGATGCGTTGAGAATTAAGTGTAGTAATTGCAAAGGTGCATGTTATTGATGGGATCGGTCAATGGTTCACCTTTAGGAGTAGAGATTTGATAAGCACTAGATCCATATGTTGTTGTGATGATATAAGGACCCAACCAATTAGGTTCAAACTTTCCAGGCTTTTCTTAATCTGTCTGATTCTTGGGATTCTCTTTTAGAACTAAGTCACCAATGTCAAAAATTCTAGGTCATACCTTCTTATTTTAGCTGTGTCAAAGGAAATTCTGATATGCTTGCAAATGTGTTAAGGAATTTTATCTCTTTTCATCCAGTAACTCTAGCTCATGTAGATGGGATACACAGTATTCTTCTTGATCAATCAATCCTTGCATAGATACTCGTAGGGATGGTAACTCAACCTCAATAGGAATTATTGCTTTAGATCCAAAAATAAGGGAATACAGAGTGGCTCCTGTATGGGTGCAAACACTAGTATGGTAGGCCCATAAAGCAGGATTGAATTGTAGATGCCAGTCATGGCCAACATCATCGATAGTCTTCTTCAAGATTTTTAAGGATAGTCTTATTAGATGCCTTAGCTTGACCATTACCCTGGGGGTAATATGGGGTAGAAAAGTGATGTTGGATATGAAATTTTTCACAAATTTCACAGACATCTTGATTCTTGAAAGGGAAACCATTATCTGTAATGATGGAATGTGGGATACTGTATCGACATATAATATAATTCAGGATGAACTTGGCTATCTTCTTTCCAGTAATGTAGGTCATCAAGATGGCTTCAATCCACTTGGTAAAGTATTCAATAGCAACAAGGATAAACTTATGTCCGTTTGCAGAAGTGGGATGGATCTTTCCTAAGAGGCCGAGTCCCCACTAAGAGAATGGCCATGGTGATGTGAGCGGTTGCAATTCCTAAGTTGGTACATGTATAAGATCTCTATGAATTTGACATTGGTGACATTTCTTCACAAAGTGATAAGCATCATGTTTCATTGTAGGCCAATAATATCCCATCCTCATGAAAATTTTTAGCTAGGGTAGGACCAACAGAGTGAGCTCTACATATACCATGATGAACCTCTTGTAAGGAAACTTGTGCTTCATTTGAGTCGATACATTGGAGGAGGGTGTTGTCTACACTACGGCGGTAAAAAGTATCTCTAATGATGACATATTTAGAGGCTTTTCAGATGAAGGTTTTTTGTTGGTTGGGAGACAAGTCAAGAGGGAGGGTCTAGTTGTATAAATAATTGTAAATGTCTTTATACCAAGGAGATTCAAGACCAACAAGTTCACACACAAGTTTAGTTTCGGGGACATCGAACGTAGGGACAAACAATTGTTCTACCAAGAACTCATATTGTGAGGCATTGTTAGGAATGTCCAAGAGAGATCCAATTGTAGCCATTGCACTGACTGCCTTGTTTTGGATTCTCAGTATTTGTTCAAAGGTAATAGCATCAAAGTATAGTCTGAAACTATCAACCATGCACTTGTAAGGTATCAAATTCTCATCCTTGGTATCATAATCATCATTAACTTGCTTGATCACTAACTGAAAATCGCCATAGACTTGAAGATCCTTGATTTTCCATTTTATTGCCATTCAGAATCCTGTCAATAATGCTTCGTACTTAGCCATATTATTGGTGCATGGAAATTCTATTCGAAAAGATTTAGGAAGGGAATCCCCTTGAGGTGTGATGAATAAAATACCAACTCCTGAACCATGACTTGTGTAAGATCCATCGAAGTACAATTTCCATGTTGTCAGTGTTTCTATGACAAAGATTGATTCATCTGTAAAATCGGATATCAAAGGATGATCTGCCTTTACTAGTGCATATGTGAGTTGATTGGCTATCACTTGTCTTTTTATTTCTTTTCGGTCAACATACTCAATGTCATACTCACTTAAGATCATTACCCATTTAGCTAGTCTTCCTGTCAGAATTGCTTTGCTAAGAAGATATTTTAGAGGATCAATCTTGGCTATTAGTTTTGTCTTATGGTTCAACATGTAATATCTCAATTTCTAGGTTGTGAATACAACTAATAGGAATGCTCATTCAATAGGGTTGTAATTTAACTCATATATGACCAAGGTGCAACTGATATAGTAAATTTCTCATTCTTTTCCATCATTATCATTATGTGCTAACAATGCCCCCAGTAGTGATGTAGTTGTTGTCACGTATAATATCAAATATCTTCCATCAATCAGAGGCATAAGAACTTGTGGAGTCAATAGATAATTCTTGATTTGATCAAATGTTTCTTGGAATTTCTCTATCCAATTTAAGGGAATTCCTTTTCATAACAGATGTTGAAACAAATTGATATTGTTTGCTAGTTGAGCAATGAACCTACAGATTGATTGCAATCTTCCTTGTAAGGTTCTTAACTGATTGATATTGGTTGGTGGTGGCATATCCAAGATAGCTTTGAATTTGGTGGGATCAACCTCTATTCCTCTGTGAGAGACAATATATCATATAATTTTTCCTGATTGGACCCCAAAAAACACATTTATTTGGATTTAGCCTGAGTTTATATTTTTCAAGTCAGGTGAAAATCTTGTCCAAGACTGCTAGGTGACCACTTCATTCTAGAGATTTTGAGAGAAGATCATCAACATAATCCTCCATAAGTACATGCATATAATAATGGAAAATGGTATTCATGGCTCTCTGATATGTAGCTCCAACATTTTTAAGTCCAAATGGCATAACGCTCCAATAGAAAGTTTCCCAAGTGCATGTGAAAGTTATCTTCAGTTGATCATCAGGAGCAATTATTATATGATTACAACCCAAGAATCCATCCATAAGTGATAGCATTTTATATCTAGCAGTAAGGTCTACTATGATGTCAATATTTGGTAAAGGGAAATCATCTTTTGGATAAGCTTTGTTAAGATCTCTAAAATCTGTGCATACTCTGATTTTCCCATTTGATTCATGATAGGAACAAGGTTTGATATCTAATTTGGATAATCAATAGAACGTATGAATCCGACATCCAAGAGTTTCTTTAGCTCTACCTTGACTAGGAGTGCAATCTGTTGATACATTTTTCTTAGCTTTTGTTTATATGGTTTAGCATTTGGTAACAGTGGTAGGTGATGCAAAAAAAGTTTGGGATCCAATCCAGGCATATCAACATATCACCATGAAAAGTTAACTTGTCTCTCTGAAAATAATGTTGTAAACTCAAGATTCTCTTTGGGGGTCAAAGATGCTGCCAGGTGTATGATTTTAGAATTGTTTTGTGTCCCAATGTTCACTTCTGCCATTTCCTCTATAAGAAATGGTGATCTCTCTTGGCCTATAGGGAGATCGTCCAGTCCTCCATCCTTAGGCACCTCAGAGAGGTTTTCACCTTCGAATATGTCCTTTATTTTTTACTTTTTCATAGTCAACAGGCGCCTTTCAGTTTTCACCTGAAGACCTATTATTTTTATTTTTCATTTTTTTTCATTTTCACTTTTGCAACTAGAGGAAAGGACAACCTCACCAAAGTATGTTGCACTATTGAGTTCTATGAAAAGTACAACCTTATGATCCCCACTCGGTATTCCTTCACAAAGTCCCATGAACTCAACAATTTCTTTGTCGTTCTTGAAGGTATCTAAACTCGGTGGTTCTTGTTGATCCCAATATATGAGTTGGGGATAAACAAGGGGTAAGCCATCTTCAGTATTGTCAAGGTTCATGGTGTAGGTAGATAAGGTAAATATGGAAGTAGATTCATCGAGTTCCCAGAAGGTTTCAATCCAAGCTCCCATTTGCAAGGAGATCTATTGGTGGGGATTTGATGGGTTTTGCGGGGAGCCAATTATAAGGGTTTGATTGAATCTTGCTTCAAGGGTAGGCTCTTTAGGTTCTTTAAATATTTCGTCAAGGTCAATGTTAGTAGTAGAGGAAAATGAATCTCATTCATAATTTGAATCGACATCAAAGTTCCAAGAATCCTTAGATGTCTCGATCTCATCTGAAGCATCAACGACCTCAATCAAGGTTAACTTAGTACTTGGATGACTCATTTCCAGTGGAACATACCCTAACCAAATACATTTTGTTAATTTAGGAGGAAATAAAGGTTCTGATATCGCATTTTTTTTTAAACCAAGGTCATTGTGTCCATCATATCCTTGTTGTTTCATTAAAAGGAACCCTTTTGGATATCGTTCAATTGGAAACTATTTAGGCTTTGTCTCCTCTTCTTCTTTATGTAGCCATTTATAAATGTGGTCATTCAAAGATTCTTTAGCTAATTCCCCCCATTAAGTGAAAATAGTAGGAGGATTGTGGATGATAACCTTAGGATGTGTAGGATGCGGTTTTCCATAAGACTTTGGTGATTTGGGTAACTTTCCAATGCAGACTAAACTCTTCATACTATATTCTCTACATCCTTTGTCTTGAATCTGGATTTTGGGTGTGGCTAGTGGGGTAAACGGAATGGATGATTTGACAAGGGCAGATGGATCAATATGATGTGATGAAGTGGAAGATGAGGCCTCTCGATTTATGGGCACTTGACGCTCAAGAGTTCCTTTTAGGTTTGTATAATATTGAAAGGGATAAGGGTCGCCAGGAATAGTAATTTCAGTATCATTGTGTGGGAATGTGAGGAATTGGTGGTAGGTGGATGGGATAGTCTTCATAGCATGAATCCATGGGTGGCCAAGGAGAATGTTGTAATGTAAATCTAGATCCAAGACATTAAATACTATGTTTTGTATTCCTAGAACAACTCTTACGAGAAGCAAAATTACTCCTTCAGACAAGTGCTCAACATCATCATAAGCTTTGATCACAATTTTCTTGGTTTGGTCTATGCAATTCTTAGAGTATACTAATACTTTCACCAATTTTAGTGAGAAAATGTTCAGAATTGCTCCACCATCTACTAGGACTCATCTAATATTATGTTTATTAACACAGACTTCAATGTGTAAAGCATCATTATGATCAAAATTTTGTGCTAAAAAGTTTTGTTTAGAGAAGGTGACAAGGTGCAACATAGCTAGGTATCCAACCATGGCCTAAAATTTATTGAAATCTAGATTAGTGAGTATGGATGCGTCTTGCAAGGCTTTATCAAGGATAGCTCTAAGTTGTGGTGATATGTGAAGGAGTTCCAGGATGGAAATCTGTGCGAGAGTTTTCCCTAGCTAGTCTAGGAAATTGTACTATCTTTTTGGTTGTGGATTGGAAGGAGGTCCATGAAGAGTTATTTTAGCTCCACAAATGGTGATAGTGCATTCTGAACTTGGCTTGTTTATGGTAATGGTAGCAATGTGATCATCAAAGGGTTTGATATTAAGGATAATAGTGTTGTAATCATATTTGATAGCAACATAACTGGCATTGTTGTTGTTCCCTGAAATGGAGAATTTTCCTTTGTCATGGTCTTGAAAGGGAGTTTTAAATATGGTATGATCAGCATTTTTCTTGCCTTATGAATCACCTATTGAAATGTTTTCATTTTCAACAAGGTCTTCAATGACATTTTTGAGTATCCAACATCTAGATGTTTTGTGTCTTTTTCCGTGGTGATATTCACAGCTTCATCTTCCTTCCACCAGTTGAGTTTGATCAATGAGGGTTCATAGTGTTTGATGTCTCATAGTTGGATGACATTGGATTGTAAAAGTTTTTTTAGAACTGATTTGATGGGTTCACCCAATTGGGTATATGTTCTCTAGGCACGCGGAGGACCTCTGTGTTGTTGATTGTTTTGGACTGTGTTCAATGTTTGACCTAGACTTTGTGATTGGGTATTTGAGGTGTTTGATGAAGAAGAACCTTTGAGGTGAATGGTTGGACCTTTTGTTATCACTTTAACATCAAAAAATTCATCATTTGTGATATTCTTGTTTCGGGACCAATATTTGCTTTTGTCATTATTGGGTTTTGGGGTCTCTTTGTGTACTTTGACTAGTCATTTTGCGACAAGACATTTTTTAATAAGGACACCTTTCTCAAGGATCTCATCAAAAGTTTTGCAACATTGGATTTGAAGACCACTCATCATTTCTTTGTTAAGGTTTTCGACAAACATGATGACTAGTTGTTTCTCAGGAATGTGACAAGGGAACTTGCTAACCAAACTTCACCATCTTTGGTAAAATGAGGTAAGTGACTCCCCTTCTTCTTGTTTGGTTGTACATAGTGTTGCAAGGGTGACATCACTTTCAATGTTAAAGGCAAAGTGATTAATGAATTTATCAGCTAGTTCACCCCATGTTCTAATCCCTGAAGGGAGGTGTGCAAACCAATCAAGGACTAGCCCCGTGAAACTTCATGGAAATAGTCTCATCAAGTAGGTAGGGTAATATGCAACTTCCATACATGATGTATTAAATTCTTTCATGTGTTCTATTGGATCTCCTTTCCCCTTATACTTAGGTAAAGGTGGTGTCGTGAAGTGAGGGGGAAAGGGTGGCATGTATAGATTTCTGTCAAATGGAAAGGGGCACAATTATTCCATGGAATAGGTTTTCTTGTTGGTTCCCAATTGCATGTTTATCATTTGTTGTTGGATGGCCTACATTTGTTGCATCAAAGTATCTACAAAAGATGGTGTTGTATTGGTTTTATTTGGTGTTTGGGTTGGAGTCTTGAGTCTAGATAGAGTCTCAGGTTCTGCATATCAGACGTATGCTCTCTCCTGCACTTCAAGCGATCTGGATGAATAGAAATCTGAATGCATGTTTGCATGTAATGTGAAAGTTTTCAATCAATAGAAAGAATTTTATGATTGTTCTATAAATTGGTATCAGAGCCTTGGTTTGCTTAAATGTCTTTTGAATCTAGGTTAAGTTCTCAATGCAAATTCCCACTTTTCATCTTTTGTTGCCTCTGTGTATTGGATGTTATTGTTGTGATCATATATGTTAATAATGCCTGATATTGAACAACAAATTCAAGATACCTATAATAGTGTTTATTGTTCATCTGGGTTTGGACGATTTTTCAAAATAGTCTATGTATTCATTGTTATTATTTTGGGTCTGATTTGGGCATTTGAGAAGCTATTGTTTCATTAAGTCCTCATAGTCATTGAAAGGTCATGAATCTGAAAGAAAGTAGCTATTGCAAGTAGTTGTGGACCAACAGTAAGACCATAAATCCTGTGTTGAAGCCGAAGGACATGCGTGTGAAGGGTGAGCAGTAAGACATAAAACGTAGTAGCAAAAGGATAAGTGAACTCAAGTTCTGAAATCTTCATAATGGCTAGTCAGAGATCTATGAATGCAAGCAACTCTCTCTCTCTATCATTCATAATCATTTCCAGGACAAAGAAGAATATGTAGATGAAAATGGAAATTTCAAATTCCCTGATGTAAACATTTTTGATTTATATCCTAAAAAGGGAATTAAGGAAAAAATGATGAATTATGTGTGTCAATTTGAAATAAACCTTAGAGTTTGTGGTGTAGGCATTTTCCTTGTCTATCTTCCTTTCCTGTTACCCGATGACATTAAACAATGGAAAGAAAAAGGGTTTTTTTATGTTCACTTCTCTTTGGTTGACATCATATTACATCGGCATTTCAACTATGATATTGGTGCTGAATACTTTGCTAGTTTGATAGACACCCGTTGTAGAATCTGGGATCAAGCTGTTATTGGTTAGTTTAGAGGTCACCTTACAAAATATTTTAATGAAAGTAAAGGTGGTGATGCTTTGATGTCAATCCAACCAAATTTCACTATTATCCTTGAAGAAAAATATGTGCAATTTTCCTTTTGCTTACTTTTACAAGTCAAAGGTTTCATTTTGCAACTAGATTCTGTCTATGCCACTATTGGTGGACGTTGTATATATAGATTGTTGAATACTATTTTTCCTCCTTCCAAATTTCCCGCCGGGGTAGGTTAGTCAGAAGCCAACTCAAATGTTGATGATTTTGGTAGACATATAGATGCAACTGGGTATGATATAGGTTTCCCTGTGATTGAAAAACTCATTAATCAATCCCAACCTAGATTCCAAGAATTGCCAACTCCTTCTAGGAGTCTGTTATATGAAAAACCCCGTACACAAAGCCGAAGGCTAGCTAGTATAGATGTAAAAGCTCTTCCTGATGAAACTTTGTTCGAGCAGCCTGAAGCCTCAATCAGTGGACGACCAAGTATGTCCACAAGATCTTATTCCATGTCTCACAATTTTCCTAGTACATCCAATAAACCATATCTTGATTATAATCCTAAAGAATCTTTAGGATCGTCCAATCATTTCCCCATGTATAAACAACCCTCTGTAAACCCCTATCCATCAAGAGCATCTTTTCCCACACTTTATGATCTCAGTAGTAATCCCGAGCTCATGGATAGATTGGCCAGACAAGTCAGTCAAAGACTTCCTTTGACCCCTAAAGAAGAAGAAAAATCTGAGCAGAAAGGTAAAGGGATTAAGATCACCAAGATGGGTGAAAAAGGTTGCATGTTGAGAGAAAAGATCCCCAAAGGAAAGCTCCTACGAACTGGATCTGGAAAGAAAAATATCTATAAAATGGAATTGAATGAGCAAGAACATGAGATAATTAGATATGAGCCTGGTAGATGGTCAACTCCTAAGACATTTACTGTCATCAATTATGATAAAAGGCTATGGGGAAGATATGAAGCAAGACTTCATTTAAATCTGGGTAGGAAACAAAAGAATTCAGAAGCCTAGAGGAATTCGATGGCACAATGGATGATTTATGCTCAAGAAAACATAGACGACATGGTCGTAGATGTTAGATTTTCTGGTGATTTGTGTTTAGAAGCAATAAATAGGTTAGATAGTTTTTCAGTTGATTAGCAAAAGATATATACTTCTGCCTTGAATTCTGAACATTATAGTTCTACTCTGTCCAATGATATAGTTGGTGTTAGCTATGATGTAAAAGAGGTTCATAAAAGTGTCAAAACTGTTATCTCCGCACAACAACACCAAGATAGCTATCTTACTCACATCTATGATGACCAACAAAATTATGAGACTGCTAGGAAAGTAAATGATTTAGAAAATAAAACTCTCCTAGATTCTATTGCAAAGAAACTAGAAAAGGTGAGAATGCTTACTAAAAATATAAGAGTTTCACAAACTGGTAAAGATAGTTCTGAAGAAGAAGACAAAGAAAAGAAAGGAAAAGCTATCGAACAACCTCCTCCCAAACCAAAGAAGGTACTCATCTAGAAAAGAAAGATTTCCAAAAGGGAAGAAGTTGAAGCTTCATCTTCTAGAAAGCCTTCCCATAAGCCAACCCCGTTGTTCTCAAATTTATGATTAACTATCTTGAGAGCAAGAATTTCAATTTGTCCATCTTCATGCCTTAATGAGATCTTGTGTTTCTAAAACTGAAGAGGCTCATACTTTGTAAGAAAAAAAATCCTAACAGAACATCATCTTCTAAATCATTGTATTCAATAAAATCTATTACAAACATCTTTCCCATTATCTCAATATGTACATCCTGAGCATACCTTCCCATATGGATCCTTTCTCCATTGATTGCATAACTATGTGGTAGATCAGGTTTGTGCTTCCAGAATTCTGGAGGTATAGCATTGGTTTTGGCCAATGATCAGGAAGAACCTATATCCACAAATGCATCCAAAGGAATTTTCTTATATCTTGGAAAACAAAAATTTATTCTGACATAATTTCCATTATTTGCTAACAATAGTGAACAAGATTTGTCTCTAGTCTTTTGGACTATACTATTCCCATTGCTGCTTTCTTTTGCTTCTTCTTCTTCTTGGGCGGAAGGTTTTTTAGACTTTGATTGTTGGTCTGCTTTGAACAAAAGATCTTTGATTTCTCCCACTGTGGAAGAAATATTTCTTATTTCTTTCTGCTAAGTTTTCAGCAGTCTTCTTAGGTCTGCTACATCATTCATCAAAAGATCAATTTTTTTGAAAATTGCAATTATATCTGTATCAGTATCTGATGCCTTATGTTTTGCAGCAGATTTGGAAGAAGAAGGTTTTTCTCTTTGCCATGGAGGAATTTTATATCCATGGTCAATTTCTTTCTCAGTGCCTTTAGGAGGCTTCTTCTGTATTTTAAGTTGTTTCTCCACTTCTGCTTTATCTAACTCTAATTGATTAAGACGAGCCAAATTTTGATGAACAACTTTCTTTCTTTCCTCTTTTGTTCCTACCTTTTTGTAAGGATCCTTTGACTTCTCAATCTGCAGTTTCACTTGGACATCTTTTAATGTATCTTTGAGAAGTGTAGTGAGAAAATCTTAATCAGGATCAGAACTATCTGATTCAAAGTCAGAATTCCTTTGCATTTGTATATTTCTATCTTTTAGATCCTTGAATCTCATCATAAAACTGGAGTCAAGAACAATATCAACTAGTTCATACAAATTTTATAAATCATCAGAAACATTTCTACTATCTATAATTTCCCATCCTAGATTCACATATTGAAACATAGCATATATCTTAGTTCCAGGATTTAGCTTCTTAGGGAAATTGGTAGCATAATGAGGTCTCTTACAGATAATTTTTTTTATGCCTTTACGGGCCTTCCTATCTCTCTTCTTTAACAAGTATGGCAGTGTTTTTCTGGAGAATCTTCTTCTCTTGTAAGGGACTTCCCTATACCTTTTCTTATTTCCATACTTTCCATGTTTGTTGCGTCGGAAAGTGTATTCTCCTTCATGATATTTGGTTTTGGAACACCTTTTGCACTTCCATTTCTTTTCGCAACCACCTTTCTTGAATTGCTTCAATTACTGAAAATATTTCAATTGATTAATAGGAGGAAGATCACAAAATTATTTAAGATTACAAGTATAATTATACTCCTTGTTGAGCTGCAAGGCTCTTAACAAACATTGCTTTTCCAACTTATACCTGATCAATCTTTTGATAGTTGGAAAACTAACATCATCAAGTTGTTTATGTTCTTTCTGGATGATGTAATCTTGTGCCCAAGCTCCTAATCCATAAGGAAGTGAATTAAGATAGTATTGCTTTGTTGTTAAGTCATGCATCTTATCTACTGCAACCATGTATGATTCAAACATACAGTTATACTCATCAAACTTTTCTAAATTCTTTAGCTTCATTGATTGCAGTATTTTATTTGCTTCAAGGGCTTGATTAGATATATCATCACAAAATAAATTAGTTAATAACCATTTGAATTCATCAAAACCAGCTTGGAAAATATCAACTTTACCCAAATTTTTAGGATCCACTAATATGGGATCGGAGGATTGTGCTTGAGGTACTTTGGGTCCTGGTCCTTGGTCTGGCAGATTATTCCACCAATTTCTCAATTTTCCATACATTAGTCTGACAGCATACAAAACTTTTGCTTGTTCTGTCCATGAACCACTTCTTTCAAACATATTTTCAAGTGTGTTTGTCCATGTACAAATAGCCTCATAGGGATTCACTAACTTATCAATATTCAAAATATAACCACTAGAAGCATAAGGTCTCATTTCTTCCGGTTTGAGGTTTTCTATAATCGGTTTTTTCATTTCTATATCCATTGACAGCTTCTTTAGTGATTCCCAGGGTTCCTTTTCCTCAATTTGCTTGTAGCCAGAAAAATCTAAATTTATTTCTTCAAAATCATTATCTACAGAAGTTTTAGATTCACTAGAACTATCAGAAAGAACTAAAGCATTTACATCAGATGTTTCATCTTCAGATTCTTTGTTAGCAAAACCTAGTTCATCCATATATACTAGTTCTGCTTGTTCTTGTTCTACTCCCAATTCGGCAAACCAATCTTTCAAATGCTCTTATTTATTTGCTAGACTATGTTCCTTAATCTTGGGCATTGGAACATGTGGGGTTGGCTTATGGGAAGGCTTTCTAGAAGATAATTGGATATGAGCCTGGTAGATGGCCTACTCCTGAGACATTTACTATCATCAATTCTGATAAAAGGCTATGGGGAAGATATGAAGCAAGACTTCATACAGATCTGGGTAGGAAGTAAAAGAATTTAGAAGCCTACAGGAATTGGATGGCACAATGGATGATTTTTGCTCAAGAAAACATAAATGACATGGTTGTAGATGTTAGATTTTCTGGTGATTTGTGTTTAGAAGTTATATTTTCTGGCGATTTGTGTTTAGTAAATAAGTTAGATAGTGTTTCAGCCGATCAACAAAAGATATATACTTTTGCCTTGAATTTTGAACATTATAGTTCTACTCTGTCCAATGATATAGTTGGTGTTAGCTATGATGTAAAAGAGGTTCATAAAAGTGTCAAAACTGTTATCTCCACACAACAACACCAAGATAGCTATCTTACTCACATCTATGATGACCAACAAAATTATGAGACTGCTAGGAAAGTAAATGATTTAGAAAATAAAACTCTCCTAGATTTTGTTGCAAAGAAACTAGAAAAGGTGAGAATGCTTACTAAAAAGATAAGAGTTTAACAAACTGGTAAAGATAGCTCTGAAGAAGAAGACAGAGAAAAGAAAGGAAAAGCTATCGAACAACCTCCTCCCAAACCAAAGAAGGTACTCATCTAGAAAAGAAAGATTTCCAAAGGGAAGAATCTGAAGCTTCATCTTCTAGAAGCCTTCCCATAAAGCCAACCCACATGTTCCAATGCCTGAGATTAAGGAACATAGTCTAGCAAATAAAGAAGAACATTTGAAAGATTGGCTTGCTGAATTGGGAGTAGAACAAGAACAAGTAGAACCAGTATATATGGATGAACCAGGTTTTTCTAACAAAGAATCTCAAGCTAAAACATTTGATATAAATACTTTAGTTCTTTCTGATAGTTCTAGTGAATATGAAAATTCTGTAGATAATGATTTTGAAGAAATAAATTTAGATTTTTTTGGCTACAAGCAAATTGAGGAAAAGGAACCTTGGGAATCATTGAAGAAGTTGCCAATGGATATAGAAATGCAAGAACTGGTTACAGAAAGCCTCAAACTGGAACAAATGAGACCTTATGCTTCTAGTGGTTATATTTTGAATATTGATAAGTTAGTGAATCCATATGAGGCTATCTGTACATGGACATACACACTTGAAAATATGTTTGAAAGAAGTGGTTCATGGGCAAAACAAGCAAAAGTTTTGTATGCGGTCAAACTAATGTCAGGAAAATTGAGAAACTAGTGGAATAATCTATCAGGCCAAGGACCAGGACCCAAAGTACCTCAAGCACAATCCTCAGATCCTATACTAGTGGATCCAAAAAATTTGGGTAAAGATGATATTTTCCAAGCTGGTTTTGATGAATTCAAATGGTTATTAACTGATTTATTATGTGATGATATATCTAATCAAGCCCTTGAAGCAAATAAAATACTACAATCAGTGAAGCTAAAGAATTTGGAAAAGTTTGATGAGTATAACTGCATGTTTGAATAATACATGGCTGCATCAGACAAAATGCATGACTTGACAACAAAGCAATACTATCTTAATTCACTTCCTTGTGGATTAGGAGCTTGGGCACAAGATTACATCATCCAGAAAGAACATAAACAACTTCATGATGTTAGTTTTCCAACTATCAAAAGATTGATCAGGTATAAGTTGGAAAATAAATGTTTGTTAGGAGCTCTACAACTCAACAAGGAGTATAATTATACTTGTAATCTTAAAGAATTCTATGATCTTCCTCCTATTAATCAATTGAAATATTTTTAGAAATTGAAGCAATTCAAGAAAGGTGGTTGTGGAAGGAAATACAAGTGCAAAGGTGTTCAAAAACCAAATATCATGAAGGAGAATACACCGGCCGCAACAAACACAGAAAGTATGGCAATAAGAAAAGGTATAGGGCACTCCCTTACAAGAGAAGAAGATTCTCCAGACAAACACTACCATACTTGTTAAAGAAGAGAGATAGGAAGGCCCCTAAAGGCATAAAATGTTTTATCTGCAAGGGACCTCATTATGCTACCAATTTCCCTAAGAAGCTAAATCCTGGAACTAACATATATGCTATGTTTGAATATGAGAATCCAAGGTGGGAAATTGTAGATAGTAGAAATGTTTCTGATGATTTAGAAAAATTGTATGAACTAGTTGAGATTGTTCCTAACTCCAACTTTATGATAAGATTCAAGGATCTAAAAGATAGAAATAGACAAATGCAAAGACATTCTGACTTTGAATCAGATAGTTCTGATCCTGATGAAGATTTTATCACTACACTTCTCCAAGATACATTAAAAGATATCCAAGTGAAACTACAAATTGAGAAGTCAAGATCCTTACAAAATGGTAGGGACAAAAGAGGAAAGAAAGAAAGTTGTTCATCAACATTTGGCTCGTCTTAAACAATTAGAGTCAGATAAAGCAGAAGTGGAGAAACATTGTAAAATACAGAAGAAGCCTCCTAAAGGCGCTAAGAAAGAAATTGACCATGGATATAAAATTCCTCCATGGCAAAGAGAAAAACCTTCTTCTAAATCTACTGCAAAACATAAGGCATCAGATACTGATACAGGTATAATTGCAATTTAAAAAAAAAATGATCTTTTGATGAATGATGTAGCAGACCTAAGAAGACTGCTGAAAACTCAACAGAAAGAAATAAGAAATCTTTCTTCCACAGTGGGAGAAATCAAAGATCTTTTGTTCAAAATAGACCAACAATCAGAGTCTGAAAAACCTTCCACCCAAGAAGAAGAAGAAGCAGAAGAAAGTAGCAGTGGAAATAGTATAGTCCAAAAGACTAGAGAAAAATCCTGTTCACTATTGTTAGAAAATAATGGAAATTATGTCAGAATAAATTTTTGTTTTCCAGGATATAAGAAAATTCCTTTGGATGCATTTGTGGATACAGGTTCTTCCCGATCATTGGCCAAAACTGATGCTATACCTCCTGAATTCTGGAAGCACATACCTGATCTACCACATAATTATGCAATCAACGGAGAAAGGATCCATATGGGAAGGTATGCTCAGGATGTACATATAGAGATAATGGGAAATATTTTTGTAACAGATTTTATTGAATACAATGATTTAGAAGATGATGTTCTGTTAGGATTTCTGTTTCTTACAAAGTATGAGCCTCTTCAGTTTTGGAAACACAAGATCTCATTAAGGAATTAAGATGGACAGATTGAAATTCCTACTCTCAAGATAGTTAATCATAAATTTGAGAATAGTGGGAGAAAAGGTAAGAAAGAATCAGTAAAAGAGCTAACAAAAGATACATCTGATATGTTTGGAGAAATCAGACAAAGGTTTAAAACAAAATGCTACAACATGAACCCATTATAGTTCTGGTCCCAAGATCATGAAGAATGTGAGATTAAGATAAGAATAGAATTCCAATCTGTGATTCCCCATGAGCCATCCTATCTGATGAGTCCTATAGAAACAAAGGAGATGGATGAGCATCTAAATGAGCTACTAGAAGAGAACTTCATTCGCCCCAGTAAGAGCCCATTCTCATGCCCTGCATTCCTGGTAAACAAAAGAGTAGAGCAAGCGAGAGGTAAAAAGAGATTTTGCATAAATTATAGGCCTTTGAATGATATAATTCTTCCTTTCAATTATTCAATCCCTTTTAGTGCTGATTTAATTAGAAGAGCTGCCACTAAAAAGGTATTTTCAAAGTTTGACTGTAAGTCAGGATTTTGGCAGATCAAAGTTAAGGAATCAGATCGGTATAAAACAACATTTTCAGTCCCTCAAGGACTTTATGAATGGAATGTAATGCCTCTTGGGCTATGCACCACTCTAGCTTATTTTCAGAGGAGAATGGACCAAGCTCTGAGGCATTTGAAAGATTTTTGTGTTGTTTATATTGATGATATCCTTGTGTTTTCTGATTTTGTCATTGACCATTTGCAACATTTAGAAGAATTGTATGTAGCTATTAAAAAACATGGGATATGCTTGACAACAAAGAAAATGGTGATTGGTAAAAGCCAAATTGATTTTCTTGGCTTACATCTGAACAATGGTAGAGTTAAGCTTCAACCACACATCCTTAAGCATATTCAAGAATTTCCTGATATCCTTCAAGATAAAAAGAAAATTTAGAGATTTCTTGGATGTTTAAATTATGTGTCTCCTTTTTACAAAGGTTTAGCTAAAGACCGCAAAGGCATCCAGTCACATTTGAAGGAAGGAAAGGAAGAATGGTCACTAGCGGCAACAAAGGTTGTACAAAGAATAAAATCAAAATGTCAAAATTTTCCTTCTCTGCAAACCCCTGCTCCTGATTTGCCTCTATATTTGTATACTGATGCTTCTGATAATACATGGTCTGTTGTGTTAATACAGGAAGAAGGAAATGGAAAATAGAATATATGTGGCTATAGATTTGGAACCTTTATAGACACAGAAAGCAAATATCATATATATGAGAAAGAGATGTTGGCGGTTAAAAAGGGTATAGAAAAATTCAAATTTTTCCTTAAGCCAGTAAAATTCACAGTACACACAGACAGTCAAGCCATGAGGAGCTTGCTGAAAAAGAAGTTGAATAAAGATATAGCTCAGGGTAGAATAGCTAGATGGTACTTTGAGTTTCTCAGTTATGGTTTTGAGATAGAATGGATTAAAGGAGAAAATAACCCTCAAGCTGATACTCTGACAAGGGAACTTGTAGGTTCTATATATCATGACTTAGAATTTAATTCTCTAGATTGGTATAGACCGGATGGAACTCCGATGTACATGGTAAATCATGGAAATGACATAATAACCAGTCTCCCATCTCTTCCAAAAGAGATTGTTCAAGTGTTGCTAGAATCCTATTTCCTCAACAAATGGCTTCTTGACCTAAAACGTCAGATTAGTTATTACCATGGGCAAGGATTGATAGATTCAGATCAAGAAGAAGAGTTTAAAGTATCCATTGGATTAGACAAAGCTCTGATCAGATACTGGTGTGGAAACAATTCTGTTCATATTTGCATCAAAGGATTATTCGACATGAACTAGTCTAAGCAAAGCAAAATGAATTTGTTAAAAAAATTGAAATATTGTTTCATTACCAGAATAAGTTTTGATCAAGACACCTTTGAAGAATATGCTGATTTAGTTGGAGCAAGGTTTAATCCAGACATGGAAGAATTTTTGAATTTCCTACATCCTCAGTTTAAAAGAACAATGTGCAGTTGTATGGTTCAATATTTGACTCATTATCCCAGAACAGGATATGATTTCCCATGAATTGAGTTATATCCTCTTGAAGCCAGGTGGAGACCCGAAGTTAGGATTGAAGACATGGAAATAAAACTTAAGCCAACATCGCTTGCCAGAAGAATCAAACTAGATCAATCTTATTCTAAAGATTATGTGGTCTAGATGGATTATGCTTTTAACCCTTAGTCTGAAGATTGGCAATCAATTTACCATGAGTTACCCAATGAATTATTAGATCCAGTACCATTCTGATTGGCTAGCACATGGGCTTGTATGTGTCATGATGTCACCCATGCTAAGATGTGACAAGATGCAACCCTGTCATAAAAAGCAAGATCCTCGTATCCACTTATGAGTGTTAAGTGGGCCCTTCTCACTAATGGGTGTCCTAAAAGTGATTGTATTTTTCCTCCACTATGTTATTGCTTACAACAGACTGCTTAACAACTATCTACTCCATAGTGCGGTAGGTTGTGGGACGCATGTCACATTTGTATGGACGGATTGCAAATTCATCATGTTTTTCCATGAGGTTACAAGCTCAGCCTCTCCTATAAATTTTTGAGGATGCCTCATTCTCAACACGGGTTGTCTAGGTTGGAGTCTTGAGTCTAGATATAGTCCCAAGTTTTGGATATTAGACGTATGCTTTCTCCTGCACTTCGAGCGATCTGGATGAACAAAAATCTGAATGCATGTTTGCATGTAATGTGAAAGTTTTCAATCAATAGAAATAATTTCATGATTGTTACGAAATTGAAAGATTTTTAGGAATTGAAGCAATTCAAGAAAGGTGGCCATGGAAGGAAATGCAAGTGAAAATATGTTCTAAAACCAAATATCATGAAGGAGAATACACTTTCTCGATGCAACAAAGATGGAAAGTATGGCAATAAGAAAAGGTATAGGGTAGTCCCTTACAAGAGAAGATAATTCTCCAGACAAACACCACCATACTTGTTAAAGAAGAGAGATAGGAAGGCCCCTAAAGGCATAAAATGTTTTATCTGCAAGGGACCTCATTATGCTACCAATTTCCCTAAGAAGCTAAATCCTGGAACTAACATATATGCTATGTTTGAATATGAGAATCCAAGGTGGGAAATTGTAGATAGTAGAAATGTTTCTGATGATTTAGAAAAATTGTATGAACTAGTTGAGATTGTTCTTGACTCCAACTTTATGATAAGATTCAAGGATCTAAAAGATAGAAATAGACAAATGCAAAGACATTCTGACTTTGAATCAGATAGTTCTGATCCTGATGAAGATTTTATCACTACACTTCTCCAAGATACATTAAAAGATATCCAAGTGAAACTACAAATTGAGAAGTCAAGATCCTTACAAAATGGTAGGGACAAAAGAGGAAAGAAAGAAAGTTGTTCATCAACATTTGGCTCGTCTTAAACAATTAGAGTCAGATAAAGCAGAAGTGGAGAAACATTGTAAAATACAGAAGAAGCCTCCTAAAGGCGCTAAGAAAGAAATTGACCATGGATATAAAATTCCTCCATGGCAAAGAGAAAAACCTTCTTCTAAATCTACTGCAAAACATAAGGCATCAGATACTGATACAGGTATAATTGCAATTTAAAAAAAAAATGATCTTTTGATGAATGATGTAGCAGACCTAAGAAGACTGCTGAAAACTCAACAGAAAGAAATAAGAAATCTTTCTTCCACAGTGGGAGAAATCAAAGATCTTTTGTTCAAAATAGACCAACAATCAGAGTCTGAAAAACCTTCCACCCAAGAAGAAGAAGAAGCAGAAGAAAGTAGCAGTGGAAATAGTATAGTCCAAAAGACTAGAGAAAAATCCTGTTCACTATTGTTAGAAAATAATGGAAATTATGTCAGAATAAATTTTTGTTTTCCAGGATATAAGAAAATTCCTTTGGATGCATTTGTGGATACAGGTTCTTCCCGATCATTGGCCAAAACTGATGCTATACCTCCTGAATTCTGGAAGCACATACCTGATCTACCACATAATTATGCAATCAACGGAGAAAGGATCCATATGGGAAGGTATGCTCAGGATGTACATATAGAGATAATGGGAAAGATTTTTGTAACAGATTTTATTGAATACAATGATTTAGAAGATGATGTTCTGTTAGGATTTCTGTTTCTTACAAAGTATGAGCCTCTTCAGTTTTGGAAACACAAGATCTCATTAAGGAATGAAGATGGACAGATTGAAATTCCTACTCTCAAGATAGTTAATCATAAATTTGAGAATAGTGGGAGAAAAGGTAAGAAAGAATCAGTAAAAGAGCTAACAAAAGATACATCTGATATGTTTGGAGAAACTTAATGCTGCCTTGTTCAAGCCACAACATTTTTAACCCCAATACACTTCCAACCCACATCTAAAGAATGCAGGACAAGATACACCCACCCAAATCCATTCCCCATGTCATCCCACCCCACTGGTTCCATAAACAAAGCGGATATGGATGTAAGCATTCTAAATGAGCCACTGCAATGGTCCCATCCACCTAGCAAGGAGCCCACCCCATTCCCCATCTCCCATGAGCATGCCAGGAGGTGCTGTGCCTTGCACAAACGGTGCTCCAACCCATAAATTCCTCCTCTAAATTTGTCCCAACCCTCAAGTCAATACCAATGAACCCCACCTGCATGCCTTATCTGCTGATTCATGCATCAAAGTTAAGGAATCAGATCGGTATAAAACAACATTTTCAGTCCCTCAAGGACTTTATGAATGGAATGTAATGCCTCTTGGGCTATGCACCACTCTAGCTTATTTTCAGAGGAGAATGGACCAAGCTCTGAGGCATTTGAAAGATTTTTGTGTTGTTTATATTGATGATATCCTTGTGTTTTCTGATTTTGTCATTGACCATTTGCAACATTTAGAAGAATTGTATGTAGCTATTAAAAAACATGGGATATGCTTGACAACAAAGAAAATGGTGATTGGTAAAATCCAAATTGATTTTCTTGGCTTACATCTGAACAATGGTAGAGTTAAGCTTCAACCACACATCCTTGAGCATATTCAAGAATTTCCTGATATCCTTCAAGATAAAAAGAAAATTTAGAGATTTCTTGGATGTTTAAATTATGTGTCTCCTTTTTACAAAGGTTTAGCTAAAGACCGCAAAGGCATCCAGTCACATTTGAAGGAAGGAAAGAAAGAATGGTCACTAGCGGCAACAAAGGTTGTACAAAGAATAAAATCAAAATGTCAAAATTTTCCTTCTCTGCAAACCCCTGCTCCTGATTTGCCTCTATATTTGTATACTGATGCTTCTGATAATACATGGTCTGTTGTGTTAATACAGGAAGAAGGAAATGGAAAATAGAATATATGTGGCTATAGATTTGGAACCTTTATAGACACAGAAAGCAAATATCATATATATGAGAAAGAGATGTTGGCGGTTAAAAAGGGTATAGAAAAATTCAAATTTTTCCTTAAGCCAGTAAAATTCACAGTACACACAGACAGTCAAGCCATGAGGAGCTTGCTGAAAAAGAAGTTGAATAAAGATATAGCTCAGGGTAGAATAGCTAGATGGTACTTTGAGTTTCTCAGTTATGGTTTTGAGATAGAATGGATTAAAGGAGAAAATAACCCTCAAGCTGATACTCTGACAAGGGAACTTGTAGGTTCTATATATCATGACTTAGAATTTAATTCTCTAGATTGGTATAGACCGGATGGAACTCCGATGTACATGGTAAATCATGGAAATGACATAATAACCAGTCTCCCATCTCTTCCAAAAGAGATTGTTCAAGTGTTGCTAGAATCCTATTTCCTCAACAAATGGCTTCTTGACCTAAAACGTCAGATTAGTTATTACCATGGGCAAGGATTGATAGATTCAGATCAAGAAGAAGAGTTTAAAGTATCCATTGGATTAGACAAAGCTCTGATCAGATACTGGTGTGGAAACAATTCTGTTCATATTTGCATCAAAGGATTATTCGACATGAACTAGTCTAAGCAAAGCAAAATGAATTTGTTAAAAAAATTGAAATATTGTTTCATTACCAGAATAAGTTTTGATCAAGACACCTTTGAAGAATATGCTGATTTAGTTGGAGCAAGGTTTAATCCAGACATGGAAGAATTTTTGAATTTCCTACATCCTCAGTTTAAAAGAACAATGTGCAGTTGTATGGTTCAATATTTGACTCATTATCCCAGAACAGGATATGATTTCCCATGAATTGAGTTATATCCTCTTGAAGCCAGGTGGAGACCCGAAGTTAGGATTGAAGACATGGAAATAAAACTTAAGCCAACATCGCTTGCCAGAAGAATCAAACTAGATCAATCTTATTCTAAAGATTATGTGGTCTAGATGGATTATGCTTTTAACCCTCAGTCTGAAGATTGGCAATCAATTTACCATGAGTTACCCAATGAATTATTAGATCCAGTACCATTCTGATTGGCTAGCACATGGGCTTGTATGTGTCATGATGTCACCCATGCTAAGATGTGACAACAAGATGCAACCCTGTCATAAAAAGCAAGATCCTCGTATCCACTTATGAGTGTTAAGTGGGCCCTTCTCACTAATGGGTGTCCTAAAAGTGATTGTATTTTTCCTCCACTATGTTATTGCTTACAACAGACTGCTTAACAACTATCTACTCCATAGTGCGGTAGGTTGTGGGACGCATGTCACATTTGTATGGACGGATTGCAAATTCATTATGTTTTTCCATGAGGTTACAAGCTCAGCCTCTCCTATAAATTTTTGAGGATGCCTCATTCTCAACACGGGTTGTCTGGGTTGGAGTCTTGAGTCTAGATATAGTCCCAAGTTTTGGATATTAGACGTATGCTTTCTCCTGCACTTCGAGCGATCTGGATGAACAAAAATCTGAATGCATGTTTGCATGTAATGTGAAAGTTTTCAATCAATAGAAATAATTTCATGATTGTTACACAAATGTGATCAATGTGATCATCAAAGGGTCTGATATTAAAGATAATAGTGTTGTAATCATATTTGATAGCAACATAACTAGCATTATTGTTGGATAATAGTGTTGTAATCAATAGGAAGACTCTGATGTGTAAAGCATCATTATGATCAAAATTTTGTGCAGAAAATTAAGTTTTGTTTAGAGAAGGTGACAAGGTGTGACATAGCTAGGTATCCAACCATGGCCTAAAATTTATTGACATATATATTAGTGAGTATGGATGCATCTTGCAAGGATTTATCAAGGATAGCT
>VDFB02256132.1:83305330-83425498 GCA_007258455.2 Sequoia sempervirens | reverse complement strand
TTTTAATCTTATAGTATGTGAAGCATAGAATGTGATGCATGTTTTAGATTCAAAAAATATGATACCGTTTGAAACCTATAGATGTTTTTCAATCAGCCTATCAATAAAAACTTTAGTCATAATTCAAATAGAAAATGAATAATAATTATTTATTAAATTCAAAGTAAAGCATAATTTATATTGGTGGAAAGCTAAGAATTTCCTTGAAAAACCATTTTCGTTTCATCAATTTTAGGTTAAAAAAAAGTCATCAACCACATACCCTACACATACCCATCATATCACCACTTTTTGGACCATCATGATCTTGCACATGCCCATTACTAATGATTGTCACGCATTCAAATTAGTATTGAAAAAATTTCACTTCAATGGCAATGATTTCCATTGAGTTATTGCATAACACACCCCTTTTCCACCCCTTGTCATGTAATAGTTGTAGAATCTTGTATTCTCACCATTACATGATCTTTCCCATCACCTACCTTGGCTCATTCTTGTCTTACACTCAGTGGGGGAAAGAGATATATAGCCTTGTCCTTGTAATGCACTTTCCATTGTCCCTTAGGCTAGTTTTCTACCTGTCATTATAAAACCTAAGATTGGGATGCAGTTGGCTAGTTGTCCACCTTCCGTTTATACAAACTAGGATTGGGATGTGGACAACTAGCTTTAGGTTGACTTGCATATTCCTTACTAAAATTTTCTTTTTCCTTTCTTTTTATTTTTTTTGATTGCATGTACATAATGTGATCTCTCATAATGTTCTATTTTATGTCTCTCTCTCTATGCAAAATTCCTCTATTTGTACCTTCATTCTTCTCTATGTCATCAATATTTTACTTTTCACTTTTTATCTTTTCATTTGTCTTGTGTTTTCCTTTTGGGGATGATGCAAGGTGTTGAGACATTCATGTATCTTCCATATTGAACCAAAATCTTTTCAATTCCTTTATATTTTATTTGTCTTGTGTTTTCCTTTTGGGGATGACACAAGGTGTCGAGGCATTCATGTTTCTTCCATGTTGATTTGAAAGGTTTTCCTTTGTTTTCGCTCTCTTTGTGTCATTCTTCAATTCTATGTGTATTTGGTGAATGATGCTAGTTTTGAGCTCTCTAAAAACATTGTAGCAAGAACATACTTAACCCAAATCTATAGATCCCTTATATGTTTGGATTTTCATTTTGGGGGCACCCCCCCTCTTTTCCTTTTCTTTTGCATGATGTAGCTTTACTTGGAAACATATGACTTGGCATAGGGATTTCCAATTTAGCTCTCATGTCTTCTTTATTCTTAGCATTTATCATTTTCTATTTTAAAGTAATTTATCAAAGCATGGTGTTTATCAATTTCTTTAAAGTGGGGGCATGCATTGGCATTATTCTTTTGCATTTTTCTCTTCATGGTTCATAGTGCAGCCTTCTTACTTTATAGAATGCATTTTTTGCTTTGTGGATGACAATGGGTGTGATGTCCTTCAAGAGAATGATCTCTCTTAGCATATTATAGTCCTCTTAGTGGCTTGATGTGAAACACTGCATCCCCTAAGTTGTAAATCTTTTATTCTTTTATTGGACCTCTCTTGGAGACATTAGGTACAAAGTTCCCTAAGTTAAAGACATCGCATGGACTAAGCAAGACTCCTTTGAAAGTTCTACATTTTGCATTTTTCAATTATATTGCCACCATACATAACATAACTTGCATGCTTGTGGAGCCATCCTATTTCTTCATGAGCTCCAATCATATGAAGTTTTTCTTGTTTCATGAAGGTTGAAAATCATTTTTGTGTGGCACCTTATCAAAGTTATCAATAGGTATAACTTTGGTATGGTTTGAGTGGGAAACCCTACCGAAGCATGAATTTCTGCATAGTCACTCACATGTGTTTAAGTGTGTTGTTAAAAGGTGTAGGACAACTAAGAGGGAGGGGTGAATCAGTTGTCACCAAATTCAAAATAAAAACTTCAACACTTATCAATTTCACAACCACACTATTCTATTATTAAATATGAACATGTAATGCAAATAACAGAAAGGAAAATTAACATAATGAACACTAGAGTTTATGTGGAAAACCCAATAAGGGAAAAACCACAGTGAGGATTAACTCATAATATAAAGTAGTTCCAAAATTAAATATATAAGGCTCACTGCCTTGAATAAGACTCACTGTCCAAAAACAAAAGCTCATTGCTTACACAAGGAGGTTCACTTCCTACAAAAGGATTACAAAACAAAATTGGCTTCACAACCAAAATGAACTAATGAGAATGCACCTAACAAGTGATGATACAGTTCCAGCGAAGCTCAGTAAACTGACTTGATACACTTAATCATATTCACAATTATTCACATTCGCATTCACAACTGCATCTACTTTAAATCTTTAAAACTATCCAACATATATACTTGATCCATTAGTAAGAATCAATTAGGTCGACCTAATTAGATGCAATCCTTATTTATCAAAAATACCAACTGTTGATCTCAAGTATTTACAAAATATTTCCAACGAAAAAATCAAAACATGTAGCATACTTTATCGTTTCGGCTAAGATAGGTCGCACATATATCTGCATAACAAAAAATAATTCACCATATCACAATTATTCATGAAGTTGGCCAAAAATAGACTTAATTACAAAATTAATCAATAGAATAATGCTGATACACCATAGGAGAACCAAAGCAAGCGATATTTTGAACATACATGTTTTCAAAACCCATAAACTATTTCCCAAAATTGCATGCAACAATTATCAATCATGGAGGATTGGGGACCAAAATACTAGAGGGTGTAACCTATATACCAGTTTAGATACCAGACCAAAATGTTGGATCAAGCATAGGCTTATTCTTGTAGTCACAACATGTATAACATGGTGACATCAATGACAACACAATTTTTATAGTTAGTCATTCTTCTTCATTCTTCCAACAATCTCCCCCTTTGTCATTGATGACAACATGTGCCAAAATTTACAAGACACGACATTCTCTCCTCCTATCACCATAGCTATTTTTCACATGGCTCTCTCCCCTTTTTACATTAGTGGAAAAGGGAAACCAAAAGTAGTATGTAAACTTTTGTACAGGGCAACATTGTATATACAATGAAATTCAAAACACTCCATTTCAAACATTCAAGTGAAAATGATAGTTTTTACATGAAATATTTTCTTGTACCTCTCTCTTATGATTAGAAGAATCCCTTTCCAAGCAAGAAAATCCAAATTAATTCTTGCACTCATACCATCCAATAAAGATAACTATGTAAAGGAGGAAGTCTGATTATAAGTCAGACACTTTCATTCACAATTTTTTGCATTAGAGAGAATTTCAGAGAGATGATCCAACCAGACCTCAACAATTTCCTTAACAAACTAGAAGGTTTTAACCATATCTTTTCTCAATCATAGCATTAAAATTATGACCTTTGGGTCCTTCCAACAATGTTGTATCTTCAATAATTTCTACTAGATTATCTGGAAAAGAATCTGACACATCTAAGACTGAAATACCCCTATTGAGCAAATAATCAACCAATACATCATCAATTTTAAGTTTCTCAATCAAAGAGTATGCATTCCACATTTCACCAATATTTTTCATTTCACCCTTGTCTAGCATCACCTGTATATTCTCTGGATCAAAGGAGTTAGATCCAGACATAAATTCTTCTTCATTATTCTTTTCTTTTGATACATCTATTATAATAGTTTTCCTCTTTTTAGGTTCCAGAGGGGACTCACCAATGATAACTTCCAATTTTTTCTTACCAGAAGATGACCCACTTCAAATTGACTAGCTACTGACATACTAGGGCATAGAATTTCCTTTAGGGATCTGAAAAATGTTCTACAAATGCTTACATTTTCCTCTAACAATTCCAAGTATCTATAAACTTGTTTTCCAATAGGAATACTAGATTCTCACTCAACATTTTCTCTTCTCGGTAGTGATTTCAAATAGTAAAAATTCAAACACACAAAAAAAGATCCAAATTGAAAAATATAAGCCTCAACCAATGACATTCAAGCATTCTTATTTATGTTTTCAAGTAATAGACTACACAAATCAAATTGCTTGTTTTCCTTAACCATCATGTGTGCAAGATATACAACAATAAGTCAAAGCTTCATGATTTTTGAAATAGATTTTATAAGAAATGTCATACACAACATACCTTATAGTGGAATCCACAAGAGTGTTTATCAATAGAGCTCGATGGTCTTTATCAATGCCAGTAAGTTCCTCCACATCTTTTTATTTCACAGTTTTCTTCCCAGGGAGATCCCCAACACTACATAAGCCAGTAATCACTTCTAATTCTTCCTTCATGATCAAGTAGAGTTTTTCCCAAATAATACTAACATTCTTGAATCGAATTAACAAGAAAAAGATTAATTCTTTATCTACAAACCAGGTAAATTCTCCCCATAAATCCATACCTAGGGGTTTTATGCTTTGTAACTCATTTTTCTTTAGCCCTAGTTCCATTTCCTTCATCTTTCTATGATCAAATTCTTCCAATTAAACTCCTTTCAGCTTTAGTGGAATGTCACCACTCGATCCTCTTTCCATTTTCATGCTTATCTTTCCTTGAATTCATTATTGTTTAGCAAAACCTTCTTCCTTTTCCCTTCTTCCCCTTTGTAAACTGGGAAATAATTCTTGAGTATGCACAATAATTCCTTCAAATTACTTCAGAATTGCTTCAAATCACTTTGATATCGCTCCAAGACACCTTTCAAGCTCTTCAAGTGCTCAACTGATAAAAAATACTTATGAATTTTACCTTATGCACCATCGGTTTGCCCTAATTCGCATTAAATGTGACAAACTTCAAAAAGCTGCTAAAACCATTCTTCTCAACATGGAAAAACCCTAATTGAATCTGAAAAGTAGCATATCAACATGTTTTCTTTTGGTTTCTTTTCCAAAACCTCTATTTATTCATTCTTCACATTACATCCTCATTGCAACCTTTGACACACCATTCATCTAGGGGGTTTTTTATTGTTTTCTGATAATTCTCTCCTTAATACCATGCTAAGTCTCATTCCCAAAGGAATTGTCCATACCATATGAGGGCACATACACATTAACAATTTTAGGTTCTTCTTTCTTCCTCCATATCTTATTCATCTATTGCTTCACCTCTTCTTTGTCAATTTTCTTTAGCGGTTCATTCTTCTCTACCAGAGTAGACTGCTTTCCCTTCTGACTTCTACAAAATTTTGAGATATGTCTAGGTTTGTTACAATTTTAGTAGACAACACTTTTCTGATTAGTATGACCTCCATTACTTCTCAATCTACATTGATTTGCTTTGTGTCCAAATTTTTTATAGGTATAGCAGTAGCCATTAAAAAATAGATTCATTCTACCTTCATTAAACCTATTCATCATCACTTGACTGATCATTCTTACCTGAGATTTGCATTCACTGGCTTTATGTCCAAATTTCTTGCATGCAAAGCATTGACCATAAAAAGAACCAGGAAACTAATTCATCCTACTCCTACATTTTTTTTCCTTGTGACCAAATTTGTTGTATGAAAAATAGACACCATTTAAAGAGGGATACTTTTGTACATTAGGCCATCTCATAGGAGGTCTCCTTGAAAAAATTCTTGAATTTCTTTCTTGCTTCCGTTTGTCTTGAGTCTTTTGATTGTTCACTATATTCTGAATAGTCTTGGAACTTTCACCGAGATCATTTCTCAGGCCACCTTTGTCTTTATTTCATTTTTTTCATACAAGAAGTTCTTCAAGCTTATTGGAGCTAGATCTAAAAATTTTCTCACATATTTTTCCTTCTCTAGTTCTACTTTCAATTTTACTACCTCTTGTTCAAGTCTAGTGCATTCATTAGACTTGTTTTGCACCATTGCATTCAAACATTCTTCAATTCTATTCTTTAATTCTATAAGAACTTTCAATATGATGATCTCTTGTTTATGTTTCTCACTCACTTCTCTATGTCTTTACTTGAATTTCTTCAATTGTTCTTTCAGTTTTCGGATACATTCATTAGCCTCATCTATATTTTATTTCAAGTCTTTGTTTTCATTTTCTGCCTTATCAAGATCTTCAAGTGCAATCTGGAGTTCTTCTTTATCATCCATTTGATCAACCTTCATAATCTTCCTAAAGTGGTTAAGCTCTACACCAAGGAACCAAAGCTCTGATACCAATTGTCAAAAGGAGTAGGAAAAATGAGAGAGGGGGTGACTTAGTTGTCACCAAATTCAAACACAAAACTTCAACACTTATCAATTTCACAACCACACTATTTTTTTATTAAGTATGCACATGGAATGCAAATAACAAAAATCAAAATTAACAAAATGAACACCAAATTTTACATGGAAAACCCAATAAGGGAAAAACCACATTGAGGATTAAATCACAATATAAATTAGTTTCAAAATCAAATATATAAGGCTCACTACCAAGGGCTCACTGCCTTGAATAGGAATCACTATCCAAATACAAAAGCTCACTACTTACACAAGGAGGCTCATTTCCTACAAAAGGATTGCAAAAAAAATTTGGCTTCGCAATGAAAATGAAGTGATGAGAGTGCACATAACAAGCTTGTTGATATAGTTCCAGTGATACTCAATAAATTGACTTGACACACTTCATCATATTCACACTTCTTCACATTCACATTCACAACTACATCTCCTTAAAATATTCAAAATTGTCCAACATATATACTCAATCCATCCACAAGCATAAATTAGGTTAGCCTAATTAGATGCAATCCTTCTCTATCAAAAATACCAACTGTTTGCCTCAAGTATTTTAAAATATTTTCCAACCAATAAATCAAAACACGTAGCATACTTTATTGTGTTAGCTAAGATAGGTTGCACAGATATCCATATAAAAAAAAATTGATTCACCATATCACAATTATTCATGAAGTTAATTAGAAATAAACTTAATTGCAAAATTAATCAATAGAATAATGATGATACACCATATGAGCACCAGAGCATGAGAGATTCTAAATGTACATGTTTTCAACACTCATGAATTTTTTCCCAAAACTGCAAGAAACAACTATCAACCGTGGAGGATTGAAAACCAAAATACCAAAGGTTGTAACCTATATACCAATTTAGATACTAGACCAAAATGTCGAATCAAGCACAGGCTTAGTCTTGCAATCACAACACATATAACATGATGACATTGTTACATATTTTTTCCTCAGCTCAAATGAAGGAGCTGGCTATTTGTTTTTCAACATTAAGTGGAATTGCAGATTGATTTTTAAATGTTGTTTCGCATTACTTTTTGCGTTGAGTAATATTTATGCATTTTAGTGAAGTGATGGAGTTGCAGAGTGCCATTCAGATGTTGCAGATTTAAAAGAAATATAGAAATGAGTTCATGAGAAAAATAGCAATTTAGATGCTTTCATTCATTTCATAAAGAACTCATATTTTTACAAGGCTTCATTTGATTTCACAATCATAATGATGTTACAATATTGCATGAAAATGCACTTTCTTTTCAATTGAAAAGCAAAATTGAAATAAAAGATCCACACAAGCCGTGGATATAACTGTGACTATTACAATACATTTCTAATAGCACATAAGCAATAGCATAATCATCATTGCCTGATTATCGACGTTTGATGCCGAATGGTGCACCTTGCCTTCTTGAGCTCCATCGACCTATAAGAGGAAAAGAGGGGTGTCAGTGGCTCCGATTATGATGTAACTTATATGGAACACCCACAATAGTACAACATGCTATTAGCAATACATTGAAACAATCAATTAAGTGAAGTATGAAAGAAGTGAACTGAAGGAGAAATAACAATATCATGATCAACATGTTCTATTTTTTATGCTAACATTGTTTATTTCCTTGTGTAGGTATAGGTCAAGTCATGAAGCTGAACATTATTTGAAGACCAAGCAAGTGGACTAAAATGGGCTCCCACAAGGGTAGAGCTTGGCATGCTGCCCTATTCTTTAAATGGGTTGATTTTAAAAGATACTATCATATTCATCAAATGAAATGAAAACAACTAAAAGAGTAAAACAAATTTATTCATCAAGCAATGAGACCAACTATTCATTCATAACGATCAGGGTTGCTTTCTGAAGGCTACAGGTGAATAGTGAGTTTAGTTCACTTAAAGAATTTAATTGAGTACATTTACATTAGAAATTGCTGAATAACTTCATTTTTTGTGCTAATTGTAATCAAACGTCATGTAAGCTTCAATTCATCAATTCTTTCTCGGATAGTGAATAGGCATACATTATGCCTTAATGTTTTGTTTTAATTTTCATCATTTAGAACAGATTTTAAGAGTAGTTTGTACAATGAAATATAAAAATGCATGAAGAGTACCATGTTGCTCATGAGAAACAACACAGACATTGCATTTGAGTGTTGAATGAACTTCTAGTTCTAAGTTGACTGGTAAAGTAAACACATTATTATGAATATCAAGCAAGTGATCATTCTATTAAAGAAAGAGTCAGCTTTGTATTTCTAGAATGAGGTCTGAGTGGTCAGTTATGCATATGAGCTAGTGAGCAACATGTGGTCTTGATGTTACAATGTTTCAACTTAGTTTCTCTACGTAAAAATTCAGGAACATAAGGTAGAGGTTGCTATGTTAAGATTAAAGAGTGTCAGAAAGACATTGAAGTACAAGTAGAATACAAGCATGGAGATTCTCCTCTTCACAATGAACTTATACATGAGCATTCTCAAAGTATTACACTTTTTCTGCCAAGATTCTAAGTTCTTGGAGAGTATTCTTAGAATGTGCATTAGATGTTTTTTTTTAACAGGTAGTCTGTAATTTCATGTCGAAGACAATTCCGTGACAAGAGAAGTCAAATGTTTCATCAAAAGTAAAAGCAATCATGAATCAAATTTAGGTTTTATACAACTATTGAGGAGAGCTATAGAAATGCCAAAATAGGATACCAAGTAATCTGAGTCAATGAGTTAGATACAGGGCAACATATAGGTTATGTTATTCTTGTCATGAGTTTCAACTGGGTATTTGGTTGGTTTCGCTCAAATTCTGAACAGTGTTGGCTATGTGATAGTTCAAGCCACACCAATGAGGATACATTGTTTTCTTGAAAAATAGAATACCAAGGAAATGAAATGAAAATAAAAACTTTAAGGTCTTTCTTTTGTTTCAAGTTTCTCAATAAGCCACTATTTATTTTAGCTCGAGCTATATGGATAGAAATGAACAAGCAGTTACCCCATATTTTCAATTGCTTTCAAAATACAGAAAATGCAGTAATCATGACAACCCATGTGCAGGTTTTCCTGAGACAACAATAGAGTCAAAATGTGGATTATTGTGTTGAGCCAAGTTCTAAAAATACAGTTGTCTTCAAAAACCTCAAAACCCACATTTGGGTTTGTTTTCAAAATGCAGGAAATATGATAATCTACGATACCCACATGGGTTTCTCATAAAAACAGTAGTAGACTACAAAATATGAGGATTTTTGTGCTAGGTCAAGCTTCAGAGGAGAGGAAAACACAATTTTCTTTAATAATTTCAAAGACTCACTTTCAGTTTAGCATCAAAATGCAGGAAAATCAATTACAAAGACAACCCACAAAAGAAATTACAGGGAATTGCAATAAAGTGTAATTTCTGCAATGAATTGAGCAACAGAAGGAAGAAGGGATTGTGTTATTCAAATTTCTATATTACCCACAAACAGAAATGCTTTCAAATGGATACAATAATAGGTTTTATGTTCTGGGTCAAGCCCAAAAGTCAAGGAATGCTTCCTATAGTGCGCATTTGGCATGGCCTGTTATGGCCAAAATCCATGAGTAAAAGGGAACTATTTAAGTTTCCAAAGAACAAATGTGTAACAAAGGAAATTTACCAGTTTACATTTTTGATGGAGCATTCAAGTCGCAACTAGAACTTCTAGTTTAGCTTCCCAAAGCATGATTTTGAGCTTTTGAAGAACGACCGAGCCCTCGTAGTGAGAATAGAGCATAACATTGATTATTGTAGACACAGAAGGTTCAAAAAAGAACGCATTAGGGAGTATGCATAGCCGTGGCCTTAGGGCCTGAATATTTTAAAGTATGGAGCTAAAGAGGTTATGAAATCATCGAATAAAGCTTACCTCTACACAGTAAAGGAAAGCAAAAGTACAAGTCGAGCTTTCATGGAGTGAATTGTAGAGGTCGAGCTCAAGCTCATTGTGGCCAAAGGAGAGCAAGTACGAAGAAAGGTTAGAGGAAAAAACACGACAGTCTATGGCCTTAGGGCTTTTGGTATTTAGTAATAAGTGAAAGAACTTCAATACAGATAGCACGAATCTTACCCACTGGAGTTTCAGATATCTGGAGTATGTGGAATAGTTCCTCAAGGCATTCGAGTTCAAGCTTGACAAAGTCATGGTGGCAGTAGAGCCTCTTTCTTGCAAGTGGAGAAGTGAAAATGAGTGATCATTAGGGTTCGATTCTGTTTTGACCGAACCCTAATTCGAACATCATATTGTTCTAGAATATTCAATCAAAATACATGAGTTGAATTTCCAATGGAGGTCGAAAGTCACAATGTTTTCCTTGTGATTTATTTAATCTAAATTCGAATGTATATGATGGAGGTCAAATTCCTAAGTTGGTCTATGGGTTAGGACTTAGTGCTTTTTCCTTAAGCATTGGTGAAATAGTATGCCTTGGGGATAATATTGTTGAATATCTTGTGAAGTAAGTTTAGATGCCATATGACCTAGGTGCTTTTGCTTAAAGGTCTATGATCTTTTTAGGGTTTTATTTTTGAGGATTGATTTTACAGAAATCAGTATGAAATCAAAATCAATGAAGGATGATTATGTAATATTTTATGACTTTGTGAGAAAAATCAGAACATTGTAATGGAGGAATAAGGAGTTTTTCTTTTTGCAAAAGATTTGTCAATCTTTAAATTGCAAAAATAGACAAACTATGCAAATCTGCATCTTGTAAAGCAGAATCATAAAAGCGATATTCTATAAATTGCTTTATGTTTTCTTGCTATTTTTAGTAGATCTTTACTGACTTTTCCTCTTGGTCAGATTTCAGTCTTATCTTGGAGAGATAAGGTGTTTTTTGTGCTTTTAAAGCAGATTCAACCTATTTTTAGAGGCTTGACAAGTTCATCATGAAAGGATTATGTTTTTTCCTGCTTTTAGGCAGTTTTTGAGACAGCTTCAAGCCCTTTTTCTTGGAGCTTTTTCTGAGCTCATATTAGAGTTTCTGGAGGGATTTCTTTTGATAGACTTAGTTTTTCTGATTCATGAAGGAGCAGTTCAAATTAGAGTTTCTTGCCCTTACACATTTTGGGGGAGCTTGTAAACTTATGTGTGCTCGGATTTTGAGAAGTTCCACTCCATCATTCAATAAAATAGCAGAGTTTTCCTTTCTCAATTTTTTTTTCATGACTTGGAATAGTAATTTGATTTGTCCTGTTATTCAAATCTATTGGATCCTTTTCTTTTCTTACTATTGTCAAGTGATTTGTAGGAGTGCATGCTAGTTCAGGTTATGCCTTGTGTTAATTTAACCTTTGTATAAATCACTGATTGAACTACATGTGTTGTGAGATTGTGAGATTTTAATTTTAAAGAGTTGGTGAGAGTAAGTTATTATTAGGGTCTTCTTACAGTTGATCAATATTTTTTAGAATTATAGAATTTCAGTTTTTTTAGATTTTAAATCCAGTTTATCCTTCTATCATTTTTCCTGAAAACCAACTTAGAATAGAATTCATCATTCAAAGAACCAACTCACTTTGGAGATTCCTTCTTCATTCAGATCACCCACATCTGAAGAAGGTTTCCATGTTTCAGTAGTTTGTTGAATGTTGTATTCAGTAGGATGAAAAACTATTGATAACAGTTTTTGGCACGCCTAGTGGGACAACTAAAAGTAACTTTCAAAGAATATTTAATTTTTTAGTTTGTTGTTTGGTGTATGTAGCAGATTTTTTCTAGCCTTCTGGAGGCTATCAATATACCTGGTGACTCTGGTTCTATTTTCTGCATGCTAGTACAGCCCGTGCATGAGAAATATTCAAACAAGATCAAGTTCAAAACCCTTCAAGTATCAGGAGCTATCCCCATCATGAAGAAGAGGTAGGACAACAAGAAGGCTTTTTGAAGCCCCTGCAAGATCAAAGTCAACACCTCCCATTCTTGGTGCTCTAGTTCTGTCACCTGGTGTACCAGTACCAATCTCACAAGTACCAGCAATGGCAGCACCATCGAAGCAACATCCATTCACACCCTTTAATAGAGGCAATCCATTAGATATTTCCCAACATGATGAGATTCTAGTTGCAACCCTTCGAGGATTATCATATTTCATTGGAGAGCACTACACCACACCAGTTGAACACATCCATGATGTAGCCACATTATGTTCAGTGCATAACATTACTCAAGAGAATGTCGCTCTAAGGCTGCTAGCTGCGTCACTCAAGGGCAAGGCGCTGCAATGGTTCAGAGGTCTCACTGCAAATTCAATCGCAACATGGGATGCTTTAGGTAATGACATATACCAACACTTTGCAGATAAATCTAACAACTTATCTTTGTTAGAGTAGTTGAGTACCATTCAAAGGGTACCACACGAACACTTGGCAGATTTCAACTACAGATTTCAGAGGACTTGGGACAAAATCCCAGCAACGGTAAAGCCCTTACTGACACATACATTTTTGTTTTATTTAAAAGCTTTGAATAGTAAGATTGCTATCATGACTCAGTCTATGGGTGGTTTAACGCTTCCAAATGCTTATAATATTGCTATTAATGCTGAAAATTGTCTTATTCAAGCTAGAGATATAGCTCCTAGACCCCCCATGCCTTTGTTTCCAGAAATACAACCACCTATTCTTGCTGTTGTACCTCCCTTGGCTATTGTCCTGCCAGTTCCAGCAATAGGATATCATAGTACAGTCCAAGAAGTTGCTTCCCTAGCCCCAAATCCAGAGACGCAAGAGCTAAAGAGCATACTGAAAACCTTTGGGAATGACCTCATGAATATTAAGAAGCACGTTGGCCAAGAACATAAGCCTTATCAAGCCCCTTATCAGCAAAACCAACAAAATAGGCCCACTTTCTAAGGTGATTATCAAGCCCAAAGAAGGAATTTTAACCCTCGGCCATTCCAGCCATACAATCTGAACACAACCAGCATGTCAAAGGAACTTGTGTTGTAAAACAATGTTGCTCAAGATTGCGATTGGTGTTACCTGTGCAATCAGCCTCATAACCAATCGGCGTGTGCCAACGGAGTGAGAAATCAAGCTTTAATGGTGCAGAACATATATGCTACTTCAGAACATGTTGTAGATCAGAATAAAGAACAACGAGATAATTTAGAAGTTGCCTTGCTGAACTGGCAGAGCTCCGAATTCTACAACATGAATGGCCAAGATCGGCAAGATTCTCCTATTTCAGCTAACACCAGATCTAAAAAATGAGCTATGGATCTAGGATAGCAAGCTGGAACTTCACAGTAGCAACCTTCAGTCATTAAGTAGCCTATTTTATCAGAGGTTAATGCTACCCCACAGCCTAAAATGTAGATTCCGCAAAGAGGGTAGGAGATACCTAGCAAGGAGCTATCAAAAACACATTCTCAGCCTATGTAGAAGTAAAATGAAGCTGCTGTTACAAAGAACCAACATAAGGTAAATGTTTCATCCTTCAATATCATAGAGCATCTCAAGAAAACTACTGTTAATTTGTCGATATTAGACACTCTGTAGCTTCCAGGGCATAAAAGTTTACTATAGAATGCATTAGCTGAGTTGTCTATTTCTGACAACGCCAATCAAGAAGTTGTGAAGGTTGTGATGGCTAATGACTTGGAGGAGAAAAGTGGGCAGAAAGCAAAAGAGGTAAAGCCCCCTCCATTTTACTTAAGTCTGATTATAGGTGATAAAATTGTGCATAATTGTATGGTCAATTCTGGAGCTAGTAGTTTAGTCATGCCAAAGAGTTTGGCTGACAAATTAGGTCTTGTTTATGAGCTTAATCCTCAGAAAGGCATAGTGCAGTTAGATGGGTCTACTATTAAAACTGCTGGTATTATTAAGAGTTTAGATCTTACCTTGCACGCATCCCCAAGTTTCACTATTCACCAAGATATTCATGTTATTGACTTACCGCCGCACTTTGCCATTTGTTTGTCAAGGGATTTTATAGCCAAGTTGGGTGGGTTTTTGTCTTCTGATTGGTCTCATCTATTTTTTAGAAAAAAATATGGTACGAAAGTGACCATTAAGTCTGAGCCTTTCGCCAAAGACCATATCGAACCATACTCCCCTAGCCCTATAAACGCTAATCTCTACGCCACCTCTGCAATGGAGGAGCAAACCATGACCTCAGACTATAACACCCAAGGAGACTACATCAGTCTCGATGAATGGGCAACTAAAGATCACGAGCTTGATCCATTCCAGAACACAGATGAGGTAGGTTTAGGAGTTTATATGATTCGCGAGTCTGATTGTGACATGCCTAATCTTTATAAAGAGGATAACCGTCTGCGGGAAAAGATAATGAGTTGTGGAAACTTTATTTCGATGGTTTGAGGAGTAGTGTTGGTGCCGAAGGTGGAGCTATGTTGATATCACCCGAAGGAGATAAGTATTATTCAGCTTGTAGATTTTCTTTCAGCTGTTCAAATAAAATAGCTGAGTATGAAGCATTGGTACATGGACTTGAGTGGGCCTGCAAACGAGGTATTAAATTCTTAAAATTTTATGATGATTCAGAGTTGATTGTGAATCAGGTCAGAAATTTAAATGTTGCTAAAAATGATTTACTTAAGAAATACAAGCATTGTGTATGGGATTTAATGGAAGATTTTAATGCTTTTAATATCTTATTGATTCCTCAGAATCAAAACAAGCATGTTGACAGGCTCGCTGCCATAGGAGCCCAGTTTGACATTCCCAAAGAGATTCATAAAGTAGAAGCATGTCAGTACATGAAGATAGTGGTCTGACCTTTTGTACCTGACAATAACGTAAGCTAGCAGGTTTTTGACAGCAATGAGCAAATTGTGAATTTTCTGATTGCTGAAGCTGAATTCGTAGATGGAAATAATCAAAAATGGTAGCAACAATATGAGGACTAGATTGTAAAATTGAAGACCAATAAGCTACCAAAAATATTGGTGACCTTAGAATCTGTGTTCAACTCAGATGATCAAGTACGAAAAAGACAAGTGCAGCTTGACTGTCAAGGAAGAGTACTATGCAACTATCAAAATTTTCAAAGGTAAGCTTCTCAAGCTAGGTAAGGTATGCAGTCAAGAGGAACAACAAGCTTTCATTCTATTATGTTAGAAATTTAGTGATGGTTTTGGTTGGGAATATAAATATTTAAGAGGTTTTAACCCCAAATTAGCTCAACATACTATCAAGTTGGAACCTGATGCAAATCCGGTAAGGCAGAAGCAAAGACCGCTTAATCCTAAGTTGGAACACCTTATGAAGGCTTAACTGAATAAGCTAGTTGAAAGCGGTATCATTTTTCCCATCAAACACACCTCTTGGGTGTTGAATTTAGTGCTAGTGAAGAAAAAGAGTGGAGAAATCAGACTTTGTGTCAATTTTTGAGATCTAAATAGAGCACCATTGAAGGACCATTATCCGCTCCCTTCCATGGAGTAAATTTCACAAGTAGTTTCTGGTTCTGACATATTTTCTTTGTTAGATGGCTACTCAGGTTATAACCAGATTCTGGTTAAACAAGAGGATCAGTTTAAAACAACGTTCACAACCAAGTGGGGCATGATGGCCTATAAGAAGATGCCTTTTGGCTTATCAAATGTTGGAGCAACTTTCTAGTATGCTATGGATATGGCTTTCCATGGCCTCATGAACAAGTTTGTTCTGGTATATTTAGACGATATTACTATTTTTTCTAGAAATGTTAATGAACACTTGGATCATTTGGAACAGGTTTTTCAGAGGTGCAGAGAGTTCAGAGTGTCTCTCAATCTGAAGAAGTGTATATTTTTAGTGCACGAGGGCAAGCTGCTGGGACACATTGTCTCAAAGCAAGGTATTTCAATTGACCCTAAAAGAGTTTCCGCAATTCTTGAATTGCCATTACTAGCTCATAAGAAAGGCTTGCAAAGCTTTCTTGGGAGAATAAATTTCGTGAGGAGGTTTATACCAAATATTGTAGCTTTGCTACAACCTCTCACTTCTATGCTGAAGAAGAATATGCCATTCAGCTGGACCAAGGAAGGTAAGAGGAGCTTCGAGTAGATCAAAGAGGCACTCACAGCTGCTCCTACTCTCATTAATCCAAACTTTGACAAAGATTTCATTTTGTATGCTTTTGGAGGAGTTGGTACAGTTTCAGCTATGTTATGCCAGCAAAACAATGAAGGCTTGGATCAACCTATAGCGTTTTTTAGTCAAGTTTTGCATGATTATGAGGTAAAGTATTCTTTTGTTGAGAAACATGTCTTTGCGGTTGTAAGAAGCTTGAAGAAATTTAGACACATGCTGTCCAACAGCAAGGTTCATTTGCTGGTAGTGCATTCAACTGTTAAGGATTTTCTGCTTAACAAAGACATTAATGATAAGCATGCTGGTTGGATCACTAAAGTAATGGAGTTTGATGTTGATATAAAAGTAACCAAGCTCGTTAGAGGCAAAGGTTTGTGTGAGCATATTGCTAGAAGTGAGGACAACAGCTTAAAAGAGGTTGCAAATACATAGACAATGCTAAATAATGATGTTCTGAGTGTTGTTCGAACACCCCCTGTTACATGGTTGCAGTAGATGATACATTATCTACAAACTGGTGAATGCCTCGAAGGCTTGGACAGAGCAAAAATAAGGTACTACAGATTACAAGCCATCCCTCATGCAGTTATTGATGGCATTCTTTATAGAAGGGATTTCCAAGGTGTCTTATTACGTTGCATTCAGCTTGATCAAGTTGACAAGCTATTAGTAGAGTTTCATGATGGACCTTCTAGAGGTCATTTTATTGCAAGAACAATAGCTTTGAATATTATGCAAGTTGGTTATTATTGGCCAGATTTGTTTAAAGATGCTATTGCATGGGTTAGAAAGTGTGAGAAATGTGCATTATTTTTTGGTAAACAGAGGCTTGCATCGCTGCCCCTACATCCGATCCAGGTAGAACAACCCTTTGCTAAGTGGGGCTTCAATTTTATTAGCCCTATAAACTTGCCTTCAAGTGCAGGTCATAAGTGGATTCTTACTGCCATAGATTATTTTACAAAGTGGACCGAAGCTATTGCTTTAAAGGAAGCAAACAAGACTTTAGTGCTTAATTTTTATCAAGATCTCATATTAAGGTTTGGTGTTCCAGATTCAATCATTTCAGATAATGGATTAGCTTTCATAGGGTTAAGGATTTTAGATTGGTCTGTCAAAAATAACATTTATCTGAACACTTCATCAAATTATTATCCACAAGGTAATGGACAGGTGGAATCCACAAATAAGAATCTGATTTAGATAATCAAGAAGACTATTGAAGATAATCAGAGAACGTGGCATGAAAAGCTGAAACTAGCCCTTTGGGCTGATAGAATAACTCCTAAAAGAGCCACTAGTTGTTCACCTTTTGTTTTGACTTATGGCAGAGAGGCTAAGTTGCCTATTTCAATTGAATTACCAACATTAAGTTATGTTAAAGAACTGGAGCTACTGAATGAACAACCTCTTGAAGTGAGGTTTGCACAGCTAGTTGAGCTCAAAGAAACCAGAAAGGAAGCTTTGAGATAGCTAGAAATACATTAAGCGCAAATGAAGAATACTTTTGACAAGAGAAAAAAGCCTCCTGATTTCATTGTTGGAGATCTAGTTTTCAAGTGGAATGAATTTAAAAGCAGACCTGGACGACATTCCAAGTTTGATGCAATATGGGATGGGCCTTATGTGATTACGGAATGCAAGGAGCACAACACATTCCAACTCTCAAAGATGACTGGCAAGGTGCTATCTATCCTAGTGAATGGGATCCACCTCAAGCATTTCCTTTGAGATAAGTTATCTCATTGTTATGTAGAGTAGTTTGCAAATAAGTGTGTTTCACACATTTTATTTCAGTAATTTGCTTTCTCTAAGCGCTGCTGCGCATTGTTTGTTGGTCATCAGGGCCTTTTAGTTTGCTTTCAGTTTTGTTTCATTTTCTTGCTGTTGTTTGGAGTGTTGTTCAATCTTCTGAGTTTCAAAAGAAGGGGAAGAATTGACTCCGCACCCAATGAATTGTTTAAAGGCCACTGATCTATGCTTAGCAGACAAGCATATAGCGGAAATCGCTAAAATGTTACATATTTTTGCCTCAGCTCAAATGGAGGAGCTAGCTGATTGTTTTTCAACATTAAGTGGAATTGCAGATTGAATTTTAAATTCTATTTCACATTACTTTTTGCGTTGAGTAAAAATTATGCATTTTAGTGAAGTTATGGAGTTGCAAAGTTCCATTCAGATGTTGTAGATTTAAAAGAAATACAAAATTGAGTACATGAGCAAAAAAACATTTTAGATGCTTTCATTTATTTTGTAAAGAACTCATATTTTTACAAGGCTTCATTTGATTTCACAATCAGAATGATGTTACAACATGGCATGAAAATACATTTTCTTTTCAATTGAAAAGAAAAATTGAAATAAAAGATCCACACAAGCCGTGGATATAACCATGACTGTTACAATACATTTCTAATAGCACATTGCACTACTGAAGATGCAGAAAGGAAAACACATAAGCAACATCATAATCATCATTGCCTGATTATCGACGTTTGATGCCGAATGGTGCATCTTTCCTTCTTGAGCTCTGTCGACCTGTAAGAGGAAAAGAGGCATGTCAGTGGCTCCGATTATGATGTAACTTATATGGAACACCCACAATAGTACAACATGCTATTAGCAATACATTGAAACAATCAATTAAGTGCAGTATGAAAGAAGTGATCTGAAGGAGAAATAACAATATCATGATCAAAATGTTTTATTTTTTATGTTAACATTGTTTGTTTCCTTGTGCAGGTATAGGTAAATTCATGAAGCTGAACATTATTCAAAGACCAAGCATGTGGAGTAAAATGGGCTCCCACAAGGGTAGAGCTCGGCATGCTGCCATATTCTTTAAATGGGTTGATTTTAAAAGATACTTTGTCGTATTCATCAAATGAAATGAGAACAACTGAAAGAGTAAAATAGAGTTATTCATCGAGCAACGAGACCAACTGTTCATTCATAACAATCAGGGTTGCTTTCTGAAGGCTACAGGTGAACAGTGAGTTTAGTTCACTTAAAGAATTTAACTGAGTACATTTACATCAAAAATTGCTGAATAACTTCATTCTTTGTGCTGATTGTAATCAAACGTCGTGTAAGCTTCAATTCATCAATTATTTCTTAGATAGTGAACAAGCATACATTATTCCTTAATGTTTTGTTTTAACTTTAATCATCAAAGAGAACAAATTTTAAGAGCAGTTTGTACAGTGAAATATAAAAATGCATGAAGAGTACCATGTTGCTCATGAGAACAAACACAAACAGTGCATTTGAGTGTGGAATGAACTTCTAGTTCTAAGTTGACTAGTAAAGTAAACAGAGTATTATGAATATCAAGGAAGTGATCATTATATTAAAGAAAGAGTAAGCTTTGTATTTCTAGAATGAGTTCTGAGTGGTCAGTTATGCATATGAGCTAGTGAGCAGCATGTGGTCTTGATGTTACAATGTTTCAACTTAGTTTCTCTACATAAAAATTCAGGAACAGAAGGTAGAGGTTGCTATGTTAAGATTAAAGAGTGTCAGAAAGACATTGAAGTACAAGCAGAATATAAGCATGGAGATTCTCCTCTTCACAATGAACTTATACAGAAGCATTTTCAAGGTATTACACTTTTTCTGTCAATATTTTAAGTGCCTGGGGAGTATTCTCAAAATGTGCATTAGATGTTTTTTTTTCTAAAGGGTAGTCTACAGTTTCATGTCGAAGACAGTTCCGTGACAAGAGAAGTCAGATGTTTCATCAAAAGTAAAAGCAATCATGAGTCAAATTCAGGTTTTATACAACTATTAAGGAGAGCTATAGAAATGCCAAAATAGGATACCGTGTAATATGAGTCAATGAGTTAGCTACAGGGAAACATACAGGTTATGTTATTCTTGTCATGAGTTTCAACTGGGTATTTGGTCGGTTTCGCTCAAATTCTGAACAGTGTTGGCTATGTGATAGTTCAAGCCACACCAATGAGGATACATTCTTTTCTTGAAAAACAAAATACCAAGGAAATGAAATGAAAATACAAACTTTCAGGTCTTTCTTTTGTTTCAAGGTTCTCAATAAGCCACTATTTATTTTAGCTCGATCCATATGGATAGAAATGAACAAGCAGCTAACCCATATTTTCAATTGCTTTCAAAATATAGAAAATGTAGTAATCATGACAACCCATGTGAAGGTTTGCTCGAGACAATAGTCGAGTCAAAATGTGGATTATTGTGTTGAGCCAAGTTCTGAATATAAAGTTCTCTTTAGAAACCTCAAAACCCACATGTGGGTTTGTTTTCAAAATGTAGGAAATATGATAATCTATGATACCCACATGGGTTTCTCATAAAAAAAGTAGTAGACTAGAAAATATGTGGATTTTTGTGCTAGGTCAAGCTTCATAGGAGAGGAAAACACAATTTTCTTTAATAATTTCAAAGACCCACTTTCAGTTTAGCATCAAAATGCAAGAAAATAAATTACAAAGACAACCCACAAAAGAAATTGTAGGGAATTGCAATAAAGTGTAATTTCTGCAATGAATTGAGCAACAAAAGGAAGAAGGGACAGTGTTATTCAAATTTCTATATTACCCACAAACAAAAATGCTTTCAAATGGATACAATAATAGGTTTTATGTTCTGGGTCAAGCCCAAAAGTCAAGGAATGCTTCCTACAGTGCACATTTGACATGGCCTGTTATGGCCAAAATCTATGAGTAAAGGGGAACTATTTAAGTTTTCGAAGAACAAATGTGTAACAAAGGAAAATTACCAGTTTATATTTTTGATGGAGCATTCAAGCCATGGTGAGAACTTCTAGTTTAGCTTCCCAAAGCATGATTTCAAGCTTTTGAAGAATGGTCGAGTCCTCATAGTGAGAATAAAGCACAACATTGATTATTGCAAACACAGAAGGTTCAAAAAAGAATGCATTAGGGAGTATGCATAGCCACAGCCTTAGGGCCTGAATATTTTAAAGTGTGGAGCCAAAGAGGTTATGAAATCATCAAATAAAGCTTACCTTTGCACAGTAAAGGAAAGAAAAAGTACAAGTCGAGCTTTCATGGAGTGAACTGCAGAGGTCGAGCTCGAGCTCGTTGTGGCCAAAGGAGAGCAAGTACGAAGAAAGGTTAGAGGAGAAAACATGATAGTCCACGGCCTTAGGGATTTTGGTATTCAGTAATAAGTGAAAGAACTTCAATACAGATAGCACGAATCTTACCCACTGGAGTTTCAGATATCTGGAGTATGTGGAATAGTTCCTCAAGGCATTCGAGTTCGAGCTTGACAGAGTCATTGCGGCGGTAGAGCCTCTTTCTTGCAAGTGGAGAAATGAAAATGAGTGATCATTAGGGTTCGATTCTGTTTTGACCGAACCCTAATTCGAACATCATATTGTTCTAGAATATTCAATCAAAATACATGTATTGAATTTCCAATGCAGGCCGAAAGTCACAATGTTTTCCTTGTGATTTATTTAATCTAAATACAAATGTATATGATGGAGGTCAAATTCCTAAGTTGGTCTATGGGTTAGGACTTAGTGCTTTTTCCTTAAGCCTTGGTGAAATAGTATGCCTTGAGGATAATATTGTTGAATATCTTGTGACCTAAGTTTAGATGCCATATGACCTAGGTGCTTTTGCTTAAAGGTCTATGATCTTTTTAGGGTTTTATTTTTGAGGATTGATTTTATAGAAATCAATATGAAATTGAAATAAATGAAGGATGATTATGTAATATCTTATGACTTTGTGAGAAAAATCAAAACATTGTAATGGAGGAATAAGGAGTTTTTCTTTTTGCAAAAGATTTGTCAATCTTTAAATTACAAAAAATAGACAAATTTTGCAAATCTGCATCTTGTAAAGTAGAATCATAAAAGTGGTATTCTATAAATTGCTTTATGTTTTCTTGCTATTTTTAGTAGATCTTTACTGACTTTTCCTCTTGGTCGGATTTCAGTCTTATCTTGGAGAGATAAGGTGTTTTTTGTCCTTTTAAAGTAGATTCGGCCTATTTTTAGAGGCTTGACAGGTTTATCATGAAAGGATTATGCTTTTTCTTGCTTTTAAGTAGTTTTTGGGATAGCTTGAAGCCTTTTTGATTGGAGCTTTTTATGAGCTCGGATTAGGGTTTCTGGAGGGATTTATTTTGATAGGCTTAGTTTTTTTGATTCTGGAGGGAGCAGTTTAGAATAGAGTTTCTTGCCCTTACACATTTTGGGGTAGCTTGTAAACTTATGTGTGCTCAGATTCTGAGAAGTTCCACCCCATCATTCAATAAAATAGCAGAGTTTTCCTTTCTCAATTTTTTTTTCATGACTTGGAATAGTAATTTGATTTGTCTTGTGATTCAAATCTGTTGGATCCTTTTCTTTTCTTACTATTGTCAAGTGATTTGCGAGAGTGCATGCTAGTTCAGGTTATGCCTTGTGTTAATTTAACCTTTGCATAAATCACTGATTGAACTACATGTGTTGCGAGATTGTGAGATTTTAATTTTAAAGAGTTGGTGAGAGTGAGTTATTATCAGGGTCTTCTTACAGTTGATCAATATTTTTTAGAATTATAGAATTTCAGTTGTTTTAGATTTTAAATCTAGTTTATCCTTCTATCCTTTTTCCTGAAAATCCACTTAGAATAGAATTCATCATTTAGAGAACCAGCTCGCTCTGGAGATTCCTTCTGCATTCAGTTCACCCACATCTGAAGAAGGTTTCCATGTTTCAGTAGTTTGCTAAATGTTGTATTCAGTAGGCTGCAAAACTATTGATAATAGACATCATTGAAAAAAAAATCTATATAGTTAGCCATTTTTCTTCATTCTTCCAACATGTGTACCATCCATGAGTTTATGTTTCTCACCTTCTTGGACTTCTCACTAAGCAAACATCGAGGAGTTCCATTTCCTTAGAGTGAGTATGCATTTTTCAAACAAACAACCTAGATCTGATCCACATCGTGATAGACAAACGGTCGAATCTTGATCTAACTCTTTTAATTTTTACCTTTTCCTTTCATCCTTGACAATGCATGCTTGTGCTTTGTTGATTCTCTTATATCATTCTCATTTGTGTTATTTTGTACCTATGTTATTTCACCATGGGATCTTGATCCTAAGGGCTTGATCACCCCTCTTTATCATTGTCATCCTGTCTTACTAGAATTAGTACTCTTGGACCCCTCTTGATGTCTGTTTGTATACTTTAGTCTGAGTTTGAAGTAAGTTCATCCTCTCACTAAACTAGGGGCTATATGTAGCAATATAAAAAGTATCCCTTCTACTTTTCCTTGCTTGTTTGGGCCCTCCTTGTGAATTAAGCTTAATAGTGCCTTGATTTAGTGTTGTAATGTATTTTACACATTCACATTAAGTCCTAGGACCTTGTGAGCTAATGAATTTAAATGGTACATTGCTAAAGTTTTGTGAAGTGTTGTAACACACTTATGCACTTTTCTAAGGTTTTATCAAATAACTAAACATAATAAACCTATGTTAAACCTTAATCTTGCCTTATCTGAAGTATTGTTAACTATTGTAACATACTTTCACACTTTTCTAGGCTTGTCATTAATAATTGGGATTTCTTATGCTTTAATTGGCCCTATTTTTCATCCACAAGCCCCATTTAATGTATCTTTTAAAGGATAATCTTGATACAAATCATTACCCAATCACAATTCATGTGTTTCAGGCTTGAATGGGCTAGATTTAGTGATCTATAACTCATTCACCACCCTAGGAGAATGATTTCCACCTAGATCTTTTGGTCCCAATCCTAGTTTCACACATTCCTAAGCATTTTTAAAATTGGTCACAAAATTTAGGCCTAGTGGGAATCATTCGCCACCTTGGGTGAATGAGTCCCATGTGGCTCAAAATCAAACTTAATTCAAATTTTTGGTGAGATTTTATTCTCCTACATCTTATGTCATGTAGTGTTGTAATTTCTGGAATTATTGCATAATTGAGTATAAATACAAGGTTCTTTAATTCATTTTCACCTAAGAATTTTGTGAGAACATTCCTAATAGCAAAGTTGAGTTCACAAGAGTATTCAAGAGCATATTATCAAGCATTTTAGAGAAGCATTCAAGAATCAATCATCATGTCAAGGACTTCATGCATCATGTTTTTTTTGGAGCTAACAATTATGATGCAAGATTTTGTGATTCAAGAAAGCATTTCATTCAAGAGATATCATCTTCAAGCAAGAGTCAAGATCTACATCCATTAGAGCCATCTCAAGCATGGTTACAACACTTTATTGCAAGGGTTTGGTGAGTTGCAACATTGTCATTTGTTCATTCATCATTCTCCATTCCTATTTTATTTCATTTCAAGGATTGATTTCCAACAAGGGGTTTGACCAAGGAAACCCTCTATCCACTAACACGACAACATTTTTTTCCTCTCCTTTTTGTGTGATTTGTAGGTCTAGGTTACATATTTCTTAAGGAGCAAGATTTTAGAAAAAATTTCAGATCATTCAACATTGGAGAACACCTACATGTTGCAAATCAAGGTTTCAAATTTGGAAAACAATCAAGGACATAACAATTAGAGAAGATTAGGATAAGACTTTGAAGCTTCAAAAAAGTCTAACTGGACTGATTTACCACTTCTGGAAAATGAGTCCCAGTTCCATTCAAATTTTTAGATTCTTGCATATTCAGATAGCCTTTTGGTAGATTCCTATTCCTGCACAATTTTCCAAAATCTGGACTGATTTTCCTAGCTTGGAAAATGAGTCCTAGTCAGCATTAAATGCATATTTTCTAGTGTTTCATACCTCCATCCAGTCATTTCCCTATTTCTAGGTGCACACCTTCTATCTTACATCCTTCTATCTTGCTTTGCTTGCATTTCTAGGTCATTTAAATCAAGTTTGCATCATACTAGGGTTTTGCATTTCATTATCTTTTCCAAGTCTAAACTTGGTGGTTAATCCCTTATTTGGTTACATTAAAATCCTAGGATATCCCTATTGCAAGATCTCTTTCTCTTTTTCATTGAGATATCTAGGGCTATCCTTGAGTGGGATATCTTGAAAGTGGGTGTGCTCTATGTTCTAAACTATATGATACAACTTAAAAATCCACCCATTATTTAGAGGTTCCAAAGATAATATATTTTGATATGATAAATAATCCACAACAACTACATTTCTTCATGATAAACATTTAAATACTTGTTGGAACCACAAAAAATTGGGATAATTCATGATTAAGTGCGACCACACCCACTTTCAAGTTATTTCATTCAAGGATGACCTTAGAGATATCAATGCAAAAGAGAAAGAGATCTTGCAATAGGGTTGTCCTAGGGGATGAAAGTAAATTAATAAGGGGTTCACCATCATTTAAGAACTTAGAAAGAATAATGTAATGTAACATGCAACACTAAACCCTAGTTTGATGTAATGAGCTACAAAATGACCTAGAAAAGTATGTAAAACAAAATAGAAAGTTGAAAAATAGAATGTGTGCACCTGGAAATTTGTAGAGACTTGACAAGAGACTAGAAATTTTGCAAATCCTAAAATTTTGGCCAATGGGGCTCATTGACCATTCTAGGCAATTCAGTCCTAGTTTTGGATTTCTGCATAGGAGAAAGTTTCAAACAAAAGGGTATTTGAATCTACAAAAGTTTCTAAAAAACACCTTCAGTGACAATCATTCACCACTTGTGGAGACTGGGTCTAGTTTAGAGTTTCTAGAACTTCAAGATTAAATCTTCTCTTCTCAGTCTGCTCAATTTTCTTCTCCAAGTTTCTGGATTCAAAACTCCAATTTCAGGGATGTAGATGACCTTTTAGTGAAGATTATGACCTTGTAAATGGGGGCAAAAATCCAACAAGCTTGTAAGATAATCTTCAATGATCCTTCAAGTCTTCAAAGCACCTAGATTTATAATTACACAATGAAAGAGAAAGAAAGTGTTGATTGTTAAGGAATAGGGGGTTTTCCTTCGTCAAACCCCTTTTAGGTAATTAAACCAAATGATGAAACAATGAAACAAGGACATGAAACATGAAACATAGGGTATGAAACATGAACAATTATACCTTGAATGATGTCTTGTAAATCTGCAACTCAACATGAAACGGCCATGAAGGCTGTAGATCTTGATTATGACAATAGGTGTAGAACAATGCTTGATATTGGATCTTCAATGCTACATCACATAACTAGCTCAATAACATGCTTGACGCTTGATATCCTTGACATGATGATAGATCTTGAACTGCTACAATAATTGATGAATAATTCTACCTTTGAATGCCTTAGAAATGATCTTGAATGCTCTCTTGATGATCTTGTAAAGTCTTGGAATGCTTAACTCTTGCTTGCTTGACTTGATATCATGTAGACTTATATGAAATTATGATTTAAGAGCCTATTTATATAGGAAATACACTCAAATGACCATTTATTAGATCCCCAAGGCTAACATAGAAGAAACTTGAACTTAAAATCCAAATTTCCTACTCAAAACCTAAAAAATAGGTCAAATGGGACTCATTTTCCCAAAGTGGCAAATGTATCCCACAAGGGATATTTTGCTTGCTAAAATGTCAGGGAATGTGTAAATTAAGTTTATATGTTGAATTGTTGTGTTTTTGATTAAAATATTCCTTGGGATGGATAATATGGGGTCATAGGGTCCTATATTAAGGTCATAAATACAAGGGGGCAAAAAATTCAATATGAAAGTGTAAATAAATACATTTTACAACATTAAATTAAGGAAAAATTGGGTCTTTTTAGCTTAGAAAGGCCCTAAATCTAATGTGAATGTGTAGAACACATTGCAACACTAGATTAGGTCCACTTAATTTACTAGCCTCCAAAATTTAATGTGAAGGTATCAATAAATACACTTTACGACATTAAATTAAGGTAGAGTTAAGTTTATTTAGTTTAAAAAGGGCCCAAGACCTAATGTGGATGTGTAAAACACCTCACAACAATAGATCAAGGTCACATCAAGTCAATTTTATCATTAATTATCCTCAAATTAGGTAAGGAAAAGGAAACTTTTTTTGTTGTTCCATCTAGCCCCCACTTTAGTGAGAGGATGAACTTGCTTTAAACTCATACTAAAGAAGACATTCAAGAGGGGTCCTAGTGTACCAATGCATATGGTCTAGGATAACAAAGATTGAGGAGATAGTCAAGGTCCTAGAATCCAAGATCCTAATTCAAACTGGCATGAGCACAAAAAGACACACACAAGGTATATAATATGCAACATCAAGATACACAAACATGCAATGTCAATAACTATAAGAAAGAAAATGGAGTAAAAATAAAACTAAGGTGGATCAAGCTTCGACCATTTGTCCAACATGTTGTAGATCAAATATGTGTTGTTTTCCCAAAGATGCACACTCAATTTGAGGCAACGAAACTTTTGGCTATCTATTGGGTGAGTATCCAAAGAGGTGAGACACATACACATCTGGCCGATATGCACTTGCAAACACACACATGAGTGGCTATGGGGAAATTCATGCCTCAGTCAAGCTTCCCACTCCAACCATACCAAAGTTATACCCCCTAATAGATTTAATAAGGTGCCACAAAAAATAGTTTTTGAGCTTCATGAGACAGGAAACACTTTGTATGCTTGGAGCTCATGAACAAACAAGATGGCTTCACAAGCATGCAAGTTGTGTTATACAAGGTGGCCATATAACAATTGTTGTAAAAGTGTAAGGTATGTTCAAAGGGATTTTTCTTAGTTCATGCAAGGTATCATCTTAGGGAACATTGTGCTTAATGCCTCCAAGAAAGGAAAAATGCAAGGTCTCATCTTAGGTATCAGTGTACTTAGTGTTCAAAGAGAGGACAAGTCAAAGAAATATCATGCTCTTAGAGGAATCAAATCCAATAACACCACCAAGAAAAAGATGCATTGCAAGAAGAAATAAAATTTTACAATGAAACATGAGTGTTGATGTATGCCCCCACTTTAAAGCGGTTACTAACACCATTAGTATGAGCAATTTCTTTAAAGTAGAAGAAGACATGAGAGCTTATTTGGAAAGCCCTATGCCAAGTCAAATTTTTTTGAATCAAATTACATCATGAATAATTATTTCACATGTAAGTCAATTGAAGGCATGTCATCCACATCCCAAGCTTTCTCTTATATATACATGAAAGGTGGTCAACTAGCCAAAAAGAATAACAAGTGGCATACGAGCAAGGATATCTAAGCCTTTTCCACCACTTAGTGCAGGACAACGATGAGATGAATAGGATGAAAATAAGTTTCAATTATAGGAACTAGGTGATTCAATAGAAGGAAGAGCACCGCAATCCCTAAGATGTTGAATTTTGTTACTTAAAGCCTTAGATTAATCAGTAGCATGGCCATGAACTCTTGTAGTAAAATTTATTTCGTGTTCTTGGAGGAAGGGATGTCAAATGATCTTGGAAGAGTGTCAACAAGATACCCTATTGATAAAAAGTAGAAGATGTTCCTTTATTTTGCAACAAAGATGTCTCTTGCTTAGTACAATATGTCATACCTATCTCACAGGACTCTTTATATTATGAGATTTTGTTCTCTCCTTGAAAGGAGGATGTAAAATCTAATGAATTCAAATCATTAGTGTTTTGTGATATGAAATTGATGTTAAGCGAGGATTTCTTTGTTTCTTTCATTTCTTCCAAAGGGTAATAATCAAGACCACTAGCATCTATCAATTCAGGATGCACTAATGTTAAAGTTGGATTAGAGGAATCTTTTGTGATAGTGTTGACATTAAGTGAAGGATTTTTTTTGTCTTTTGAAGGGTAATAACCAAGACCACTAATCTTTTCTTGTGTGTGAGGGTCTATAGGGACAAAAATACCTTGTTCTCTAGCACCACATCATTTTCCACTATAACCAAGTTGTTTTATAAGCTCATAACCTCTTCCATAATTTTTTTCATTTCTTTTGGATTCGGTGGTTGTTGATAGTCAGCTTCATCAAAGTTTGTTGTATAATTTTCTTCTTCTTTTAAAGTGGTCGAGGTTGATGCTTTTGAAAGGTTTTCCAAATTTTGTGTTTACATTACCACTTTTTCTTTTCCCTTTTTAGAGTCTTTGTTTATGATCTTGTATTCTCCCATGAATTTTGGTTTGAAGTCTAAGGAATCCCAATCATCATCTAATAGTTTCATGACTTCTTCAATATGTTTTTATTTATATTTTTGTTACATGGGTTCTACTTGCGTAGTTGGTTATATTGTTTTGAAAGGATTATCTTTTCTTTCTCTCAATATTCAAGCAACTGGTTGGTTCAAGGTCAGCTTCAAGTATGTACACTTTGTTGTTGTAGATGTATTTCATTTTTTGATGAAGAGTAGAAGGAACCCCATTCATTGCATGAATCATGTTGAATGTTTGATTTATCCACACCAAGCCTATCCACAAGGGTTCTCTTTATCCCTTTTCTTCTGTATTGAGATATTATTATGAAAGCTTTTTTTTTTTTTGCACTTCCAAATGAGGGAGCTCACTTTGGTGGAAAACAATGCCAACATTTATTCCTTGAATCATGGCTACTATGTCATTCAATTACGCATTAGAAGGGATAGGAACTTTTTTTAAGGAACTTTGAATCATGTTATGGTAATTAGGGGATGCTTGAATAAGGTCCCACAATGATATCTTAGTAGGAGTATTTTTTATTTTTTCAACAAGATTGTACTCCTTTCGACTTTGTGAAGGAAAATGAAGGGAACCTAGTAAGATAGGATTAGAAACGAGAGGGGTGTTAGAAGTGTTTTTCTTGGTTGTAGATTGTTTCTAGTGTTATATGTATGAGAAATGATATTATGAATCAGATGATACAAAACACTATTCTTAGGTGGGTAAAGGATAAGTGTTGTTTGTGTGATGGTGGGTAAAGAATTAAAGGATTATTAGGATGTCCCACGGGGTATGTAGGAGGTCCAATAGTTAAGGGGGATCTAATGGAAACTTGTGCATTCATAACCTTAGTAGTCTTGGTTTGATGTATTTCTAATAAAGGGAAATTTAAAATCACCTTTTTACCATTACTTAAGGAAGCCACATTACTATTGTTGTCATTTTATTTCACCATGATATCCTCCCTAGGAGGAGAGTTTTTAGGAGAACTACAAACCAAATGTTCTTGAAATTTAAGGATTGGATCTTCCAAAAGGACTTCATCAGAAGTAGGGGAATGATCTATGGTTGAATTGTGTTGCTCAAGAAGGGTTTCCTTAGGTGAAGAGGGACAAATAAGATTCTCATGACCTTCCTCTATTGTATTTTCTATCATCAAAGTATCTTCTTCATAGCTATTAGAGATACTAGGAGAAGAACAAATATGATTATCATGAACATTTATGACTTCATTCCTTTGTTCCCTAATGCCTTCTAAGGTAGGGGAAAGATCATAAAGAGGGTTGTTATAGAACTTAAAGGTTTTCTTATTTAGCACCAAAATATCCTCATCATCATCGCAATAGGATAAGATGATGGGAGATGTATGTGGAAAGGTTTTAATGATCTCTTTTTTTGTTGTGTGATCATCATGATTACTTATTGTTATGTCTTCTTGTTTAGTAATTTCTTTCCTAATAGGAGAGGTAAGAGGAGAGAAAAAACTCAGGTTCTCAAAAATTTCATCAATTAGTTCTTCTAACACTACAATATATTCACAAGTAGAAGAGATATTATTAGAAGAACAAATGTTATTGTTATGATTACCCAAGGTTTCTTTCACTAGACTAACCTCACTCTTAGAAGGGATACCAGGAGAGGGATCAATGATGAAAAAAAAGAGAGGGGAAAGGACCTAATATTCATATGCCCTTAACAAAAATTTCTTACAACATTCAACATGATGAGAAAATAGAACATGAAGTATGATAACTATATTTCTTACAACATTCAACAAGATGAGAAAATAGAACATGAAGTATCATAACTATAGCCTTTTGCAATGAAAACATGATGTAATTATTGTTATACAAGCTTGAAATGCAATAATGCTAAGCCAAATGCTAAGGAATTATATAGTTTTTCAAATTTTGAAGATGACAATTAGTTGATTATGTTATGTAATAATGTGAAAATGGAAATTTGAAACTAAGCAATGAATGAAATGAGCCAAATTAAGCTAGATATAATGAAATGAATGTAACAAAAACTCAACCAACTAAAACAAATAGTTAATGGAAATAATTAGAAGTGTAGAAACAAGGTTTTTAATGCTATAGAAGGTAGTTTCAAATGTTCATAGGGACTGATTCGCCCAGGGTGGTGAATGAGTGCTAGTGGGGATTCTTTTCAAAAAAAACAGATATTTTGAAGTTGTTTTTATGCTTTTTGGTTTTTATGATGTGCAACCTAAGTGAAAATGTATTTTTCAAATGATTTTTAATGATTTGAAATGCAAAAATTCAACCTATATTTACTTTCACTAATGCAAAATTTTAGAAACCCTAGATGCCAATTAACTAATGAAAACCCAAATGCAAAGTCAATGCAAGCTAGATCTAGGATGATGATGGACTCCAAATCAGAATTATGATGTTCTAAATGATTAAGTGCTATCACACCCACTTTCAAGCTATTTCATTCAAGGATGACCCTAGAGATCTCAATGTAAAAGAGAAAGAGATATTGCAATAGGGTTGTCCTAGGGGCTAAAAGTAGACTAATAAGAGGTTCACCACCAAGTAAGAACTTGGAAAGACTAATGTAATGTGAGATGCAACACTAAACCCTAGTTTGATGTAATGAGCTACAAAAAGACCTAGACAAGTATGCAAAACAAAATAGAAATTTGTAAAATAAAATGTGTGTAGTTGGAAATTTGTAGAGACTTAAATGGAGACGGGAAATTCAGTAAATCCTAAAATTTTGGCCTACACAGATTCATTTTCTATTATGGGTGAATCAGTCCTAGTTCTGGATTTCTACATAGGAGCAAGTTTTGAATAAAAGGGTATCTAACTTAGCAAAAATTTCTAAAAAAACACCTATAGTGGGACTGTTTTGCCACTTGTGGCAAATGAGTATAGTTTGGATTTTCTGGAACTTCAAGATTTGAATCTGCTCTTCTCAGTCTACTCAAGGGTGATCCCATAATACTGGTTTACAATTTTTGGCCAAACTAGACACTAAACTAATTTTTTCTAACTAAATATTCACTTTTCGGCACCTATAGCGACTAAACTGTGAGGAATTTGAAGATGATACAAACTAGTGACTTGTGAAATTTTGTCTATAGATTCTAAATATATTTTTTTTTCAAATTTTTTGGAATCAGATTGCACTTCATTTTCCATCTCCTTCAAACACTATTTCTTTCAGTAAACACCATTTTTAAGGAATGTTTCTCACTGTATACAACATAACTCTTTTTACATGAAGGATAAAATTCTATTTTTCTCAAATTTATATTTATAACTACAATATCTAGCGCTTTCATTTGGTTTCATATTGTTTTATTGAATATTTTTTCCTTAATCAACTTTCAAAGTCAAACCAATTACAATTCAGACATAGGAAGACTATATACAACATAACTTTTTTTGTATGTATCAAAATTCTTTTTTTTTTTGATAATCTGCTATTTTTCCACATGTGCATAACAAAGAGCTTGATTTTTGGTGAAAAACCTACATTCACAAGAAATAAAAATAAATATAATAATAAAATTAAATTTATTTAAAATTATACTTTTTGGGAAGCTTATAATAAGGAATACATACTTACAAAAAATAAATTTTAAATGAATTCATTTTATCCTCCGAAAGGTAAATTAAAAGTTTTTTTTTATCAGCATTTTGATAGGTGTAAAGGAGACTCTATTATAGGTATGGTTTAAAAATAGTAGGGTTCTATACAAGGGGCTTTAATCTAAGGTGGTTTGATCAAACCCTCTTCAATTGGAATCCTTTAAATGGAACTTTTCAAGGCTTAAATCATTATATTTTCTAAAAATATGTGATTTTAGCAAAAATTAGGATCTCCCAAAAATTGTAAACCAATATTGTGGGATCACCCTCAATCTGCTTCTCCAGGTTTTTGGATCTGAAACTCCAATTTCGGGGTTGTAGATGACCTTTTAGTGAATATTATGACCATGAAAATGGGGATACAACTCCAACAAGCTTGTAATCTAATCTTCAATGATCCTTCAAGTCTTCAAAGCACCTAGATCTACAATTACACAAAGAAAGAGAGAGCAATTGTTGATTGTTAGGGAATAGGGGTTTTCCTTGGTCAAACCCCTTTTAGATAATTAAACCAAATGATGAAACAATTAAATAAGGACAAGAAACATGAAACATAGGATATGAAACATGAAAAATGATACCTTGAATGATTTCTTGTAAATCTACAACTCAACATGAAATGGTCATGAAGGATGTAGATCTTGAGCTTGACAATAGGTGTAGATCAATGCTTGATCTTGGATCTTCAAAGCTACATCACAACACTAGTTCAATAATATTCTTGATGCTTGATATCCTTGACATTATTATGGATCTTGAATTGTTGCAACAATTGATGAAGAATTTTTCCCTTGAATGCCTTAGAAATGATCTTGAATTCTTTCTTGATGATCTTGTAAAGTATTGGAATTCTTAAATCTTGCTCGCTTGACTTGATATCATGTATAATTATATGAAATAATTATTTGAAAGCTTGTTTATATATGCAATACACTCAAATGACTGATTATTAGATCCCTAAGGCTGACATAGAAGAAATTTGAACTAAAAACCCAAATTTCCTACTCAAAACCTCAAAAATAGGTCAAATGGGACTCATTTACCAAGCTAGGTGAATGAGTCCCACTTGGATAGGACTCATTCACCCAAAGTGGAAAATGGGTCCCATAGGGGCTACTTTGCTTGCTAAAATATTGGGGAATGTGTAAATTAAGTTTATATGTTGATATTTTTAGTTTTGTATTAAAATATGCCTTGGGATGCATAATATGGGGTCATATGGGCCTATATTAAGATCATAAAGGCAAGGGGTCCCAAAATACAATGTGAAAGTGTAAATAAATACATTTTACAACATTAAATTAAGGAAAAATTGGGTCTATTTAGCTTAGAAGGGCCCTAAATCCAATGTGAATGTGTAGAAAACATTACAACACTAGATTAGGTCCACTCAATTTACAAGCTTCCTAAATTTAATGTGAAGGTGTCAATAAATACACTTTACAACATTATATTAAGGTAAAGTTAAGTTTATCTAGCTTAAAAAGGGTCCAAGACCTAATGTGGATGTGTAAAACACCTCACAACACTAGATTAGAGCGATATCAAGTCCATTTTATCATTAATTATCCTCAAATCAAGCAATGAAAGGGAATTTTTTTCCATTTTTCCACATGTATATTTGGATAAGTGATCCTAATATACACATTCAATCCCTTATAGATCAATTTATGTAGTTTATTACTTTGATGACAAATTCATATATAAGATTTTTCTCTATTCATTAATGAAAAAAACTTAAAATGGTTATACACTTTATCTACCTATTCTATGTGTTCCTTCCTATATCTCACTTATCTTTTAATGGAACAAATTCAAATCAAAATAAGATTGTAGGCTAGTTTCATCAATGTAATAAATTGTAAAAAAGGTGCAAATGAGAAGGTCTTCTATTATTAATGTCTTCTTTCATGGATCTCCTATCTTCTTCTTGACTAATATATAAAGAGAGTATTTATTAACAGTATTTTCCCAAAGCTTCACAATCAAAATATCTTACACTAATATCTAGCTTTTATAAAAAAAAATTACCACCTTGTATGATTATACATAGTGTTGGAACATGAAAATCTCCTTAGAGGGAAGTGAATCGGTAGATAAAATAAAACCTTACATTTAATCCTTTTGATGCAGATTCAAAAAACATGTAGAGATCACACAAAAATATGCATAACAAAAAATATAAATGGAAACCCATATGGTAAAAACAATGATGAGAATAGTTGCTCGAATCTATTGTCCTAATTTAGCCTCACAATAGAACCTCACTAGTTACAATATTTAAGGGCACCAACCCTAAGGAGACTCCAATCCCCTAATTTAGGAGCACCAACTCCAAGGAAGCACCCACTCCCTGCACTAAGCACCAACTTAGCTATCTGATGGTAGTAACCAATCATATTTACAATGTAAGAATTATGGAGCTACAACTCCAAATTACAATTGATTCAAACAAATCTAGTTCTATGTTATAGAATTATTTTGCAACTTCTCAATATTTGCTTTGCATCCATGCAATAATTCTCTATATATCTGTAAAACATAGAAAAATAGGTTCACTATCAATAGGGTATCAATGATGAACCTAGTTTTCACTCGGTGGATGTTTCATTCAATTATGAGGGCTAAAACATGCAAATAACAATAAAAAACTAGCCCTACCTATTATAGCAATGTAAAGGGGAGTTTTGAGAGCTTGAAATGATGTGTACCTTGTAAAAACTTGTTTTTAGGCCAAGGAGGACTCATTCTCCTTTAGTGATGAATGGGTCCCTATTAGGGTTCCAAAAACTAATTTTTGGGTTTTATTCCTCTCAGTCTGCACTCCCAAATCCCAGGTTTTCACTCCTTCAAGCCCTACAAAGGACCCATTCACCTGTAGTGGTGAATGGGTCATTTTAGGGTTTTATAAATCTGACTTTGGGGTCCTATACTTCAATGTCTACATTCTCAATTCCTAGTTTTTCAACTCCTGAAAGTCTAGAATAAACTATGTAGTCTTGTTTCTTTGTTCTTGCACTATGAAAGACAACTTTTCACCTTGAAAACTTTGAAAATTTTTATTCTAATTTTATCCCCATTTGATCTTCAACTTGTAAATCTATAAATACACATTCAAAAGAAGAAAAACTTGTTGATTGTTAGTGAATAGGGGTTTTCCTTGGTTAAACCCATTTTAGGTAATTAAACCAAATGATGAAATAAGGAAATTGAAACATGAAACATAAAATAATGAAATGTTGATACCTTGGAGGATGTATTGGAATTTAAATCTACAAACTAACATGAAGTGGCCATGAAGAATATAGATTTTTATCTAAAATATGACGTGGAACAATGCTTGCAAGATGGATCTTCAATGCTACATTGACAATCTTAGCTCAAAAACATGTAAGAATGTATTAAACTATTGACATGATGGAATGATGTTGAATTGCTAAAATAAACTCTTGATATTATACCCTTGAATGTCTTTGAAATTCTCTATAATTCTCTTGTGAATGTACTCTTGAGTGCTCATAAAGATCTAGGATGAAACTAGGTGAATTAACCCTTTATTTATACTAAATTTAGAAATTAACCCCGAAATTTAAATAATTCAAGCTGACCTTAGATCTAGATATTAAAATCATAAGGATCCCACCACAATTAAACTAAAAAATGGGCAGTCTTATTAAGGGAGGACCCATTTTCCACTAAAGGCAAATGGGTCCTGGCCCAATTTTGACGACCAAGCTTCAGGGAGGTAAAATAACATCAAAAACCCACCACAAAAATGAAAAAAAAGGGGTTTCCCATGTGGAGAGGACTCATTCTCTAGTAAAGGTGAATGGGTCCTAGCAACATTTTTTAGGAAACTAGATTTTCCATTTTAAATATCATCCAATATCATTATTGGGTATCGAGGTAGATCCTTGAAAAGAGGGATTGAATTTGAATCAATTAAACTCAATTAACCACCATTAATTAATGAAACCATAGATAAGTGTGAAAGTGTGTTAAAACACTTTACAACACCTAAATAAGGTACACATTAGGTACATTTCATTAAAAGGGCCCCATTAGGCTCCATTAATTAAATAAACACTAGAAAAGTATGAAAGTGTGTTACAACACTTTACAACACCTTAGAAAGGTACAATTTAAGTACATTTTAATTAAGTAGGGACCCTAGAATAATGTGAATGTGTACAACACATAAAAACATTATACCAAGGAAAAATTAAGTTAATCCAATGTTCATTATTCCCAACCAAGCAAGGAAAAATGATACATTTTTTGTTGCTACATTTTTCCACCACTTTAGTGAGAGGATGACCCCATGCCAAACTCACACTAAAGTAGACATTCAAGACACTTATGTATGTAGCAATAAAAAATATAAATAATCATACCTTGTTAAAGGAAAATAAAAATAAACCAAAAATGAAGGATCAAGCACAACCATTCCAATGCGATGTGGAATGGGGCTTTTTTCTTTGTAACATGCGTTGCTCACTCTCAGGTAGTGGAACCTTAGTCTGTCCACTAGGAAAGTTTTCCAAAATATGTATATGCTCACTTTATGGTAGTGGAACCTCAGTTTTTCAATGAGGTGAGTTTTCCAAAAGAGGTGGCAAATGAGAGAATCATATTAGCCTCTCATACCATACCAAAGCTATCCTCCTGACAACTTTGATAAGGCACCACAATGTAATGACTTTTGTAAATGTTTTTGAATGTATGTAAAATTTTGTTGAAGGGGATCTTGCTTTGTTTGTGCAAGGTCTTATTCTTAGGGAATATTGTGACTAATGTCTCCAAGAGAGGACAAGTCAAAGAAATATCACACTCTTGGGGGAAATAAATCCCAATGACACCACCAAGATAAGGACGCATCACAAGAATAAAGAAAATTGCATAGTGAATCATGAGTTTCAATGTATGCCCCCTGTTTAAAGTGGTTGCTAACAACATTGTTGTGAGAAATTTCTGTAAAGTAGAAGAAGACATGAGAGATTATTTAGAAATCCCTATCCCAAGTCATATGTTTCCAATAAGCTACATCATGAAAAGGGAAGGGGTTGCCCACAAAACTCAGTACATCACATGCAAGCCAAATTAAGGCATATCGGTCACATCCCAAGCCTACTCTAATATAAACATGTAAAGCATCCAACCTTGGTGCAAGGTACCCCCCTTTGGCGTAAAGTGTCCAACTACTTAACCACTTTCCCCCACTGAGTACAAGATAAGGGTGAGCCATGAAAATTAATATCAATTAGAGGAACTAGGTACTGCAACACAAGGAAGAGCATAAAACTCCTTAATATGTTCAATTTTGTTACTCAAAGCCTTACATTCATTAGTAGAATGAACATGAACTCTATGATATGCAAAAAATGAACTCTTTTAATAAAATTTATTTCGTGTTCTTGGAGGAAGGGATATCAAACAATCTTGGAGGAGTCTTGACAAGATACTCTCTTGATCAGTAGTAGAAATTGTTCCTTTATTTTGTGAAAAAGATATCTCTTTCTTAGTACAAAATGTCATACTTACACAAGACTCTTTATATTGTGAGATTTTGTATGCTCCTTTATAGGAGGGTGTGAAATATAATGAACTTCAATCATTACTAAGACATATCCTAGGAATTCTTTAGTTGATGACATCAATGTTAAGTGAAGACTTCTTTGTTTCCTTTGTTTCTTTCAAAGGACAATGACAAATACCACTAGTGTCTATCACTTTAGGATGCACTAATGTTAAAGATAGTTTAGGAGAATCTTTTGTAAGAGTGTTGATATTGAGTGAAGGCTTGTTTGTTGGTTTGATTTCTATCAAAGGTTAATAACCAAGACCACTAGTTGTTTCTTGTGGGTTAGGCTCTATAGGGACATGGATACCTTGTTCAATAGCACCACATAATTTTCCAGTATAACCAAGTTGTTTAATAAGCTCATAACCTCTTCCATAAAGATTTTACTTTTCTTTAGGATTCACTGGATTTTCATAATCAACTTCATAAATTTTTTTTGTGTAATTTGCTTGATCTTATAAAGTGGTTGAGGTGGATGCTTTTGAATTTTACGTTGACATTACTATTTTTTCTTTTCCCTTTTTTAGACTTTTTGTTTATGATCTTGTATTCTCCTACGAATGTTGGTGTGAAATATAAGGAACCCCAATTGTCTTCTAACAACTTAGTGACTTCCTCAGTTTTCCTCACATGTTCTTCTTTTGTGATTTTCACTTTTTTAGTTGGGTACAATGCTTCCAAAGGATCTTGTCCTTCTCTCTTAGCCATCAAACAAATTTTGGGTTTGGGATCGTATTTTAGTGTGTAGAATTTGTTGTTATATTCATACTTCATGACACAATGCAAAGTATAAGGTGCACCATTCATTTCATGAATCAGCAATGTCCCTAAAAGGAGATTGTAAGAAAGATCATGAACCATAACATGGACCAAAGTTTGTAATGTTACTTCCCCAACATTGATAGGTAATGTGATGACTCTGTTTCATATATTATTAAATCAATGGATAGATAAAGAATTAGGCATAATGTCACTTTTATCCATGTTAATATTTTTGAAAAGGCTCACACTAGACACATTAAGAGTTGAACCATTGTCAACAAGGGTGTGTTTTATCTCAATTTCACCGATGTAGACTATTATGTTGAAAGCTTCACATTTCTTTTGAATTTCTAAGGGAGGTAACTCACACTGGTGAAAAACTATGTCCTAGTTCATTTCATTCATTCCTTGAATTAATTGTTACATCATTTGAACTAGTGCTAGAAGGAATTGTAACTTTTTGCAAGGCCTCTTGGAGTATGCTATGTTAACTAGGTGATACTTGAAGTAGTTCACATACAAAAATCTTAGCAGGAGTACTCTTTAGGTGTTCAATAGTATTATATTCCTTTCCATTATTTTTCATCAAACAAGGAGAACTAGGAAAGATTGGGTTAGGTAATGGGAGGGATGTTGAATGTGTTTGTTTTGGTTGTGGATTGTTTCTAGTGTTATGTGTATGAGAAATAATGTTATAACTCAACCACTACAAAATATTATTCTTAGGTGGTTTGAGGATAAGGATAGGTTTGTTTGGATTTTTTCATTGTGAGGGTGGGTAAATAATTAGAGGATTCTTAGGATGTCCCATAGGGTATTTATGAGGTCCATTAAGCAAGAGGGATCTAATAGACACTTGCACATTCATAACCTCAATGGTTTCAGTTTGATGTATTTCTAATCAAGGGGAATCTAGTGTCATCTCTTTACCATCATCTAAGGAAGTTACATCACTATTGTTGTCATTTTCTTCCACTAGGATATCCTCCCTAGGAGGATACTTTTTAGGAGAACTACAAACTAGATGGACATGACATTTAGAGGTTGGTTCTTCTAAAATGACTTCATCGCAAGGGAGCTATCAATGGTTGGATTGTCTTGCTCATCAATAATGTATTCCTTAGGGTGAAAGAGGAAACTAAGATTCTCATGACTCTTATTGCCTCGATCTTCTAACATCAAAGTATCTTCTTGTAATGTCATAAAATTACATCCCTTGCAATTTCACATACATTCTTGCATCCGCTTTAGTGCTCACTCCCCTAGTATTTGTGTAGGCTCATTTTAGCCCCTGCATTAGCCTTCTTCCCCTCTTAGGATGCTTGGGACACCTTTTTAGCAGCAAACCTCATGCATCAGTTGTGCATTAAACCTTGTGTTTTCTCATTTGTGTTGTTTTGTAGCGTGATGTGTTTGGACACTAGTGTATTGCACAAATGTGTGTGCATTTTGCTAGTGTCTTGTGATGTTTCAACATTCAAATGTCTACCTATGAGCATGTTTTCCACTTGTAATCTACTTTTGTCAATGGTAACAACTCGAGATGCCTTGTAACCACCTGGGAAGCTTATTTTTGCTTCTCTTCTATCCTAAAAATTTATCGTTCCAATTCATTGGTGCCTCTAGCTTCTTTCCATCCTTGGCTCTAGCATTTTCTCTCTTGTTATTTTTCTTGCACAACTTCATACAGCTTGCTATAGTGGCTTCAAGCTCTCATGTTCTCACAACACTCTTTACAATTCATGGCTCTCATAGTTATCCATCCTTTTTCAAGCCTTGTAGTTGATACCCTACTTATCTTGTGCTTGTGAGCTTCTTGGGATTTCACACATCCCCTATATATTGCATCTCTACTTCGTGATACAAGTTTTGCTACTCAAGTGGGGTTTTCTTTTTATCACCCATACTTGGTGGTTTGGGTTCTACTCTTGAAGTGGGTTTTTCTTTCACCACACACTTTGTCCATTTTGGTTACACTCTATCTCTATCTGGCTATCTATGGAGGTGGCAACACTAAAATGGAGGTTTGACTGAGGAAAACCCCTATATAGCCCAAACATTTTCTCTAGATCTTATGCATGCAGGTATTGAATACATGCATTTTTTAGGAGGATTCATTACTTGGGTTCTTGTAAGAATTTCCTTTCTATCTCTTATTCTCTTTATCATTTCTATTTCACTTCATTTTAGCTTTATCATATTATGTTATTTTCTAGTACTTTTGAAGTTGTTAGTGATTATATTGCTAGTAGTCACTAAGTTTTTTTTTGTGACATTCTCACTTTCTAGTCTGTATAGATGCCAACATGCCAGAGAGACACCATCACACCACAGTTTCATCCCTATTCTACACTACTGTCCTTTAGCCGAGAGCATGTCTATTTGTCTAGAAAATGTTTGTGACCTACTCTTTCTGATTCTAGAACTCTCATGTTGTTCCTTGAGGTAGTTTAGTGTAGTTCACTCTGTGAGGCTCTTTGAATGAAGAGAACTCATGAGCCATGAATCCCCCTTCTCTACATTTTGTTGAACCTAATGTGAAGAATTTAATATCTTAACTTATTATTTTCAAAATGAGTTTAATATCTTCTATGATCAATTCAATATATAATTCTATTCAAAGTGTTAATGATGTTCTATTTCATGCATGTGATGGTGACTTGGCTTTACCCATGTCACTTTGTATCTTTGATCCTTCTCATGAGATTCCTCTTGATTTAGAGGATATTTTGTCTCAAAAGGATGAAATCATAATACTTTTCTTAATGTTACTCTACCTTCTCTTCATTCCAATGCACTCTCTTCTAGAGATGATACATTTGTGAATGAAAAATCTACCCTTCATTCCAATGCAATCTCTTCTACAGATGATAAATTTGTGAATGAAAAATATACCCTTCATTCCAATCCACTCTCTTCTAAAGATGATGCATTAGCGAATGATGAATCTCCTACATTTGATCCTATTTGGATCGATGTTAAGAATATGTCTTCAAATAATTATTTCACTAGTTATGATGATTTTATAAATGTAATCTTTGTCTCTGCTTCCCCTTAAAGGTGTAAAAGACCAATCATTTACCTAACCCTAGCTAGTACTTCTCCTAAAATGTTTTTTTCTATTAATGGTGTTCCATTTGATAGTGACTCTCCTGATATTTCTAAGGCTCCCTCTCATAGAGCCATAGTCGATACTTATAATACTAGAAAGAATAATTTTTTTTTTAATCAAACTACTTCTTTACCACCTTCTCAACTAAGCATTCCTCAAGAACCTAAACCTATGACTAAAGCACCCAATGATTATGAAATTGTCGAGAAACTCCAAGTTACTCCGACTAAGATCTCACTATGGGACTTGCTTCAATTTTCTCTAGTTTATTAGGAAATGGTTCAAGATGCCTTGCAGAATATTCTCTTTCCTACCTCTACTAGGCCTATAGATGATAATGCATTGATGGATTATATTCATGCAGATTCAACGAATATCACATTTTATCCACAAAAACTTCCACCCCTGGATGTACAAAAACAAGCGGGTATGTGCAGGATCATGATGGGCCAAAAAGTGGCGACATGATGGGTATGTGTAGGGTATGTGGCTGATGACTTTTTTTTACCCAAAATTGATAAAATGAAAAGGGTTTTTAAAGGAGATTCTCAACTTTCCACCAATATAAATTATGCTTTACTTTGAATTTAATAAATAATTATTATTCATTTTGTATTTGAATTATGACTAAAGTCTTGATTGATAGGACGATTGAAAAACATCTATAGCTTTCAAACGATATCACATTTTTTTAATCTAAAAAATGTGTCACATTCTATGCTTTGCATACTATAGGATTTAAAAAAAAATGAATTTAATGAGGTTTTGACCATGTTAAGGTGGTCATACATGCGAGTTTTTTATATTTTTTAAAATTTGTAATAAAAAATAATAATTAATTATTTACTTGGAAAAAATTACAAAAAATATGCATCACATCGGACATGAGTCCTCTACTTATATCTAAAATATTATAAAATAATATTATCATTTTATTGTGGTTAGGGTGGTCAGACAAATACCTACTTATTTTTCCCCTGAAATTTAAGTACTGTTGCATTGAAATTTCAAATTTTCACCAAATAATTAAAAAAAAAAAGAAACTTAGTAGTTTAGAAACTGCATTCAATTTGCTACATATTCTATTCTTACATATTTTTGAAATAATATAGATAACTTATTCAAATTTTTATATCAAGTTTCCTAACTTTGATTTTTCTAATTTTTTTGCCACTTAAGGGCTTGTTTTTTCCATGAGGATCCTACACATACCCAAGAAAATCCTTTAATGATTATAGTTAATATTAATAATATCAACATTAGACGTGCTCTCGTTGACGTTGGTTTGGCACTCAATGATAGCATTGATCTATTTCCTAAGATTAATATTGATCCATCTTCTCTTAATGCTTCTTTTGTTGTCATTCATGGGTTTGATAATGTTGGTCAACAAGCCCTAGGAATGATAGTATTTCCTTTGAGGTTGAAAGCCATTATCGTACCCACCCTTGTATATATTATGTCAGAAATTCTACTATATAACCTTCTTCTTGGTAGATTGTGGATTCATGCTATGGGTGCGGTCCCATCTACCTTGCATAAATATATTAAGTTTATTTGCAATAATCAAGTAGTCACAGTCAGGGCTGATCCTAAGGCTATACACATGCGAAATGGCAGTTGTTGATCAGGTTTCAGTTATGCCTACTCTTATTTCTTTAGTGTCTTCCAATGTGTCAATGTTTATTCCAATAGTACCTACTACAAAGGATACTCTTGAGATAGATGTCCCTGGAGAAGATCCTTTTGAACCAAGAAATCCTAAGTCTGCTCCTCCTACTTCTCAAAGGAATGCATGTCTTGGTGCTCAAGCCTTTCGATAACATCATCCAAACCCACTATCAAAGATGATTACTCTTTTGCATTGCAGGATAGTGTGAGAATAAATTGTAATGTTCTTAGTGTTGATCCTCCTTCCAAGCAAGATGATTACTTTTTTGCTAAAGAGGATAATGTTATCAGTCCTATTAAAAAGGATGATGGCAATCCCATAGAGGAATGTGATCCCCATTGCTAGAACAATGCTCTCTATGAAGATCCTCCTTCTTCTCAAGATTTGCAAACACATTATGGCCTTGAATTTAAGCTTGTCTCTAAATATGGTTATGGGCTTGAAGGTTGTGGGCGTAATGAACAAGGCATTCAGGTACCTATAGAATTTTCACCCCATAAACATAATTTGGGGCTTAGTTTCTGAAATGAACAATCTAAATGGAATCCATGTTTGAGTGGCACAAATTCTTCTCAACCTTGTTCTGTTGAAAAGATTCATCCTCCATTATCTTATATCTTTGTGTCTTCTTCTTGTGAGTAGTCGAGTATTTCTCCATAAGAGAAAGGGTTGCTTCCTACTCCTCATCCTATATCTAAACAAGAGCATATTTTGTTTAGGTTTCTCAAAGCCCACTTAATTACTCTTCCTCCTCGTACATGCAAGAAATATCATGAGCATGATAAAGAAAAAAATTATTTCTATGCATACCATCGAGTGCTTGGCCATTCCACTAGTGAATGTAAGGCCTTGAAGGATAAAATATAAAAACTTTGTGATTTTGGTACCATCAAACTCCCATTTGATTGATACACCCACCTTCTCTTTGCATGACAAGTGATATCAAGGTTTACATCTATCCTATATGTTCTAAGTATCTTGCATGGTTCTCCTCCCTTGTATCCTGGGGGCAACAATAACTTGTTATGGAGATGTGCATCCTTCTTAAGGACCCCCCTCCCTTATCTATATCTTTCAAATAAAGTGTCCCTCTAGTGGAACCATTTTCTTCTAAAGGGTTCCCAAGGGAGCCCCTTTGAAAGTTTGTATCTCAAATGAATTCTATGGCATTTAGTTTAGGAAAACTTGACTAGGCCCTTCTTTTTTGGGACTATCCTGTAACATAGCTTGCAATAGCCACATGCTTCTCTAATTATTCTTGCTCTACATGATCGAGAACCTATAGAGATCCTTTGCATTAAGCTTTCCTAACATGTTTATTTTGTGAATTAACATATTTCTTTTCAAGTCCACATGTGAAGCCACTTTCTAGTCTGACTCTGTGAGGTCCCCTTTCATTAGGTGTCTCTCATATGAGAGATCTTGGGGGACACCTCCTTGTAGGTTTGTGAGCCTATAAGGTGATTACTTTATTGAGTTTCCCTCATATGAGAGATCTTGGGGGACACCTCCTTGCAGGTTTGTGGGCCTATAAGGTGCCTATTTTATTGGGTTTTCCTCATGTGAGAGATCTTGGGAGATGCCTCCTTGTAGGCCTATGGGCTTGTAAGGCACTTACTTTACTAGGTTTCCCTCATGTGAGAGATCTTGGGGGACTCCTCATTGCAGGTTTGTGGGCCTATAAGGCACTTGCTTCACAATGCTTCCTTCATGTGAGAGTTCTTGGGGGTTGCCTCATTATAGGTTTGTGGGCCTATGAGATGCTTTCATCCTGTGAGTTTTCTCCATCATTGGTACAAGGGCCTTCGATGTACTTTGTGCAATTTCATAGTTCTGTGGAGCTATGGAGTCCTTTTTCTTTGAACCTCCTTAGGAGAGAGTACTTGTGGAGCCATCTCTCTTGGAGTTTTCATTCCTCCTTCTTACTCTCTCATCAAGCCTTTCTCTTCTCTCTTCTCTTCCCAATTGTATATACTGCATCAAAGATCTACATCTTCTTCATCCTGAGTATATACTCTTTCTCTCTTCAATATTGGTTGGTTCCCTAAATTTTTGGTGCATTCTTCTCTTGAAGTGATCAATACTTACATTTGTTTCTTCATTTTAGAATTCTGCTATGTGTTATTGTTTTTAATTTAGGGAGGATGCATGGTACTAAGACAACCTTTTACATCAGATCTCTTTTACTTTCTTGACTCAAATCATTTAGTTTTTTGTGTACTTGTTTGTTTGTGTGTTTTTATATGTTCTAAACCTGTGATCTAATGGTTTTTTATGTTCTAACCTTTTTGTCTTCTGCATGTTTTTCTTGTCTAATGTGTTTGTTTTGCAAGTATTCAGCCTAGGGGCATGCTTCCTTGGTTCAAAGAGTTTTATGATTCCTCTATAGTATCCTTTTGGCATCATGATGTTATTTATGCTTAGTAGATTTCTTTTACCATCCATATTAGTGTAGATTCATATGCCCGCTAAAGTGGGGGAAAAATGTAATGTCATAAAATTGCACCCCTTGCAATTTCACATACATTCTTTCATCCACTTTAGTGTCCACTCACATAGAATTTGTGTAGGCTCATTTTAGCCTCATCATCAGCCTTTTTCCCCTCTTAGGATGCTCAATACCCCTTTCTAGTAGCTACCCTCACACATTAGCTCTGTGTTAAACTTTGTGTTTTTCCCATTCATGTTGTTTTGTACCATGATGTATCTGGAAACTAGCATACTGTGTAGATGTCTACATGCCACACTAATGTTCAAATTATCACGTCTGATTATGTTTTCCACTTGTCATCTACTTTTGTTGGTGGTAATGGATTAGGATGCTTTGTAACCACCCAAGAAGCTTCTTTTTGCTTCTCTTGTCTCCTAAAATTTTATCTTTTCCATTCATTGGTGCCTCTAGCTTCTTTCCATCCTTGGCTATAGCATTTTCTCTCTTGTTATTTTTCTTGCACAACTTCATGCAACTTTCTATAGTGTCTTCAAGCTCTCACATTCTCACAACACTCTTTGCAATTCTTGGCTCTCACAGTTATCCCTCCTTTTTCAAGCCTTGCAGTTGATACCCTACATATCTTATGTTTGCGAGCATCTTGGGATTTCACACAACCCCTCTCTACTGCATCTCTACTTCATGATATAGGTTCTCCTCCTTGAGCGAGGTTCACTTTTATCACTCATACTTGGTGGTTTAGTTTCTACTCTTGAACTGGGTTTTTCTTTCACCAAATCCTTTGTCCATTTTGGTTACAATCTATCTTTCTATCTAGCTATTTGTGGAGGTGGAAACACCAAAACGAGGGTTTGACTAAGGAAAAACCCTATACAGCCCCAACTTTTCTCCATATCTTACACATGCAGTTATTGAAGACATTCATTTGTTGGAGGCTTCATTACTTGGGTGGTTGTAGAATTTTCTTTCAATCTCTTATTCTCTTTATCATTTCTATTTCACTTCATTTCAACTTTATCACATTTTGTTATTTTCCAATACTTTTGAAGTTCTCAATAATTAGATTTCTAGTAGTTGCTAAGTTGTTTTTAAAGATATTCTCACTTTCTAGTCCATATGGACACTAGTGCTCTAGAGAGACACCAACGCGCCACCCTGTCATCTATATTCTGCACTATTGTCTTTTAGCTGAGAGCTCATCTATTTGTCTAGAAAACATTTGTGACATACTCTTTCTGATTCTATAACTCTCATAGTATTCCTTGAGCTAGTTTAGGGAAATTCACTCTGTGAGTCTCTATGAATGAAGAGAACTCATGAGCCATGAATCCCCCTTTTCTACACTTCTTTATCAATGGGGATATTAGAAGATGATCCAATTTGATTGTTATGATTGTTCATGATTTCATCCTTATTCTCTTGTGTCTTAATATCTACCCTAGTAGGAGATATTTTAAGATGTTTATAAAAAATAGGAGAGGTATCAAGAGAAAGAGAATCGTGCTTGTCAATTATTAGATCCTTTCATTCAAATAGATCTCTCCAAATAGTAGGAGCACTAGGAAAGGGGATGATGAGCCAAAAATGTGCTCATAGTTTGGATACTATGATGAACTTTTAATGCCTTTACTTTTATTATTTGTGGTTGTTTAAAACTATTTTGAAACCTTTTATGGGGATATCCTGTAGCAAAACACTTTCATGTTCCTGCAGCTTATTGTGTTGACCTGACTGCATTTATTACCCTGTTGACTCCCTAAATGACTGGTATATCGCATACAGTTTTTGAATGATGAAATGGATTTAAATGTGTGATTAATGAATGGATATTGTGTATATGCAATATGCCTTTTCTTTCGCATCTGTTACCTTTTGTATCACAGGTTGTTGAAGAATGATCGAGTCAAGCATAGTCGATCTCGGCCTTGCAGTAAAGTCCATTTCGTGCACGACTTCAAGGAAGCTCCGGCGAATACTCTTTGACCGAAAGTGTTGGGAAAGATTTTTTATGATAGTCAGTCTGGAAAGAGTGGAGCGCTAGATTCTCTCTAGATCGGGTTGAACGCATAAATTCATTTATGAAGCTTGTTCCTTGATTCTGGGATACACTTTACTTCCACATTTTTCTTTGATAGGGTTAGTTAGTTGCTCTCTTGATTTTAAATAAAGTTCTCCTCCTGCGCGAGTGAGAAGGGAGATGATAGTTAGAGTAAGATAGAAGCATAGTGATAGCAGATATCATGTAAGAGTCAGTATGATAATGAAAAGCAGAATTTGTTTGACAAGAGACAAAATTTGTTGTTAGTTTCTATGTCAACAAAGCAATGTATACCATTCTGTTTTCATGAATAAAGTTTGATGAAGTTCTGAGTTCAGCACCTGCGTAATCAGTAGATGCTTGCTAAGGGGGCCCACTTAGTAAGTATTTGTAGCTAGTTAGTTAGCTGTTCTTTTCCGTTGATCTTCAGTTAGCTTTCATCTATGAAGTTTTCATACAAACTCAGTCTTGTATTGCTCCTGGAGCATAGGGAATCCATCCCTGTGCCTGTTCCTGTAGCATAAGGCCAGTTCTTAGTTTGTGTTTTAGTCGTAGTTGTTATGGTTTCTGTTTTAATCAAATCATAGTTGAGTTAAAAGAACTTTGCATTACCTTTCCTGTAGCATGGATATAATTCCCTTCTAAGTATTTATTTCTGCTAAGTTTTGACTGAAACTAGTTCTTAGTGCATATATTTTTCCGCACCATTTAAAGTATACATCCCCTGGTTTGACAAGTAAATGAATGTCCATAGAAAGATATTAGTCACCTGTTGGAATGTCCAATTCCCATGAAAGGTTTTACTGTGATTATCATATCCTTTTATAGACGCGACCATTTTTGGTGCCGTTGCTGGGGATGGCATTAAGCTAAGGATTTGTCAAAAGTAATTTTTAATATTAGTTTAGTTTGTTAGTCAAAAAAATTTCAAAATCTTTCAAACCACAATTCATCATATTGCATGCATAGAAGAAGAAGAGATGCACTGGGAAGCTTCCTCCCTGAAAACCTATTTGTTGAACTACCATTTGACCTAGCTGACAACGAACCTGAGGAAAATCCATTCGCTCTGTTATTCCAACAAGCAAACATGGCAAATAATCCACCTAATAATCCACCTCCTACTTTTGAGTTTCCCATTGTTCCCCAATGAGATACTGACAATCTTAAGAATATACCTTCTTCACTACTTCCAAAATTCTATGGCCTAGTCACAGAGGACCCTGAAACTTTTTCGTTTGAGTTTGATGTCCTCTGTCGCAGTTATGACTACAATATAGATTCCCATAAGCTAAAGTTATTTCCTTCCACCTTGAAGGAGGGAGCTCTCAGAAGGTTCATGAGTCTGGGAAGAGGTGTTGTTGATAGTTGGGCAGCCATGCAGATGAAATTCCTTGAGAAGTATAAGGAATATTATAAGAGTGCCAGTAAAGGAGATGACATATTCTAAATTCAGCAGAAGGAGGATGAAAGTCTAGAAGATTATATTTCAAGGTTCTTGTTTTCACTAAAGAGGAACTCAAACCATACTCTCAACGAGGACTCTCAGAAACTACTCTTTCTAAGGGTCATCTACTCCTGTAGCACCTGGTCCTGTAGCTCCTCCACCAGAATCTTTTGCTGGGATGAAAACTAGGTCTGCCACTAGGAGAGAGAAGGGAAAAACAAAGGCAGGTGAGTCGTTTGGGGTAGAACAAACCCCAAAGTCTGACCCTCATTCTCGAAAAAAGGAAATGATCTTCTCCTGCAACACCTTCCTCTGTAGCCATCTCTCCTACAACAACACCTATTGCTAACACCAATTCACCATCATCCTCTAGCAAGGCAGAGCCCTCTAAGCAGACAAGAAAAAGGAAGGCTACCAGAACATCTCCTGCAGCCACACCAGTGCCAAGAAGAGTTTCCACAAGGAAACAATGTAAAACCTCCCCTGCTTCACCTCAACTAGAGGTTATTGTAATCTCAGAAGGGTCTGTAGAGTCCGAATTTGATGTTTCTTAGAATGTGTCTGAAAATGCTGCACAAAGTTCATTCGTTCCTGAAGAGGAACAAGTTGAGACAAAAGAAATAGGGCATAATGAGCAAGGGTTACCAAATCTTGATGACTTGGATACTGCTGCTATGTAGTTTTCGGAGGAAGCACATTCTTCTCCACTGCAGCAACAAGAATTCATCTTGCAGCAAGACCAGGAACTAACTAAACAATTGAATGTGCCTAGTGAAGCTACATTTCACCGTGCAACTTGTAAAGCCATTGTTGTTTATAAGAAGACATTTTTTATTGAGTTTCTGGAATATGTCAAAGCTAACTGGGAAACAGTTACATTGTAAACCCTGAATTTCTAGCACATAGCCCAAACTGACATGCAACAAAGTCTATGGGAGGTAGAAAGGAAGAAACTGAAAAAGGAAATTGAAAGTCAGAAGCAGGAAATTGTTGAGTTGAAAACAAAAATGGATGAAATGTTAAAAGTAACTGGTCAGATCATGGAATGTAGACCACCACCCAGAATTTATGCTCTGTGCCTTAAGGAACAATTTTTATGGTTCCAACTAATGAGAATTTCCAAAGATCAAGATCCTATACTTCACACTGCTAATGAATTTTACGAGGCATATCAGGCAGCCCCTAATTGGTTAAGAAATTCTCTGTGTGAATTTTATTTACATGGCTTCTTAATTCCATCAGAAATAGAATGGAACCCTCTTCTATATATTGGTGATATCCATTTGAAATTATTTATGTCATGGGCAGCGAATGAAGCGAATTATGGTAGGCATTGGGAAATATATGAGGAAGCTAAGAGAAATGAGCCTGTTCCATTACGCTCTCAAAGTTCAAACCCCCATGCAATGTTGAAAGACTGGTTTGCTCTGACATATGGCATTAATAATATTCCAGCCAGAGAGAAGATATTTGATATCAAGAAACAGGTATATGATGAATTTCAAGAACAATCATATTCATTTTGGAGACTGGCATACACCAGAAGTGAGAAAAGGTGGGAAAGATTAACCGTTGGACTAAGAAGATCCGAACCTCATAGTCCCCTAGATTTCACAGCAGCTCTTAAACGATCAAGCATATATATACAGTTGGGACTTCAAAAGAGATTTGAACTATGGTTGCCATTGACATTCTGATCTCCTGTGCTAATGTAGCCCCTTTATCCTCACCAGGCTACAAATCTTAATAATGATTTAGAGGACCGTAGGTATGAAAGGTGTCAGGATTTCAGAGGATTTTATTATAGGTTTGGAAATCCATTTCAGAGTCATGCAGCAACCACTGATTTCAAAGAAACTGCCAGAAAAGTTAATGCTGGAGGACCAGCATTAGGCTAAGTAGGGGGCAGTGATGAGCCCAAAATGTGCTCATAGTTTGGATACTATGATGAAATTTTAATGCCTTTACTTTTATTATTTGTGGTTGTTTAAAACTCTTTTGAAACCTTTTATGGGGATATCCTGTAGCAAAACACTTTCATGTTCCTGCAACTTATTGTGTTGACCTGACTGCATTTATTACTCTATTGACACCCTAAATGATTGGTATATCGCATACAGTTTTTGAATGATGAAATGGATTTAAATGTGTGATTAATGAACAGATATTGCGTATATGCCATACACCTTTTCTTTCACATCTGTTACCTTTTGTATCATAGGTTGTTGAAGAATGATCGAGTCAAGTGCAGTCGATCTCAACCTTGCAGTAAAGTCCATTTCCTGCATGACTTCAAGGAAGCTCCGGCGAAGACTCTTTGATCGAAACCATTGGGAAATATTTTTAATGACAGTCAGTTTGGAAAGAGTGGAGCGCTAGATTCTCTCCGGATCGGGTTGAATGCATAAATTCATTTATGAAGTTTGTTCCTTGATTCTAGGATACACTTTACTTCCACGTCTTTCTTTGATAGGGTTAGTTAGTTGCTCTCCTGATTTTAAATAAAGTTCTCCTCCTGCGCGAGTGAGAAGGGAGATGATAGTTAAAGTAAGACAGAAGCATAGTGATAGCAGATATCATGTAAGAGTCAGTATGATAATGAAAAGCAGATTTTTTTGACAAGAGACAGAATTTGTTGTTAGTTTCTATGTCAACAAAGCAATGTATACCATTTTGTTTTCATGAATAAAGTTTGATGAAGTTCTGAGTTCAGCACCTACGTAATCAGTAGATGCTTGCTAAGGGGGCCCACTTAGTAAGTATCTGTAGCTAGTTAGTTAGCTATTCTTTTCCGTTGATCTTCAGTTAGCTTTCATCTATGAAGTTTTCATACAAACTCAGTCTTGTATTGCTCCTGCAGCATAGGGAATCCATCCCTGTGCCTGTTCCTGTAGCATAAGGCCAGTTCTTAGTGTGTGTTTCAGTCGTAGCTGTTATGGTTTCTGTTTTAATCAAATCATAGTTGAGTTAAAAGAACTTTGCATTACCTTTCCTGTAGCGTGGATAGAATTCCCTTCTAAGTATTTATTTCTGCTAAGTTTTGACTGAAACTAGTTCTTAGTGCATATATTTTTCCGCGCCATTTAAAGTATACGTCCCCTGGTTTGACAAGTAAATGAATGTCCATAGAAAGATATTAGTCACCTGTTGGAATGTCCAATTCCCAGGAAAGGTTTTACTATGATTATCATATCCTTTTATAGGCGTGACCAGGGAAAAAATATATTTTCATGACTTTCAAGTGTTTCTTCTAACACTAATCTATTTCCTACATGACTAGGAAGGATAGTGGAAGAAGAACCAATGTGATTATCATGATCATCTACAATTTCATCCCTATGTCCTATAATGTCTCCCAAAATAGGATAGGTAGGGGAAGAAACATAAAGATTTTTGTCATAGATATTAAAGATTTGTTTATCTATCACCAACATATCCTCATCATTTACAATATTATCACAAGAGGGGAAGTTGTTAGGAGATGTGTTACGTAGGTAGGTTTAAATGGTCTCCTTTTATATCATGTGATTGTCATGATTTCATATTGTTATTTCCTCTTGTCTAGTAATGTCTTGCCTAATAGGAGGGGTAAGGGGAGAGAAACAACTAGTGTTCTCAAAACTCTCATTGATTAGTTCTTCTAACACCGAAACATCTTCTTCACAACTAGTAGAGATGTTAGGAGAAGAATGAATATGATTGTTATGATTACCCAAGGTTGTATTATCTTTCAATAAATTAATCTCTCTCATATAATGGATACTAGGAGAGGGATCAATGATGAAAAAAAAGAGAGGGAAGAGGAACTCATATTCATATGTACTTATCAAAACTTTTTTTCAAAACTTTTTTACAAAACTCAACAAGATTTGAAAATAGAACATGAAATATGATAACCATAGATTTTTACAATGAAAAAATGATATAATGATTATCCTAAAAACATGAAATGCAAGAATGATAGATCAAACATGCAAAAGGAGAATGTAATTTTCAGATTTAGAACATGATGGTTGACTGATTATGCTATGTAACAATTTAAAAATGAAATGTTGTAAATGCCATTTTGAATTTTGAAAATGCACTCAATGAAGCAAATTAAGCTAAATGAAATGAATTTAATGAAACAACAACTCAAAAAAATGGAACAAAAATTTAACAACATCAAATAGGAGCTTAGAATAGAGATTTCACAACCCAGAAATTGCAAATCAAGACCTAACAAGAACTCATTCACGAATGGATCTTGGTTAGGGACGTTGGAAATTTTTTTGCTAATTTTTAAGTGATTTTTAGTGAGTTTCAGATGCGGAAAAAGTCTAGGTCCATACTGATCAAGGACTCATTCGCCAGTAGGGGTGAATGGGTCCTAGATCAAGGTTTTAAAGAGGTGAAAACTATAAACTTTAGATTGTTTTATGTGCTTTTTGTGCCCAGTTTCAAACTATAACTCTTGTGATAGAAATTTCTAGAATTTGATAACCTAATGCAAGTGAAATGAAGGGTAACTGATGACCTATATAGCACCTTTTGAAATGCAATTTTTTTATTATTTTCAAATGTAAATAAATGAGATCTAAACGATATGCACAATGATCAATTTGCTTTTGTATTTTTTAGATTTAGAGATATGTAAAACAATGCAAATCTAAATCCTAATTGAGATGCAATTTTGAATGCAATGTAAGAAACCCTAAATGAGATCTTAATTCAATGAAAATGCAAATTAATGCAAGATCTAACCTAGGATGCAATGAAAATACTTCAAAATCAAAAAATTAAAATGTTCAATAAATTGGGTTCACCAAAATGAAACATAGAAAAAGAGGTTCACCATCAACAGGGTATCAATCATGAATCTAGTTTTCATTGGGTGGGTGTTTCATTCAATTATGAGGGATAAAACATGCAAATAACAATAAAAAAGTAACCCTAACTATTATAGCAATCTAAAGGGGAGTTTTGAGAGCTTGAAATGATGTGTACTGTTGATGTTGTTTTCTGCACAACAACTCAGACAATATACAAGTATCCTATCTCTCTTGAATGGTAAATATCTATCAGCAAGTCTCATGAGATAACCCCAAGGTCTCTAGTGTTAGGTCTTGACAATGCATAAACAACTCAGTGATAAATGTGAAAATGCTAGTAATCACAAGGGGCCTTACAAATGAACAATGTTGGAAGTGTACCTTCATCAAATATAACAATATGGTGATGCCTTCAATCCTAAAACTAACCTAGATATAAAGAAACAACAAAATAAAAAGGGTTGAGAGAGATTCTATTCTAAACTAGCTCCTAAGATCAATCACAATAATGATGAATGCTGCAAATGGACATATCTCCAATAAAACCAATCTCTACTTGATCAAGGACAAGCCCATAACTCTGCAGAAATGGTGTAATCTTCTAAGGAAACTGAAGATTTCCATACTATGAATATTCATCCACATACCCAAAAACTCGCACAATGTAAACAAGCATTCACAATTGAACTTAGCATGAAATAAGGCCTAGACTAACTTTACACAACAAATTACAATCAACAAATTGCTAAAAGTATGGACTAGAGACTGATCAACATCATTAAAATTTCACCATCATTGCAAAAGAATCGAAATCTAACATCTAATGTTCATCTAACATTTGAGAATCAAGAACAAGAAACTATGAACTGTCAAAGTGTAACACAAAGCTTGCCAAATCAACAATCCAATTGCATTCACTTATCTAGCATTACATAGCAATTTTCAGTCTCTCTCCTCTACTACAACTACTATCTTGCATAATATAACTCCTAACTTAGCCAATTCTAGCTTTTACATCTTCTAAAATCTAACCCCTTATAAATGAGAAGGCACTAGCCTTTTATAGAAAATTACATTTTGAATCAAAGGTCGGGATTAAATCAATCCAATGGCTGCAATTGCACTTCTAGAAGCATCAAGTTCTATTTAATTTGGGAGCTCATGGTACATCATCATCCAATTGCATAAAATAAGTTACATCATGGAATAATGAGAAAACAATATTGTGCATGCTAGTCATTAGTGAAAATTTTGTTTGGATGATGAAATCAACTTCACATGTCTTCTAGAAACTTCTTCTAGTTGTAGATAGCTTGGGGATGAATTCTTATGTAGGCCCCACTTTTAATATTTGAATTGGACTCTTCTAAATTTCTCTTTTGGCACAAATCCATATGCAAGTCTCCTTTTTGATTTATTTAATCATTTTTTAATGAAAATTTTCTATTTTTGGAAACTTTCCATTTTCATAAATTTTCCATTTTTGGAAATTTTTGAAATTTTTCTCCATCTCAAGAATTTCATTTTGAGAACATTTTAAAATTTCAAAAAAATCCATTTTTGGAAATTTTCCATTTTGGGAAAAAATGCATTTCAGGAAAAATTTCCATTTTGGAAAAAAATTCCATTTTTGGAAAATTTCAGGATTTCCATGGCCAGGCGGAAATAGCACAACCTTCTCAATTACATACATTTTAGGGAAAATGATAGGGTGATGGAAATTATAGGGATTTCCAAGGGAGAGGGAATTCTGCAGGGTCCATGAAATCCCCGAAGTGCAACAATAACCTTAGGAAATTCAAGAGGTTGATGAAAGTCTGGGATTTTTGCATAGGGACAGAAATCCCAGAAATTAGGGGATTTCCATCAAGGATGGAAATATCCAAAATTAGGCGATTTCCACTAGGGATGAAAATCCCCCATTTCCGGCTAGGGTCAAAATCCCCTAAACTCCATAACTTTTTTTCTAGAAGAAATTTTCAAAAACTTCAAAAAGCAACCCTGCCTAATTTTTCATCCTCTATCCATGGGTGCAAAAAATATTTACATATGATTCTAAAAATTTCCATTTTTGGACAATTTTGGGATTTCCACCCCTTTGCGAAAACCAGAAATTAGGGGATTTCTTTCAGGGACAAAAATACCCCATTTCTGGGCAAGGTCAAAATCCCCTAAACCCCATAACTCTTTTTCTAGAAGGAATTTTCAAAAACTTCAAAAAGCAGCCCTACGTAATTTTTCATCCTCTATCCAAGGGTGCAAAACAAATTTACATATGATGTTGAAAATTAACTTCAAAATCCCCATTTTCAAATTCCAAGATAGGTGAATTTCCCTTAGAGCCTCAAAATATTTCTTCCATCAAACCTAGTCTAGACTTAATCCCAAAATAACCTCTCAAGAAGAGAAAAACCAAAAATTTGACCAAGCCAAGATGTAGAGATGTAAAAGAAAAAAGATGGTCCTCGCCTTTGGTGGGGCATGTGTGCAAAAATTGCACAACATGTACCTCATAGAAAACTTACTATTTTTAGGCCACAAAGGACTCATTCATCTTTAGTGGAAAATGGGTCCATGTTAGGGTCCCAGAAACTGACTTCTAGGTTTTTTTCCTCCTAGTCTACATTCCTGGATCCTAGGTTTTAACTAATTCAAGCTCTACTCAAGACTTATTTTCCTTTAGTGGTGAATGGGTCATTTTAGTGTTTTAGAAAACTAACTTCTAGGTCCTATACTTCAATGTCTACACTCTCAATTTCCAAGTTTTTAGCTCCCAAAAGTATGGAATAAATTATGTAGCATTATTTCTTTGTTCTTGCACTATGAATGACAACTTTGTACCTTGACAACTTTGACAATTTTGATTCCAATTTATTCTCCACTTGATCTTCAACCTATAAATATGAAAATACACATTCAAAAGAAGAAAAACTTGTTAATTGTTAGTGAATAGGGGTTTGCCTCTGTCAAACCCCTTTTAGGTAATTAAATCAAATGATGAAATAAGGAAATTAAAACATGAAACATGAAATAATGAAATGTTGATACCTTGGATGATCTCCTGGAATGTAGATATACAAAATAACATGAAGTAGCCATGAAGAATGTAGATCTTGATCTTAAATATGATGTGGAACAATGCTTGTGAGGTGGATCTTCAATGCTAAATTGACAATCTTAGCTCAATAACATGTATGAATGCATTAAATCCTTAACACGCTAGAATGATATTGAATTGCTATAGTAAAATCTTGATAATATACCCTTGAATGTCTTTGAAATGCTCTATAATTCTCTTGTGAATGTACTCTTGAGATCTCATGAAGATCTAGGATGAAACTAAGTGAATTAACCCCTTATTTATACTAAATTTAGAGATTAAACTTGAAATTCAAATAATTCAATCCAACCTTAGATCTAGGTATTAAAATCATAAGGATCCTACCACAATTAAATTTAAAAATGGGGGTTCCTATTAAGGGAGAAGCCACTCACCACTAAAGGAAAATGGGTCTTGCCATAATTTCCAGGACCAAGCTTCAGGGAGGTGAAATAACAACAAAAATACACCTCAAAAATGCAAAGAAAGGGGTGTCCTATGTCAAGAGGATGCATTCGCAATAAAGGTGAATGTGTCCTAGTAGCATTTTTTAAGACACCAAAATTTCCAAATTAAATGTCATCAAATATCATTATTCGGTGTCAGTTTAGATCCTTGAAAAGAGGGCTTGAATTTTAATTAGAGGGGTCAATTAAACTCAGTTAACCACCATTAATTAATGAAACCCTAGATAAATGTGAAAGTGTGTTGGAACACTTTACAACACCTAAATAAGGTACACATTAGGCACATTTCATTAAAATGGTCCCATTAGGCCCCATTAATTAAATAAACCCTAGAAAAGTGTGAAAGTGTGTTACAACACTTTACAACACCTTAGCAAGGTACAATTTAAGTACATTTTAATTAAGTAGGGACGGGTATGTGCAGGATCATGATGGGCCAAAAAGTGGCAATATGATGGGTATTTGTAGAGTATGTGGCTGACGACCATTTTTTTACCCAAAATTGATGAAATAAAAAGGGTTTTTAGAGGAGATTCTCAACTTTCCACCAATATAAATTATGCTTTACTTTGAATTTAATAAATACTTATTATTCATTTTCTATTTGAATTATGACTAAAGTCCTGATTGATAGGCTAATTGAAAAATGTCTATATCTTTCAAATGGTATCACATTTTTAGAATCGGAAACATGCATCACATTCTGTGCTTCGCATACTATAGGATTAAAAAAAAAAAAAAATTGATGAAGTTTTGACTAAGTTAAGGTGGTCAAACATACAAGTTTTTATATTTTTTAAAATTTGTAATAAAAAATTCATAATTAATTATTTACATGGAAAAAAATTACAAAAAAATATGTATCACATCCGGACATGAGTCCTATACTTATGTAAAATCTTATAAAAAAATATTATCATTTTATTATGGTTAGGGTGGTTAGACAGACACCTACTCATTTTTTCCTTGAAATTTAAGTACTACTGCATTGAAATTTCAAATTTTCACCAAATAGATTTTTTTTAAAAAAAAACCTAGTAGTTTAGAAACTACATTCAATTTCCTACAGATTCTATTGTTACATATTTTAGGAATAATATAGATAACTTATTCATTTTTTTACGTCAAGTTTCCTAACTCTGATTTTTCTAAATTTTTTGCCACTTAAGGTCCTATTTTTTCCATCATGAGCCTACACATGCCTGAACCCTAGAATAATGTGAATGTGTACAACACATTGCAAGAATAGACTAAGGAAAAATTAAGTTAATTCAATATTCATTATAGGAAAAATTAAGTTAATTCAATATTCATTATTCCCAAACTAAGGAAAAGGGATACTTTTTTCATTACTACACTCTGTTGCTACTAACTCAACAACTCATACCTCTACTCTACTCTTTCTCTTCTCTATAATGTATACTTTTAGAAAATCCTCTATTATAACTCTCTCCTTCTATGTTCAGTAGTCTCTCCACACTACTTCACACTTGATGCATACCTTAGATGATTTTTGAGTTACAATCTAGGTCTTCTTTTCACAAGATATGCATATTGAGCCCACTCTACATCATATTTCTCTTTCATTCAACTTCAAATACTTTCCTTTATTGACAAGTTTCTTCACCACCTGAAGTCCAACACAATTGACCTCATTCAATACATTTTCTATATTTGGTGTATCACAATCTTAGGATTTGATCTATAATAGTTAATACCATATACCTACCTAATCAACCTCTTCAAGATTTATAACTATTATTGCATTAATGGATATGTCTAGTTATTACAATCATCAATAACAAAGTAGCTAGAGTAGTTACTTCACTTTTTATGCCTCAATTCTATTTATCCAAAATTGGAGTTCTGTCATTTTGATATCTTGTAGTTATCAGAATCAAATCTTCACAATCTACTCATTGATCTCCCAAATTACACCATAATCCATTGATCATCGCTCAACTGCCATTATATATAAAACAAAATTGTTCATGTGATGATTTTAAATTTGGGTTGTAGATCTTTAATGATTCACAACAACGATGTGAATCAGGTCAAATAATTGATTCTTGCCACATGGATCATTCCCAAAAATATATACTAGTCAACCCAAGTAAATGAAAGCTTCTTTTGGAATGGTAGATTTACTCCTCTATTCATGCTTATCAAGGGTTGAGGATCAATAATCCCTCTTACCTCATACTTGAGGTGCACTATAAAGCTTAACGAGCAATCTAAAACACTTAAGTCCAAAGCTTCTCCATACCTATTGGGGTTTAGCCATCAGCCTTACCCTTTATGTTCTGCCTTATTTCACACCATTGCAAACCATAAGACTAACCTCTGAAACACTAAAGCACAAAGCTCTGAAACATGCATGAGTTTGTTAGATCTTGGGGTTTACCCTTTCATCTTGCTACTTACCAGCCTTTCAATAAGGCATAAGTCTTCCAACCAGTCTATGATGCTCAAACAAATCCTTCACAATACTTAACCCTTTCGGGTGTCGGACTTTGGGATTTCCTCATTCGTCTTTCTTGATGCTTAACAAACTATTAAGGTATAATCCTTAATGCCAACCATGAACACCAAAGCCATTTCAGGTGTCGGGGTTCAAGGTTCCTTCATATCCCTTTATCCACTTCCTATTAAGGCATAAGCCTTAACTTCATATTTTGATGTCCTATTCCTTTTTAGAATTACACCATTCTAATTCATTTTTCTTTGTGCATTCATTATAAGGTATTTTTGATGCCCAATGTCTAACTCCTTTCAAAATTTATACAAATTTTCTTCATTTCACTGAGGGATTTGGTATAGATATGACTAAAGCTTGAAGTTTAAAACATTTTAAACTTGACACATTCTTTTGACTATTTCTTTGAGGCATGCAATATAGTGTATGACCAAAGCCTAATATTTGATCATCTTCATCTCAAAGTAAGATACAAGCTCTAAGTCTAAAGCTTGGTTGGACTTAGCTAAAAATGAATAACTCCTTCCTTCTCAAGCAAGTGATATAAGGTAGGCTTGAGGCTCGATGATCAAACTTCTACAACACTTCACTACTTGCTTCATTGATGCCCTTTTTTCCATCAACTAAAAACTCCACATCTGATATCACTCGGATCTCCTTTCTACATCAATGAGATTCCCTTTTGACATCAATGAAAATCATATTGCCAACAATACCCCCTTTGTCATTGACATCAAAATCAAAATTCTCTGCACCAAATGAGCCAATGTGAATCTGCATATATCAACATAAACCATTCTACATAGTAACCATTCTCCCCCTTTAGGCATATCTTCCCCTTTGACAAACAATGAGCATTTTTCTCAATTTCTTCCCCTTTGACATCAATGGTAAAGGGACACTCTTTGGACATAGTTTTGTAGTTGTTACTCCCCCTTTGATAATCAAAGAGTATTTTCTAACATATCTCCCCCTTAGCAATTGAAAAGGGACTTTTTAGAGCATCATGGTTCTATTGATACCAATTTTTTCTCCTTCCCTTTATTAGATAATGGAGCATGTCCAATAATTTGTAACCATCAAGTCATTAGAAATTCATAAAACCAATTTTACCTAACTTGATCTCTCCTTCCATTTTAGGGATGAATAAATTTTCTATGAAGATTCCCTTAGACTCATTCCCTATCACTAATATTTAGTGATATGAAGTAGAAGTATCCACTTTGGGTGTTGTCTTCTAATCTTTCTCTTTCCATACTTTCTTGGGTGTCTTTTCTTCCTTTTCTTCCTTCTTTTTAGGGACATGTGAATCATTGTTCACACTAGGGGAAATGTTCTATTTTTACTCTATAGTTTTGGTCTTACAGATTTTTCTCTATATTACTTACTATGTGACCAAAATTATTTCAATTGAAGTACATCACTTCCATATCTAATAAAGGAGAAAATGAATTTCTATTCACAAAATGTGTTCTCCTTTTGGGTATAACTCTAGATTCACTAGCCCTATGACCAAATTGATTGTAGGTCTAACAATAACCATAGAAACATGAGGGATACCTGGTCTTAGCATTTCTCTATGCAAGATGAGGGGGTCTCCTTGGTTTTGGATTTTTCATATCTCTCACCCTTGTGAAACCATTTGCATCAACTCCCTTTTCGTTTTGCATCTTCTTCAAGTCTTTAGGGACTGATTTGTTAATCTTCTTATTTGTTGTTGGCTTCTCTTCTCCATCAAATTTCTTCATCTCAAGAGTAATTTTATCAGATTCTTCATTCTCAGAGACATTCTCCTTGCACAATTTCTCAATTTTTATTCTAGGATTTTCTTCTACTTTGAATTTATCATACAAATTTGTTGATGCACTAGTAGTAGGACTCTTTCCTTTTTCAAAACACGATCCAAATTTTTCCTTTGCAGGATGTTGTGAGTTAATCAACCCATCCAAGATTTTTGAGCCATTTTATAGCTTCAAATCTTTATCTATCTATTCTTTGGCCTTTTCAAGATCTTTTCTCAAAGCTACCATTTCTGCTTCTAGCTTCATGTAGTCACTAGATTTAGACCGTAGTTCTGATTTGACATCTTTTATCCTTTTATCTCTTCAACTTGTGTCTTCAAGTTCATCACCATCTGATCAGATTCTACATCTTTGGATAGTTTTTCAATTTCCTTTTGCGTATGCTTTTTCTATTTTTTGTTCTCTTTCCTCAAGCTATCAATCTCATCTAGAGCATATATGAGTTCTCTATTTAGATATACTTCTCCTTCTTCATCATCAAAGGTTTTAGATTCTTCTTCTTCTTGATCTGCAAAATCTTTTTCCATGAATAGTATTTCATTTCCCTCAATGATACATGCACTATCATGTTCATCATGTAAGCTATCACTAAGATTAGATGAACCACTTACTTCTCATGTAAACAAACTCTTCTTCTTCCTTAAAAATTTCTTCTTTGGGAAGAAGGGTTTATTTTTTTATAGTCCTTTTCTTTCTTAGAGTTATCCTTTTCATCATAAGGGAATTTAGAAGAAAAATGACCTATTCTACCACAGTTAAAGCATTTAAGGGGTAAATTACCTCTGTATTTTATAAATCCTCTTCTTAATATTCTAATAAATTTAGCATTTTCTTCATCAGTCTCCTCTGGTCCAAATGTAGATGCTTCTATCTTTTCTTTCCTGGATTCTTTGAATGTAGATTCTCTCTTAGAGGTGTCTATGTCTCTTGTTCTCATATTATAGGCATTGAAAGTTTCATGCAACTCATTAATAGTGAGCTTATCTAGATCTCTTGCTTCCTCTATTGTAGAAATTTTAGTCATGTTTGGATGGTAAGGATCTTAGAGCCTATTTGACAATAACAGATGCTTTCACTTCTTCTCCAAGGCCTCTGATACAACTCACAACATTGTCTACCTTGAGAAGGTAGTCTACAATCTTCTCTTTTTCACTCATAAGACTTTCAATCTTTCCCTTGGAAGTCTATATTTTGGCTTGCTTTACCTTGTCATCACCTTCATATATTCTCCTCAACTTTCCCTAGACATCATGTGTTGTTTGACAATGTATCACTTTGACAAACATTGAGCTAGAGAATCCAAAAATAATAACATTCTTTTCCTTAGCATTATTCTCATATGCTCTCTTTCTAGCTTGATCAATATGAGGCATAGTGAGGATTATGTATCCAATTACAACTAACATCAACACATCAAACCCTAATGAATACAAATATGCTTCCATTGTAATGATCCAAAATTCATAGTTTGATCCATCAAAGAGAGGTGCTTTCTTTGAGGATGAGCCTTCACGACTGGCCATTTTTTGTGTTCACTATCCAAGATCTATCTGAGCTGATTAAGCTTCTTTAAGGTAATGTGAGCTCTGATACTATTTATTGGAACACAACAATCTACTAAGAGGGGGATGAATCAGTAGATCAAATAAAAACTTACTTTTTAACCCTTCAATGTAGTTTAAACAAACTTGCAGAGATCACACAAAAATATTCATAACACTAGATATATGTGGAAAACTTGATATGAGACAAAACATGGTGAGAATAGATGCTAGGATCTACTATCCTATTCTAGCATTGTAATAGAACCTCATTGGTTATAATGTTTAAGGGAACTAACCCTAAGAGGATACCAAACCCCTGATTTAGGATCACCAACTCCAAGGAAGCACCTACTCCCTGCACTAACCATCAACTTAGCTATCTGATGACACCAATCAATTAGATATACAATGTAAGAGTTATGGAGCTACAACTCAAAATTACAAGTGATTCAAATGAATCTAGTTATGTGTTATAGACTTATTTTTCCACTTCTTAGTATTTTCTTTGCATCCATGCAAGAATTCTCTCTATCTTTGTTGTAGCTAACTCAACAACTTATACCTATGCTCTATTCTTTCTCTTCTTTGCAATATACACTTTTAGAAAATCCTTTATTCTAACTTTCTCCTTCTCTATTCAATAGCCTCTCTACATTGCTTCAATATTGATGCATACCCTAGATGATTTTTTAAGTTATATTCTAGGTCTTATTTTCACAACATATGCATACTGATCCCACTCCAAATCCTCCTCTTTTTTTTCAACTTTACATACTTTCCTTCATCGATAAGTTTCTTCAACACCTCGAGCCCAGCACCACTAACCTTAATCAATGCATTTTCTATATTTGGCATATCACAATCTTATGATTTGATTTGGAGTTAATGCCATATACCTACCTGATCAACCTCTTCTATATTTTTAGTTGTTATTATATTAATCGAGACATCCAACTATTCCAATCATCAACAACAAAGTAGCTAGAGAAGTTACTTCAATTTTTGTTCCTTAATTCCATTCATCCAAACTTGGAGCTCCACCATTTTGTTATCTTATAGTTGTCAAAATCAAATCTTCACAATCTACTCGTTGATCTCTAAAATCATGCCATACTTTATCAACCATCACTCACCCACCATTGCATTTAAAACATGATCATTGATGTGATTATTTTAAATCTAGGTCATACATCTTTAATGATTCACAACAATGATGTGAATTTGGTCAAAGAATCGATTCTTGCCACATGTCTCATTCCCACAAATCTACACTAGTCAACCCAAGTCAATGCAATTTTCCTATGCAATGGTGGAATTACTCCTTCATTCATGCTTTTTAGGGGTTGAAGATCACTAATATCTATTACCTCATACTTGAGGTGCATTGTGGAGCTTAACAAGAAATCCGGAGCACTTAAGTCTAAAGCTTCTCCATACCTATCAGGGTTTGGCCATCAACCTTACCCTTTACCTTCTACCTTCTTTCACGCCATCAAAAACCATAAGACCAACCAATGAAACAATGAAGTACAAATATTTGAAACATGCATGATCTTTTTGAATGTTGGGGTTTTCCTTTTCATTTTACTACTTAACAACCTTTTAGTAAGGCATAAGCCTTCCTACCAGCCAATTATGCCTGAAAAAATCCTTCACAAGACTTAGCCTTTTGGTTTTCAAGCTTCAATCTTCCCTCATTCTCCTTTCTTCATGCTTAAAAAACTACTAAGGCATAAGTAGGTGATCCCACAATAGTGGTTTACAATTTTTGGCCAAACTAGACACTAAAATTATTATTTTTAACTAAATCTTCACATTCGGGCACCTATAGTGGCTAAACCGTGAAGAATTTGAAGATGATGCAAACTATAGTCTCGTCAAATTTTATTTCTAGATTCTAAAAATATATTTTTAAAATTTTTGGAATCATATTGCACTTCTTTTTCCATATCCCACAAAAACTAATTCTTTTCAGAAAACAACATTTTTAAAAAGTGACACACTATATAACACAACTTTTTTTCCATCAAGGATAAAATTCTAATTCTTTCAAATTTAGATTTGTAACTCCGCTATCTAGTGTTTCCACTTGGTTAGATAGTTTTTTATTGAATATTTTTTCTTTAATCAAGTTTTGAAGTCAAAATAATCACAATTCAGACATAGCACGCGACCGCATAACACGTAACTATTTTTGTATATATCAAACTTCAATTTTATTTTATTTTTGGATCAAGGTCTTCAATATCTAGTGCACTCCTATTTTTCATTTTTTTTTTATAATCTTCTATTTTTCCACATGTGCAGAACAAATACCTTCTTTTTCGATGAAAAACCTATGTTTAATAAAACTAAAAAAACAAATAAATAAGAAAACCAAAACATATTAAAATTATATTCATTGGATAGATCGTTTTGAGGAATACCTAATTCTAGTTGGGTTTGTGAAGACTCCTCCATTTTCATCCTCAACCCGAGCTTCGAAGTGTAAACAATTAGGTTTTCAAAGTGCTTGAGGAGGAGAATGAGGGCAAAGGGGGGTTCAGTCGAACCCATAGGGGTTCACTTGAACCCAGGTTCTGCCGAGCCCCCTTCCCAAAAGGGGTTTTCAATTTTTTTTGTCTGTGCATGCATTAATTTGGTTCGCTCGAACCTTGGTTTGACCAAACACTTTTTTGGTTCGTTCAAACCCATAAAATAAATTTTTTTTCCATGGGCTCATTTTTTGTAAGTTTTCCTTCCTCCATCAAATTGTAAACCACTATTGTGGCTTCACCCAAGCCTAATTCCAAACCATGAACAATGAAGCCATTTTGGATGCTAGGGTTCAGGGTTCCTTCATACCCCTTTCTCCACTTCCTGTTAAGGTGCAAGCCTTCTGAAGTGAGATGGATAATGAATTTTTAAATTACACATTTCTAACTATTTTTCTTTGTACATCTAGTATAAGGTATTTCTGATGCTCGATGTCTAACTCCTTTTGGAATTTACACAATGATTCTTCATTTCATTGTGGGATTCAGTATAAGGTATGATTGAAGCCTAAAGTCTAAAACCTTTCAAACTTGGCACATTATTTTTCAGCATTTCTGTGAGGCATATGATATAGTGTATTATCGAATCTTGATATCTGATCATATACAACATAGAGCAAGCCACAAGCTCAAAGTCCAAAGCCTGATATGACTTAGCTAAAAATGACTAACTCCTTCCTTCTTAAGAAAGTGATATAAGGTAATCCCAAGGATAGATTCCCAAAATTATGCATCACTTCATTGCTTGCTTCATTGATACCCTTTTTTACAACAACGAACAACTCTTCATCTGATATCACTCAAATCTCATTTTGACATCAATGATAATAATATTTCCAACAAATAGGTGATAGATTACCTTAAGGCTATCTCTTAAACCTTGATGCCTCTATTTTTTAACCCCACCAGCTTCTTAAGAAAGCAATAATTATACAAACAAGAACACCAATAACTTATAATTTTCTCTTGAATCCAACCATAACAATTTACTAAACTAGCCAAATTTTCCTTACTTGTCTTCGTCATCTAAACTCACTCTCTTTGTTCACAAGCTAACACTAATTGAATGAAGCTAGAAAAAATCCTAGTTCTATGTTTCATGAATTTATTCAAATAAACTTATCTAACTTCATCATATCCAACCCTTGAACCCCAACCTATTCTTATTTTACCAAATTTATCAATTCTTTTTAGTATATAGACTTATCATCTTCTTTTTGTTTTAATTAATTACCTCTTTGAAATCCTTATCACCAAATCATGTTCCCTTTTACCTAAATATTATTTTTTCATCTTCACTTTCATAAGATTATCCTAGGATATGCTTCTATTAATCCAATCCTAGTAATTACTTAAGTTCTTTTTCTTTTTCTCTTTTTCTTATGTTTAATTTCTACACATAAATTTTTCATTGACTTTTTCCTCTTTTTCTCCTTTGTATTATTTTCCAATTTCTCTTTTTCCAATGAGGATTCTCTTATTCTACATTCATTTTCTATATTTTATTTGTTTTCACCTCTACTTTAGTTATCCATTAATACTTTAGCATTATAGGTTACATTTGGATTAGATAATTATTCACTTTCTAACCAATATTTCCAACACATTATTATAGAACTATTAAATTTGGGGACAACTATTAATATCATGTGATTTATCACCACAAAAATAGCATGTAGATTTTCCTCCTTTTTTTGGTACTCATTAGCATAATGTCATAGTTTACTATAGTTATAATATTTTGGCCTTTTGGTCCTTCTTTCTCTAATACATCAATTATCATCATGGTAGCCTCCCCTACCACCTCCTCAATAGTTATTATGGTAAATCATGTAGGGTACCAGATATATCTTGAATTTGTGGTGCCATATAGTGTGTATTGTTAGGTGGTATTATAATTTCTCCAAATTGAAGTTCCCACTAGCCATGTGCCAAATAAACATTAAATACTATTATAGCTAAACCCTATGTTCTATCCATACCCATATCTAAAAAGCATATTCATTTTCTTCATGAAGTAACATTAGACACCAATTTGTGTCACGTTTGTCCCACTTTATACTTTGGAATATATACTTGTTAGTGTAATTAATTAATTATTACACTAGCATAAGTTAAATTAGGTCATAAATCATTAAGTCCTAGGTTGCATTATTAGATAAATCATTTAATAAATGGGATAATATTCCCTTCCTAGTTTGGTGCAATAAGATTCCTTCTAGAAGATGAGTTGTCCTTCTAGAACTTATCTCAATATTTAATAATCATCTAGATAGGGTTCACATGTTGTCACATGTTGTTAGATCATGACACATGGAAACATCTTATGCATCTTAGGTTTTCCTTCTTACCTATATAATCAGGCATCTTGTTCATTTGTAATATATCAATATTATATCAATCATATTATCAATATAAAATCTTTAATCAGCATTCCATTGTTGCAACACTTCTCTTTGTGGTTGATTATCTTTCATGGCTAGAGTCCTTCATTGAATATTTTGGAGCTTCAGGGGCTGTGAAATCCATAATCTCTACAATACTTACTATATTTATAGGTAATTTACCAAGTTACCCTATCAAACATTCATTCCTTAGATGTTCTTCCCTACAGTAATATTTAAACTGAATTTTACTTCTTCTAGGTGGCAGAGAAGTCTCATCTTTCTTAACTATTATTTATAATTTCTTACTTCAACATTTCATTGTCCAAATTATTATCACCCATAATTTTGAAATGAGAGGCACATAGGTAGATGGTGTTGGGTGGGAATCTCATGGTGTTTATCCTTTGGATCGAGGGAATTCTAACATTTCTATCAGGAAGGGTAGGGCTCTTGAAGACTCTCACTGGTTGTTTGGGTCATTTTTTCCCCTTTGTTGAGGTACCTCTTCCTCTCAATTGGAAATAAAATTTTCCAAAATCTGCCAATAAGAAAGATGGTGTGGTTGGGGATGGGGTCCAACTGGTGCATTTAGAGGAAGGCATGACTTTAAAAATCTTGGACCTATCTCTAGATAGAATGATTGCAAAAATGGAAAACTTCTTGATCGGTAGGTTTTTGGGAAGGCCCAATATTGAATTTGTTCGCAAGTGGGCTTCTTCTAGGTGGGTTGTTAAAGGCTCTTTCTTTGTTTTGGATCTTTTGAGAGGCCTCTTTTGTTTCAACTTCAATCTTCGTGAGGACTGCATGGAAACTCTCACTAGGGGCCCATGGTTCTTCGATAAATAGAGACTTTCCTTGTGTAAATTAAGACCTATTTTTGACCTGTTTGCTCACTTAGCAACTACTCTTCCTACCTGTGTTCATCTCCTGAGCCTCTTTATGGAGTTATAGGATGAAAAAATTATTGTGGGTGTGGCCAACTCCATTGGCAACCTCATTTTTCTAGATTTTATCACCAAAGAACATTCCAAGTTGTTTTCCCACTTCTATGTTAGTATCGAGATGAATAAGGTCCTCCTGACTTCGATCATTCTAGAATCCTGACTTGGTAAGTGGTCCCAAACTATTGAATATGAAAACTCTTCTCCTTTTTGTCAAAATTTCTTTTCTATTGGTCATCTCTACAATGCCTACCCAAAAGGTTTGCTCAAGCCCCCTGTGGATAAAGCTAGGGCTATGGCCTCCCCTTCCCATGCCTTTGGTACTATAGGTTCCTTGGCTATGATGTCATTCGCCCCGTTGCCCAGGTCCCCCTTATGTTTCTTATTTCATTGACCTACAAAGTTTCTCTTCCTAGCTTGCTTGTCCCAACCTATTCTCTGCCACCTGCTTTGGCTACGTCGGTCCCCTTGATTCTTTGTTTGGTTTCCCTACAATCCTCTCCTATGGCTAACTTGTGATTTTCTCCAGATTCCTCAAAGTTCTATCCAGAGGCCTCTACCTTGAACCTATCTCCCCTGCTGCAACATTTTGGCCTATAGCTAGTGTCAAATGTATTCCTACTTTTGTTTCTATGGTCATCCATTATGTTGTTCCCCCTTCTTCAGTGAAGATTGGCCATCCTTTCAGCCCTCGAAAATCAACTAATGTTGCCAGGACTACTACTAAGGCTAGTAGAAAACTTGGAAAAGTCACTACATAGAAAAACATGACTAAAGACATTATGAACATCAACCAGGAAACATTGGAGCAAGTTAGCTCCAAACATAGTAAGAAATTTTGATCCTCTCTTAGAACATTCAAGGACTGAATAACCTTCATAAGAAGCATATTTTTAGAGATTTCATAAAAGAGTTTGTTGGTTATTTTTCTTGCAACCTTCAATCCTAAGGAGAAACAAAATGCCTAAACTAGGGGATTACATATTTAGGGCAAAGAATCTGCACTATCAATAGGTTGAAGACAAGAAAATCCAATGAACAAGGCTATGAAATCCTTCTATACTTTCAGCTCCACATGACTCGGGAGGGTGCTTCTAATTGTAGGCCTACATGTATGATAAAATCATTCCAAGCAACTAATTACAGACCTATGAAAGTGGATAGTTCTCAAGTATATGGGTATGTGGAGGATCATCATTGAAAAAATAGGCCCTTAAGTGGCAAAAAAATTAGAAAAATCAAAGTTAGGAAAATTGACATAAAAATTTGAATAAGTTATCTATATTATTTCAAAAATATTTAAGAATAGAATCTATAGCAAATTGAATATAGTTTCTAAACTACTACGTTTATTTAAAATAAAAATAAAAATCTATTTGGTGAAAATTTAAAATTTCAATGTAGTAGTAATTAAATTTCAGGGAAAAAATAAGAACTAGGTGTTTGTCCAACCAACCTAACCACAATAAACTGAAAATATTTTTTATAAGATTTTAGATATAAGTAGAGGAATCATGTCCTGATGTGATGCATATTTTTTATAATTTTTTTCCAAGTAAATAATTAAGTCTGAATTTTTTATTACAACTTTTAAAAAATATAAAAACTAGTATCTTTGACCACCTTAACTTGGTCAAAACTTCATGAAATTCATTTTTTTTTTAAAACTTATATTATACAAAGGATACAATGTGAGAGATATTTCAAATTCAAAAAATGTGATACCATTTGAAAGCTATAGATGTTTTTCAATCAGCCTATAAATCAAGACTTTAGTCATAATTCAAATAGAAAATGAATAATAATAATTTATTAAATTCAAATTAAAGCATAATTTATATTGGTGGAAAGTTGAGAATCTCAGTTTCATCAATTTTGGGTAAAAAAAAAGTTTTCAACCAATTACCCTATATATACCCATCATATCGCCATTTTTTGGCCCATCATGATTCTGCACATACCCATATGAGTGATGGGTATTTCATATTCTACTAGGTTCAAGCATAATCCCATTTGCATTGAACATTGTTGAGAACACATAATTTAGATATCTTCATCTTAAATGCATAGAGAGTTACTAAGTAGACTTCTCTCACATTCAACCTCTATATACTTTCAAACACAATGAAGATACATGGAACAAATATAACTTAAACAACAAGCAAATGAACATTAAATTAAAAGGGTTTTAAATGATTTAGATTGTTTCTAAAAATGATATGGGTAATATCATAGATCAATTCCTAATCCTAAGGCATGGAGTCAAATCTAAGCTCATGAATGCAAATTTAAGCAACTTGTTTCAAATTAGTGGCCCTTTAACAATTAATGCTTTACATTAATGTGACCTCTTATATTACTGCATGATCATACTTAAAAATCGACTTCATTTCATCAAACCCACAATAATTTGCATATAGAATTTAATTCTTAACTTGAAGAAAGCCATACACGAATCACACCACTGCAAAGAGATTGCAATGACAAATCAATATATCATTGATATATTTAATCCATATTATATCAGAGAATACAAAAAGGAGTTAACTTTTTCAATATTTTTATTGATTTTCTCAAACTAATTGACACTGTTATGAAAGTCTATGCATTCATTTACTGTAAGTAAAACCTCAATTTCTAACTAACCATTCTCTAAATTTCCTTCCCCTAAAGAATTTTTTTTAGAACCCTTTACAAAGGAGAGAAGAAGAAAAGATATAGAAGAAGGAGAAACCCTAAAACTACATCTTCAATTGACACATGGGAGCATTCTCCTATGTTGATCTATAACTTCCTTCAACTTCTTGAAGAATCTTCAATATGCTCCTGATTCATGCATCTTGCATTTTCCCTCTGGCCTTGCAATACAAAAATATTCCCTTTCCTAAAGAGACATCATTCTTCTTTATTCTCCAGTTGGAAAAATATCTTTACTAGTAAAATATTTTACCTCTTTATCCATTTTCTACTTGCTTCGTGAAAATAATGCTTTGTCAAAAAAAAAATCTCCTAGGAAAGAAAAATTTTCATACAGTGAATATATTATTCACTATATAAAATTTCACTTGTGCCCTTTTACTTTGCACCATACACTTTAAAATATTTCCCAACATAAAAGTTTTTCAACTTTGATTTATATTGAGCTTCAAAAATGTTTGACCCATGCTTTGATATCTTTTCATGGGAAAAGTAGTTTACCCCTGTGCCCTTTATACCTTGCACTCATTCTAAAATATTTTCTTTTAAAATTACACCATTTTATCACTTTATTGGGAAAGTCTTAATTTTACATATTCTGCCTTTTAAAACAAATGAAGGCCTTTCAAATAATAAACCATTGGGATATTAAAATCTCCATGGGGTCCACAAGTCCTCCCCACCAATGCCCGTGCACCCCTTCACATTTTCTTATGACATCAAAAGATCACCCGAGCTAACGGGCAAACCTCATTCCATCCAAATAAAACATTTTCAACATTTAAAACATTGCTCTTTTAAATGTGAAAGAAATTAAATCTTTCCTTGGGAAAATAAAATATTTACCCATGTATTTACTTTAGTACCCTCCCAAGAAAATTTTTAATCTTAGAATATGGAGGGAAAATAAAAAAATTTCACCTACGCCTCCCTTAATATACTCCATTTCAAATTAAAAATAAATCTTTACATTGCCTCCTTAAATTTTCCACGGGCTTCATAAAGTTTTCGAGCAACATTGAGGAAAGCTGACATGGAGCTTCCCCACTCCCCCATTATTTTTCTTGAAGGAAACAAAAACTCCCATGGACTAGCAGGGAGAGCATTGGCATAGAAACAAAGGTGTTTCCTACAACAACTTCATTTTACTTGTGATAAAATTTACATTGCAATATCAAAATGACTCCTTTCAGCATCACGATGGCTGCCCCATTGACAACACAAACATTTATTTTTCTCTACCCCAACACAAGAAGAATTCATCACAGTGATTCACATTATGCATCTTTAATTTTCTCTTTCTACTCCACCAATCCCTACTTCCCCGCGAGCACCTGCTGCCATCAACAAAAGCTTTCACGAGCTGGCGGGGAAGTAAGGCTACTGTTTAATATTTAATCTCTGCAATGTATAAAGTTTGCAATATATTAAATATTAATTTTTTCCTAAATTTTCCTCTATTCTGGTGCACCTTTATTGCAATAATATTTAAAATATGTAAAATATTTTAAACATTAGCAACTTAAACATTAGGAAAATGTTGATTTTTTAATTTTAGCTAGGACACAAATAGGGAAAATTTATTGCAGAAAATACGGGACACCTGAAGCCATGAGAATTTTTGTAGGGCCATTATCAGTTATTTATAGAAAACCCATTTCCTCAAAACTTGCATTGTTGAGATATTTCTAGGACTTCCTTTGTAAATTGGCCTGTTAGATGCCTTTGCCTCAACTAATATGCATTAAAATAATGTATCATATGATATCCAATTTTTATGAAAATGGAGCTATAGAAATTTCAAGCCAAAAAAAGAAATGGGTTGTCCTTAGATTTGCAAAATTTGACACTTTCTGGAACACCATTTTTGGCCCTGTCGCAATTAGAAAATGATTAAATAATCCATCAAAACTTATCCCGAGACCCTGAAATTGAGCATGCATGTAGAAATTTGACAGAAGAATTTAGTGAAATGAATGACTTGGGAAAAAATATCTTGAAGCACAAGATATTAATTGACAAATTGGCTCACTTAGACTTTTCTGCAACTGTACCTGTTCAAAGCCAGTTAAAACTCACCAAGTTGCCACTTCAAAAAAATACTAAATCATCTCTTAGGGAGCTTCCACTGGATACACTAGGTAATTTTGGTATATTAAATATTTCAGCAAGAGGGCTCTCCTTGAATCATCATTCTGCACAAGATATTGAGGGTCAAACTTGACCTCCTTGAAACATTTTGAAAATGTAGATGCAAAATCTGAACAAACTGCATTTACTTTTGGCCTAGTAAGAATATCAAATTTTATCATGAAGCTTTGAAACTGTACCAGGGAGCATATGAATTTGGGGAGAATGGAGAGCAACAATCCATTTAACATGACAATCACCCAACTATGAAATATTAACTCGAAAAGGAGGCCACTTCGTAGGACAAAGAATTTGCAAATAGTAAATCAGTACCAGAACCCTCCAACTTTGCTTTTCAAAACACTATCAAAACTCATTATGGGAAGTTAAAAACTAGCATGCATCTTCACATATTTCACATGAGTATACCCATCTAAGTATTTGACATGAAAATCAACTGGCTCTAATTTGTGACCCTCCAAAGTAGGTCGTGTGGCAAGATTTTTTAGGGGTACTTTTTGTTAAAGTAATTAATTAACTTTACTCTCCTCTTAAGATTTCACTCTATGCACATATATTAGTCATTTAATAATTAATATTAATTATTAAATGCACTCACCTTAGGGTTAGGTTTTCCTTTTAGTGTTGATCTCCTTTTATAAGGATTGATCTCTTGTATTGTATTCACCTCTTGATTCATTTTTTTCCCTATTAATACATTTTGCACATTGTCAGAGCCAAAACCCTTTGTTTCGTTCTCTTTCTTTCTCTGTGATAAGTTTCTTGCATGCAGGTGTTCTTTAGGTTCTATGGATTGCTACATGGTATCAGAGCCAGATCTGCCATAGCTTGTTCAGTTTTTTGAAAGATTTAGAGATCTAGGTTTTGGTTGCATCAGATCTGTGTTTGTCTTCTTTCTTATTTTGGAATAGGGGGTACTTTTTCTGGTGCACTTTGAGCTCAAACGAACCTCACCGTTGAGCTCGCAGCATCCAAAAACCCCTATTTTCATATAAAATACATCTGATTCGGACACAGCTGCACTAGAAGGTAAAAAAAATTTGCCCCAAGGCCGTCAGGCCCCAGGGCACACAGATCAAGGTCGAAAAATTCAAAAAAAGAAAGCTTTTAATTTTATTTTTTTACACTGCCAGTGTAAAATCTGGCCACCAAGTGGCCACTAGGTGGCCGCTCGCTAGCCGCTCAGGCTAGCGGCGCTCCACCCAGCGACCGCCTGCCGAGCTCAGCCGACGGGAAGCCACAGCGCCACCCGTGCGCCACCAAACCTCCGCCAACATGCCACCCCCACGCCACCAGCCCCAACGTCAGCCCCTTGTCGCCCAGTGGACCAAGGGCCTCTTTTTTTTAGACCCTGAGGGCTTTGGGGACCATGTTGGACTTTTTGGAACTATTTTATGAAATCGGGTGTAACTTGGGCATTTTTTCTCTATTTTTCGAACAAAAATAGGCATTGGAAATCTGGCTCTAAGCCCATTCTATTGGTATAGGAATTTTTTAGAATTTTCTAGTTTGGCTACATTTTTTGCAGTCAAAGTCCGATGAGCTTTTTGCACTCCGAGGGGCATAACTTGCTCATTTTTGCTCTATTTTTCACAAACGAATAGGCGTCAGAAAGATGTTTCTATGCTCTTTTCAGATCTACAGTCTATTTCATTAGAAATTTTACTAGGTAAATTTTATTTAGCTTTATGTTTTTTTACACTTTGCTCAATTACTTGGACATTCTGGCACCTACATGGGTTCTGTTTGCGTGGGATGGGTCATATTAATTTGATCTACATGTTGTAAGGTCAATTTTCTCAGATGTTTTAATTTGAAGAGTTTCATGGGTTTTTCTACTCACCCTTCAGTTGTAATTCTGGAACGGGGTAATTATGAGTCATGGGCAAAGGGCATACTTACACATTGTAGGTGGCTTAATATTTTTCCTTATTTGTATGATATCATACCTAAACCAACCACTTCAAAGGGAAAACTATCTTGGGATATAATTAGAGATCACATAGTAGGACTTATACGGTCTAGTGTTGATGATGACACTGTGTGGGCAATATCGGACATTGATTGTCCCCACCCACTTTGGACACATCTTTGGGAGATCTATGGAGACCCCAATCTCTCTCCATTCCCAGAGGATCCTACTTTAGATTGTCTCTTACCCATTGCTTGGAGAGAGAATGGACCCTTTGATCATGATACTTTAAAGGAACTTGAGTATTTAGACACCCTTACATATTCTAATGGATCAGAGGATTGTCTCACAGTTCCTACTCTTCAGACTGAGACTTCATCAACATCTCCTATTGTTCCTGATTCAGTGCAGTAGGGCATCATTCACCTTCTGGACATAGCTGCTTTGGACTCTTATCTTGTAGACATATCTTTCTTGTTTGTTGAGTCCTATATTGCAGATTTGGAGGATTATTTGGACATTCATCTCCTCTACCTTGATAGTCAGGTTATCACTATACGCCCACCATTATCAGTGCATTCAGAGGTTGCATTTCAGGATTCTCCACATCCGTTTGGATTTGACATCATTTGTTTCAGTTCAGACAGTGAGATTCTTCAGCATCCTATCATGGCACACATCTTGAGACAGATTGGTACATCACTCTTCATAGGGTTTCTTCGACATCATCCTTTGGATCCGTTTCTTCCCAAGGGGAGGAATATCATTTTCCGCTTTAAGATCTCTTTTTGGATTCTACATCAGGCATCTACCATTGTGACAGGAGTTTCTTCATTGTGGGGGGTCCTTCTCTCTTTCTATCTCTCATATGGAGACCACTGTAAATATACTTATATGATAGAAGCTGTCTATGGGGGGTATCATGTAATCCACCTCCTATCTTTCTTTCATTAGTGCATTTCATTCCTTTCTTTTCTCTCTTTTGGAGTAGAGTTTTTCCCATGAGGTTTTCTCTATTTCTCCACTTTATAGATATTTTGTTGTATTCGGGTGCCTAATCAGGCCATGTTGTCGGGACCCTCTGTTGCATTGTAGTTCCTTTGCTTTCTTCTGCATTGTTTGTAGCTACATTGTAGCTCATCTTAAGGGGGGTTGTTAGAGTAAAGTAATTAATTAGCTTTACTCTCCTCTTAAGATTTCACTTTATGCACATATATTAGTCATTTAATAATTAATATTAATTATTAAATGCACTCACCTTAGGGTTAGGTTTTCCTTTCGATGTTGATCTCCTTTTATAAGGATTGATCTCTTGTATTGTATTCACCTCTTGATTCATTTTTTTCCGTGTTAATACATTTTGCACATTGTTAGAGCCAAAACCCTTTGTTTCGTTCTCTGTCTTTCTCTGTGATAAGTTTCTTGCATGCAGGTGTTCTTTGGGTTCTGTGGATTGCTACACTTTTGAGTGTGTAGAGGCAAATTTTTCAATATAGGAACTTCAAATTTTGTAAATTTGAAGGTTCCATCAGTGGCTATTTTTGGGGATGTATGCCTATTGTGGGCATAGAAAGAATTCAGATCCTCTGGTGAAGTAGACAAAATGCTAGAACCATTAGGCAGTGAAGTTTTTATTTTTTCAACTTTTAACCTCACTTGGTGGCCCTAGGCCACCAAATGAAAAAGGAGAATCAATGTTTTCCTTTTTCAAACACCAATCTGTTAAAATATTTTATCTCCTTTAATCCATTCTTTCCTATGTCATACCACAACATGATTGACTTCATTCTTGCAAAGACAAGTGTCAGGCTGCCTTTGAATTTAGCTTTACTATCACATGGAAACCAAATGACATAGGCCACATCATTTCCACTCATTTCATTTTCTGATTTCGTGGAAAGTGATAGAATATGAGGATGATGATCAAGAATTTGCAAAGATACAATCTCATCACATTCGCTAACCCCTTCATAATGATGTTGCTTAGAAAAGACATCATCCTTAAGAAATAGTGTGCAATCCTTATGTGTGTCAAGGAAAGAGTGCTCACACATTTGAAAATCCTTCAAATCATTTGCACCATTGTCAAGTGTATCATCATCCCAACAACACAACTTATTTAGATTATTACATGCCTCAATGTTCTAAAAACAAGACTCATTAACACTCACAAATCCACTATCCACATTCAAATCATAGCATTCAAAATAAATGTCAGCATCCCAAATAGTATTCTCCACTTAATGTTCATGGAGAAGGTCATCAAAATTCTTCATATTAGTACATAAGAAAACCTCAGATGCACAATCTGATGACTCAAAATTTACCTATGCAATAGATTTCTCACAGTGAGCATTCTGAACACAAACACTATTGCTAGGAGTATCATACTCAGTATTACCTCTTGCTATATCAACATGAAAATATGAAGTATAATGCTCATGAGGAAATTATGAGTTGTTGATCTAGAAAAAAGATCCTCACATGCATCCATCTGATTGACACAATCACATTCTTCAAGTGCAAAATCATCATAAAAAGTTTCATTAGTTGTACCAATATTTCTCACTATATTTTCACTTTCATGGACAACTACATCAATGCTATCCTCATGCCGACATTCAATGGTAACTTTAGAATCAGAAAAAAGGTGTAGAAGAAAGCGGAGGATCAAACAAGAAAGGGGTTCCTTGTTCATCATTATCAACATATGTATGCTCCTCATAAGCAACTACTTGGACCGATTCATCCATTGAATCTCTTGCATACATATCTCCTTCATTCATACTATTGCAACAATCAGTAGGGCTACCTTCTTCACTGTTAAACTAAAAAACATCAATGGTTTCTTAATTGCAGATGCTTGTGGATGATTTCTCCAAATGAAATCCATTGCACTCCTTGTCATTTGCATCATAACACTACTGATCACACATTTCCTCTTCAAAAATTATTTCCAATTCATATCCATCATCATGAAATAGTGAGGCTTCAGAAATCTTATCATTATTTTCCTTGTTACACTTTTCACCTAAAGAAATTAATTCTACCTCTTCCTCATGAGAGGAATCATAGTCACTAGGGCTGCAAATATAATTGTAATCATCTTGGTCACCCAAAAAAGAGTGTTTTTCAACTGGTTGAAAATCTCCATCTACAACACCATTGTTCTCATCATGAAGACATGAAACTTCAAAATCAACATAATCTTCAACTATATATTGAAAGTCCATAGAGGAGAAAATACTTTCAATGTCATCCACATCATTGTAGCCTTCATTTTCTATAGAAAATCTGCTCTCTATTTTTTCATTTTCGAAGCAAATAGAAGAAACTTTAGAGGTGTCATCTATCTCTTCGTGGCCATCATGGATGCAATCTTCATTTGGGTACATTTTCTCCATGGGTTGTTTAGAAACAACACTGTCATCATTACATAATGCTCTCTCATTGTCTTTTTCTACACCATCTACATCCATTGGACTAAGTCTTGAAAAGGTACCATCACATACTTGAGTTAGGAGATTACTTCCATATTTATCTATCATTTCCTTAATTATTGAAAGCCATTGATATATTCATTTAAGATTAGGGGAATTCAAGTGAGCTGGCATAGTACTTAGACCTGGCTCACAATTCTCATAGAACAAATCAATGAAAAATGATTCATCAAGCCTTTCTGATTTGGGTATATCAAGTAGAATTTTCATGAATCTATCATGAAAATCATAGATGGATTCATCCTCCAATATTTCTATATTACACAATGTATCCATAGATGACATACGGTCAACCTCATTGTCAGATTTTCCTTCATATTCTTCTTTGGTATGCGGATTTCTTTCTTTAGACAAGCATTCATCATTCACTTCACCAAACTCATCCATGAATAGTTTCTCAAGCTCTTTCCATGAACATATTGAATCCATTGGTAGACTAGAAAATCAATATTTAGTAGTATCTTCTAAAATTATTACAAAAACCTTCATGATAGCATCTTCCTCTACTATTTGGAAATCTTCCATTACATCAAGAAAACCTTGTACATGTCTTAATGTTGATTCTTCAAAAACTACCTCTAAACTTAGGAAAACATTCAATAATTCTTCTCGGGATAGAATGTGGGTAGCCTTGGACTTTACTAAAATCCATAGGGTCATATCTTTCATTAGTGAACACTTTCCTTTTAGGACATGACTATTTTCTAGGCATGAAATTATAGCTTGTAGAGGGAGAACTAGAATAGCAATACATTTTTGCAAATAAAATTTTGATCCCTCTATAACTAGTTCCTTCTCAATATCCCTATTCAGAATATTCTACTTTCTCATTTCCCTTTCTACTAGTATCTTAAAATACTAAATAAGGGACAATATTAACTAGAACATTTTGTTGAAAACCTTCTTACAAAAATATTTCAATAGAAAAATGCCTACGACTACTAGAACCAACTCTTCTGATGATGTAAAAAATTGTATAGAGTCACCACCTCTTTGAAAGAGGAAAAGATCTTCAAGCAAAAAAAGGTTTCTTCGAAGATCTATGTACTTTTGACTTCTCTCCACCAGTAGAGTACCAAACTTCAAGAATACATCAAAAACATTGCAATAGTCTCCTTCAAGTATGGAGGTCCTTAGATCATTTGACCCACCACTACAGATCAACAAACTGATTGACTCTTCAAATGGATAATAATGGAGTTGTGTCTAGTAGAGGAACCAATCTATTGGTTATTTTTCTTGCAACCTTCAATCATAAGGAGAAACACAATTCCTAAACTAGAGGATTATAGATTTAGGAAAAAGAATCTGGACTATCAAAAGGTTGAAGACAAGAAAATCCAGCGAATAGGGCTATGAAATCCTTCTACACTTTGAGCTCCACATGACTTGGGAGGGTGCTCCTAATTGTAGGCCTGCATGTATGATAAAATCATGCCGAGCAACTAATTATAGACCTATGAAAGTGGATAGTTCTCAGGTATATGAGTGATGTTTATTTCATATTCTACAAGGTTCAAGCATAATCCCATTTGCATTGAACATTGCTGAGAACACATAATTTAAATATCTTCATCTTAAACACATAAAGGGTTACTAAGTAAACTTCTCTCACATTCAACCTCTATACTCTTTCAAATACCATGAAGATACATGGAACAAATATAACTTAAAAAAAAGGAAAATGAACATTAAAGTAAAAGGGCTTTAAATGATTTAGATTATTTCTGAAAATGATACGGGTAATATCACATATCAATGCCTAATCCTAAGGCATCAGTCAAATCTAAGCTCACGAATACAAATTTAAACAATAGCTTGCTTCAAATTACTGTCCCTTTAATAGTTAATGCTTTATATTAATGTGCCTTTAACAATTAATGCTTCATATTACTATATGATCATACTTAAAAATCCATTTCATTCCATCAAACCCATAGTAATTTGCATACAAAATTTAATTCTTAACTTGAAGAAACCCATACACAAATCATACAACTGCAAAGAGATTGCAATGAAAAATCAATATATCATTGATATATTTAATCCATATGCTATATGAGAACACAAAATGGAGATAACTTCTGCAATATTTTTATTGATTTTCTCAAACTAATTGACATTGTTATGAAAGTCTATACATTCATTTACAACAAGTAAAACCCCAATTCCCAGCTAACCATTCTCTATTCCCTTCCCCTAAACCAAAACGTTTAAGAACCCTGTACAAATGAGAGAAGAAGAAAAGATATAGAAGGAGAAACCCTAAAACTACATCTTCAATTGACAACTGGAAGAATTCTTCTCTATTGATCTTTAACTGTCTTCATCTTCTTGAAGAATCTTCAATCTACTCCTAATTCATGCATCTTGCATTTTCCCTCTTGCCTTGCAACATAAAAATATTCCCTTTCCTAAAGAGTCATCATTCTTCTTTATTCTCCAATTGAAAAAATATATTTTCTAGTAAAATATTTGACCTCTTTGTCCATTTTCTACCTGATGCATGAAAATAGTGCTCCATGAAGAAAAAATTTCATACAATGAATATATTATTCACTTTATAAAATTCCACTTGTGCCCTTTTACTTTGCACCATACACTTTAAAATATTTCCTAGCATAAAAGTTTTCAACTTTGTTTTATCGGGCCTCAAAAATGTTTGACCCATGCTTTGATATCTTTTCATGGGAAAAATAGTATACTACAAAAATTTCATATAGTGAATATATTATTCACTCTATAAAACTTCACCTGTGCCCTTTTACTTTTCACCATACACATTAAAATATTAAATCCCGACATAAAAGTTTTTGAGCTTTATTTTATCAGGCTAAAAAAATGTTTGACCTATGCTTTGATATCTTTTCATAGGAAAAATAGTTTACCCTATGCCTTTTTTATCTTGCACTAATTCTAAAATATTTTCTTTTAAAATTACACCATTTTATCACTTCATCAGGCAAGTCTTAATTTTACATATTCTACCTTTTAAAACAAATGAAGGCCTTTCAAATAAAATAAACCATTAGGCTCTTAAAATCTTCATGGGGTCCACCAAGTATTCCCCGCCAATGACCGTGCACCTGTTGCATTCTCTTATGACATCAAAAGATCACTCGGGCTCAAAGGAAAACCTCATTCTAGCCAAATAAAACATTTTCAACATTTAAAACATTGCTCTTTTAAATGTGAAAGCAATTAAATCTTTCCTTGGGAAAATAAAATATTTACCCATGTATAAATACTTTACTACCCTCCCAAGAAAATTTTTAATCTTACAATATAAAGGAAAAATAAAACATTTTCACCTGTGCCTCCCTTAATTTACTCCATTTCACATTCAAAATAAAACTTTATATTGCCTTCTTAAATTTTCCATGAGGGTATGTGCACGATCATGATTGGCCAAAAAGTGGCAATATGATGGGTATGTGTAGGGTATGTGGTTGATGATTTTTTTTTAACCCAAAATTGATGAAACGAAAAGGGTTTTTAAAGGAAATTCTCAGCTTTCTACCAATATAAATTATGCTTTACTTTGAATTCAATAAATAATTATTATTCATTTTCTATTTAAATTATCACTAAAGTCATGATTGATAGGCTGATTGAAAAAGAACTATAGCTTTCAAACGATATCACATTTTTTGAATCCAAAATATGAGTCACATTCTATGCTTCACATAATATAGGATTGAAAAAAAAAGAATTGAATTTCATAAAGTTTTGACCAAGATAAAGTGGTCAAACATAGGAGTTTTTATATTTTTTAAAAGTTGTAATAAAAAATTCATAATTAATTATTTACTTGGAAAAAATTACAAAGAAGTATGCATTACATCCAGACATGAGTCCTCTACTTATATGTAAAATCTTATAAAAAAATATTATGATTTTATTGTGGTTAGGGTGGTTAGATAGATACCTACTTCTTTTTTTTCCCTAAAATTTAAGTACTACTACATTGAAATTCAAATTTTCACCAAATAGATTTAAAAAAAAAAACCTAGTAGTTTAGAAACTACATTCAATTTGCTACAGATTGTATTCTTACATATTTTTGAAATAATATAGATAACTTATTGAAATTTTTATGTCAAGTTTCCTAACTCTAATTTTTCTAAAATTTTTGCCACTTAAGAGCCTGTTTTTTCCATGATGATCCTGCACATACCCACGAGCTTCATAAAGTTTTCGAGTAGCATTGAGGAAAGCTCACGTGGAGCTTCCCCACTCCCCCATTATTTTTCTTGAAGGCAACACAAAATCCCGTGAGTTGGTGGGGAGAGCATTGGCATCAAAACAAAGGCCTTTCCTACAACAACTTCATTATACTTGTGATAAGATTTCCATTGCAATATCAAAATGACTCCTTTCAGCATCACAGTGGCTGCCCCATTCCCAACACAAATATTTATTTTTCTCTGCCCCAACACAAGAAGAATTCATCACACTGATTCACATTATGCAGCTTTAATTTTTCTTTTTGCTCACCAATCCCCACTTCCCCGTGAGCACCTACTGCCATCAGCAAAATCTTTCACGAGTTGGTAGGGAAGTAATGCCACTGTTTAATATTTGCAAAGTATAAATTTTGCAATATATTAAATATTAAATTTTCCCTGAAATTTCCTCTATTTCGGTACACCTTTATTGTAATAATATTTAAAATATGTAAAATATTTTAAACATTAGCAACTTTAATATTAGGAAAATGTTGATTTTTTAATTTCAACTATGGCCCAAATAGGGAAAATTTATTGTGGAAAAACTAGGACACCTGAAGCCATGAAAATTTGTGTAAGAGCATTATCAATTATTTAGAGAAAATCCATTTCCTCAAAACTTGCATTGTCGAGAGATTTCTAGGACTTCCTTTGTAAATTGACTTGTAAGACATGTTTGCCTCAACTGATATGCATTAAAATAATGTATCATATGATCTTCTATTTTGATGAAAATTGAACTATAGAAATTTCAAGCCAAAAAATGAAATGGGTTGTCCTTAGATTTGCAAACTTTGACACTTTTTGGAACACCATTTTTAGCCCTGTCATGATTAGAAAATGATTAAATAACCCATCATAACTTATTTTGAGACCCTGAAACTAAGCATGCATGTAGACATTTGACCCAAGAATTTAGTGCAATAAATGGTATGGAAAAAAATATCTTGAAGAACAAGATATTAATCGACAAAGTGGCTCACTCAGACTTTTCTGCAACTATACCTGTTCAAAACCAATTAAAGCTCACCAAGTTGCCACTTCGAAAAAATACCAAATCATCTCATGGGGAACTACCACTAGACACACTAGGTCATCTAGTTATTCTAAGTATGTGTGCAAGAGTACTCTCCTTGAATCATCATTCTTCACAAGATATTGAGGGTCGGGTATGTCCAGGATCACCATGGAAAAAATAGACCCTTAAGTGGCAAAAAATTCAGAAAAATCAGAGCTAGGCAACTTGACGTAAAAATTTGAATAAGTTATCTATATTATTTCAAAATAATTCAAGAATATAATTTGTAGAAAATTGAATTTAGTTTCTAAATTACTAGGTTTATTTTTTTTAAACAAAATCTATTTGGTGAAAATTTGAAATTTCAATGTAGTAGTACTTAAATTTTAGGGAAGAAATAAGAAGTAGGTGCCTGTCTGACCACCCTAACCATAATAAAATGATAATTATTTTTTATAAGATTTTAGATATAAGTAGAGGACTCATGTCCCAATGCGATGCATATATTTTTGTAATTTTTTTCTGAGCAAATAATTAATTATGATTTTTTTTTACAAGTTTTAAAAAATATAAAAACTCATATGTTTAACCACCTTAACTTGGTCAAAACTTCATGAAATTCATTTTTTTTAATCATATAGTTTACGAAGCATAGAATGTGATGCATGTTTCAGATTCAAAAATTTTTATACCGTTTGAAAGCTATAGATGTTTTTCAATCAGCTTATCAATTAAGACTTTAGTCATAATTCAAATAGAAAATGAATGATAATTATTTATTAAATTCAAAGTGAAGCATAATTTATATTGGTGGAAAGCTTAGAATCTCCTTTAAAAACCCTTTTTGTTTCATTAATTTTGGGTAAAAAAAAAGTCATTAGCCACATACCCTACAAATACCCATCATATCGCCACTTTTTGGCCCATCATGATTCTGCACATACCTGGTCAAACTTGACCTCCTTCAAACATTTTGAAAATGTAGATGCAGAATCTTATCAAACTACATTTTCTTTTTGCCTAGTAAGAATATCAAATCTTATCATGGGGATCTAAAACTAGACCAAGGAGCATGTGAATGTGGGGAGAATGGAGAGCAACAATCCATTTGGCATGACGATCACCCAGCTATGAAATATTAACTCGAATAGAAGTCCACTTCACAGGACAGAGAATTTGCAAACAACAAAACCATACTAGAACCCTCCAACTTCGTTTTTCAAAACACTATCAAAACTCATTATGGGAAGCTAAAAACTAACATTCATGTTCAAATATGTCACATGAGTATACCCATCCATGAATTTGACATGAAAATCAATTGGCTTTGATTTATGACCCTCCAAAGTAGGTTACTTGGGAAGATTTTTTAGGGGTACTTCTAAGTGTGCAGAGGCAAATTTTTCAATATGGGCACTTCAAAATTTTCAAATTTAAAGGTTCCATCAGAGTTTAAGCCTGATGTTCTTCTCTCACAAGAAACTAAAATGACGACTACTGAGTTTGATAAATCTGGTAAGTTCATCTGGCCTAATGCCTTGTTCCTAGTGGTGGATGTTGTTGGTGCTTCTAGGGGTTTGGTTATGATGTGGAAACGCTTTCTCAATGGATACCTTGTTTCTAAGGATAAAATTTTTCTTAACATTGGTTTTTCTCATTATTTTAGTCTTCCTTATTGGGTGTTATCCAATTTTTATGCACCTAATAATGTGTTTCAGAGGAGGTTAACTTGGATTGACACGCTGGGTTGTAGGAATGATTTTTTGCACTATAACTAGATGGTGATGGGTAATTTCAATTCCCCTATTTTTCCTTCTAAAAAGTAGGGTGGTACTCTGGATTTGTCAGATAGTATGCTCGATCTCAACTCCTTTTTACATGATGGTGGGTTGTGTTGGTTATTTTTTAGAACCAAACTGATCTCTAGAAATACCTATGGATTTTTCCATTTCCAATCATCAGTAATACTAAAGGGATTGGCCAATGAATGAATAGAAGATGCTAAACTTCTATTTCTACTCTTTGGGCTCTGTGAAACTTGGGAGGGTGATCCCACAATGTATACTTAAAGACTTTTCATACTTACAATCAAACACATTGTCAATAACAAATATCTCTCATGATACCACTTAATAGTAACATTAAATAAGTTGGAAGCTTATTATGTTAATGTTATATGAGTTGAATATGAGAGAGAAGACACCTAAAAGAATGAATAACAACAATGTTCCTCTTGAAATTTTATGGTTAAAATATTGAGTAGTTAATGAATCAACATTGTAAATGTAACACTAATATCTCACATGAGCTAGTGTCTTTATCCAAAGCACGAAGTGAATACCCTTTGACATAACCTGCTAATGATTCAAATACTAACACATATAATCCCAATAAATCTTGCATTACAACATTCCTGTATGACTTTTAGGATTATCACTTCTTACAAATATCCTAACACATAGTAATTATAAGTTATCACTCTCATATAATCATTTAAATCAATTCATTAAATCGATAGGAAAACATGAAACTAAAAATCCATTAGATAATGACAAAGACAAGTGAAAGAAATCCTTGATCACTCCCAACCATAACTCATAACACACATACAAGGAGAGAGAATAACCATGAAACCGATATTAATCTATATTATAGAATGCTATACCATTATCAATCTTGCATGCATAAGTATGAACTCCAAAATAAACTTTAAAAAAAGACTCTAAAACTTGCTTTGTATTTGTCTTGATAACACTAATAGTATCAGCTCAAAAAAATTCTAGCTTCCTGTGCTTATGGTCCTGAATTCCTTCTTATAGAGATGAAGGAGAAAAAAAAGCTTTAGACCAGATAACACACACCATGATCCCATAGGACTACTTGTAGCAATATTCCATTCTTAGTTATGCTTGAGTCTTTAGGTGGAGCAAATAAACATGAGGCAGAATTGTCCTTAACTCTTCATGCAAAATAGGTCCCACCTTAAAAGACATCATTAGTTTGTTGTAGCAGTTACAAGATATTCTCCATGTGCTCAAAATGCCAATTGTAAGAAAATCAAAACAACAAAACTTATGAACCAAGGCACAAAAAGAAAAAAAAAGGTCAAAATTTGTTAATCCACATGAGCACCACATGCTAATCATTTTGAGTTTTAAGGAGAATAATATTTTACCATGTTATATGAAAATCCTAATATGTATTGTTTTTAGGCTATGTATTATTCTCCTCCTGTCCATTATTCTTCTTATTCATTTTGTAAATCTCTCATTGTATTCTTCCTCAGTGGACCATTTAACATTCATTAAATCTTGCACCTTAGTAGTATACTAGGAATACCTTGCATCAATTAAAATCTAGGCTTCCCTAACAAATATATCCATCTTTGTTTCAATCTCCACCATCATATCAATATTTGAATTGAACAAGATATAATCGGTGATAGACAAATGCATCATAGCTGCTTCAAGTAACCCTCCCAAATCTTCCTTCCAGGTGTCAAACGGATGCAATTCACCTTTTGAATTCAACATTTGAGGCATACCACGATCCTCCATTTCCTTGAATATTTTCAACTTACTTTGGAGCTGTATCCCCAACTTTCCATGGAAAGTACTTACCTCATTTATTGAGTCAATAGTTTTCAAGATGTTAGGAATATTTGTGGGTGCCTCAAGATCCTCCTTTATTTTTTGCATCATTTCTTTCAAAGCACTTTCCCTAGTAATCCAATTATTCCACTCATTCCTAAAGGCCTCCTGTACTTGCAGATATTTTGCATTTTCTTCATGAATGTTAATATACGTGGCCCATACATCATTAGCCCTGTGGACCAACTTGGTCACCCTATTCTTAAGCAAATCTCTAAAAATTTCATTAGCCACCCTCACTATCTCTAATTTGGCTTGCTTTACATTTTATTCTTCAACAGTTAACTTTCATCTCAAATCATCAATTCTAAGGGCCAAAGTTTCCCTATCTTGTGTAGACATATCAAATGAAGAAGAGGAAGAAGGTTGAGTCACTATCTTTTGGGTATCTTGAATGGTAGCTCTCATCCGACTCAATTCATTCAAATCCTTATTATAATCCTTGACCAAAGATTCATATTTCTTTTGAGAAATATGTGCAGTGTCCACACTAAGCATTGCAGCATGTGCAGTTAATTAAACTACCTGGGTTGGAGTTATGTTAGTAGCTCTTTAGACCACTAGTGAAGCAATGACTTCTTCAATAGGCTTAGCAATCTCATGTTTGCTAGTATTAGGTACCATAGACTAGATTGCAAGGGTATGTATCTTTGGACTATATCCATAACCAAATACTTTATTCTCAATCTAATCTTCAGATATCAAATCTTGAGGATCTCTTCTAATTCCATCATATGCTATGGCAGTTGTGATAGTATATTCCTGGTAAAAAACATTGGTATGTGCAGGATCATCATGAAAAAAATAGGCCCTTAAGTGGCAAAAAATTCAAAAAAATCAGAGTTAGGCAACTTGACGTAAAAATTTGAATAAGTTATCTATATTATTTCAAAAATATCTAAGAATAAAATTTGTAGCAAATTGAATGTACTTTCTAAACTACTAGGTTTATTTAAAAAAATAAAAAATCTATTTGGTGAAAATTTGAAATTTCAATGCAGAGTACTTAAATTTTAGGGAAAAATAAGAAGTAGGTGTCTATTTGACCACCCTAATCACAATAAAATGATAATATTTTTTTATAAGATTTTAGATATAAGTAGAGGACTCATGTCCCGATGTGATGCACATTTTTTTGTAATTTTTTTCCAAGTAAATAATTAATTATGAATTTTTTATTATAACTTTTAAAAAATAAAATAACTTGTATGTCTAACAACCTTAACTTGGTCAAAACTTCATGAAATTCATTTTTTTTAATCCTATAGTACATGAAGCATAGAATGTGATGCATGTTGCGGATTCAAAAAATATGATACTGTTTGAAAGCTATAGATGTTTTCCAATCAACCTATCAATCAAAACTTTAGTTGTAATTCAAATAGAAAATAAATAATAAATATTTATTAAATTAAAAGTAAATCATAATTTACATTGGTGGAAAGCTAAGAATCTCCTTTAAAAACCTTTTTCGTTTCATCAATTTTGGGTTAAAAAAGTTGTCAGCCACATACCCTACAAAAACCCATCATATCGCCACTTTTTGGCCCATCATGATCCTACACATACCCACATGATTCCACTATCTTTAACAATTCTTTGAGCTTTAGTAGGAGTAATGGCTGCAATTTCAGCCTTAATCTTCTCTTCCTCTGCTTTCTCAGCTTCCTCATGATGAGAAGGTTGAACATTGACTCGAGCTACTTCTAGTCTCTCTTTTATTTCCTTACTCCACTGTTGAATCATAAACTCTTGAAACTCTTCGGTCTACACAAATTTATCATTAGCCAAAAAATCATCACACTCTCTAATTCTAGGATCATCATCATTTTCTCTGTCATACTACCATTGGAAAATCCTATCAGGAGGAACATTTGAACTATGAGTCTCCTCAATATGAGGAAGGGGAAATTTCTGCTCAATTTCCTCATTTCCTGGCACATGTTCTACCACTTGTTCTTCTTTGACCTCTTAAACATCTTCAAGTCATTATGGAATATCCATAGCTTGTGGTTGCCATTGTTGCTCTAAAAGGACCTGGGCTTTGTCTACAACCTCTTTTACTTTTACTTTAAATTTATCACACTGATAGTCCCTTATCATAGCAAAGGCCCTCTCCAAAGGGTTTGCAATTTCATTGTATGGATTGATGCAAAAGGAATTATTTTTCATAATCTTCTCCTCAAGGCTTGTCATAGCTGTCCATTCCATTTTACTAACCATAACAGCCTCATCACTTGTCAGATTCCTTAGTACATCATTTTTATAGAAAAATTCATGATGTATGATGCCTAAGTTCTTTTGTCTTCTTTTTCCTACCACAAATCCTTTTGGGTCAAAAACTCTAACCTCATCTATATAAATTTTGAGATTACTCACCATAATGCCTAATTTCTCATACCCTTTATGTAATGCCCTGCCGCGCAAACCCCAAAGGACAACTATAGAACATACAGTAAAAGCACAATAATTTTTTTTATTTTTTATTTTTTGAAAGTAGAACAATACATATGAGGAACATGAACAACCAACACATAATTTGTAGTTAAACATATACATCATAAACCATGTCCTCTAGGGTACACGTGACCACATTACTAACGTAAACCCATACCAAGACGATGTTTAACTAACTATAAGCATTCCACTTAACCATCATTTAGAATTACTAGACGAAATACAAACATCCACATATCATAACATACATAAAACCATATATCACATCTATGGACATAATTATACATATTTCCACAGATACAACACCATTAAGAATTACAAACTATGAAATAAAAAACTCATAATAGCACCAAGCATCAATACACATTTCAAGCATGATAAGCATCCATCAGAGATCATCAATTAAGGTCAAAGATTACATTCATTATAATGATAATAAAAGTTACATTGTACATGAGTGACTGTAATACATAACTGTTCCCCAACAAAAATGGGAACAATACAATAAGATAGAATGATACAACTGGAAAGGTGAATACAAAGTAACAAGTCTAGCTTAGACTTGGGTACAATTCAGGAGACACTGTAAGTGGCACATTCTACATATCTTGATCCTTGGCTAGGGACCCAATTGGGTGCATAGCACATTCCACCCGACCATGTGGACTCGAAAGTCCACCCCCTGTGCTAGGAGTTGACAAGAAAGATCCTCATTCCTTAACCCAAAACAATCAAATGAACCAAAAACAAACCAAACTCCACAACAAGGATAGCGACATAAGATAACAACCCATAACATTGCCATCACATAGGCATAACAAAATAATGAAACAGTCCAATAAAGCCAAATGCCAATATTATAGATCAACACTAAGTAACCATAAGAGGTGCCAACAACAATAGGATCCAAAGCCTTCAAATGAAATCGCAATATCAACCAACAATAAATAACAAGGGCACCTTTCATAAACATCAATCAAGTTGCCATGAGACATGTGTGCAACACTAAAGATAGAACTAGGAGGCTTCAACAACAAAACCATGAACCAATTGCCTCAACCACATCAACAAGTCAATCAACACTCCCAGAGGTAGCCAAACAAGGGAAAATAAATGGGTACTATATGAGAGTGTCATCGCATGGCCTTACATGGATTATCCAGGCAACCTATCACAAGGTACCGCCTCCATCTATGGTTATCCAGGCAGCCTATCTCAAGGCACCGCTCCATAGGGTGACTCATGTGTAACCACTTACCTTTTGTGAGGATGAGGCAGTGATCTTACCAACCAAGTCTTCTCATCCCATCCTTAGCCTTATGATAGCACTAACGGTATGGTTGAGGAACATAATTAATCTTGTTTAATGTTTATTTACCCGAAACCCACCAGTTCATTAATTAAATTATCACTTATTAAGGAAACTCTTCCATGGGTTACCCTAACATCCCCTTTGTGCATCAGCCCCCATGAAGATCCACTCTCCCTATGGGTACCCAAAACAAAACATGCAAGGGGTGTACCTTATCTCACATAGAAATCAAGGTGAATATAACACAAAACATGTGAGGCATGAACCATCTCACAAACCCATTCCATATCACTGAAACAAGAACAAAGGAGGTACCACCTACCACATCAAAATTCAACACCATAGTACAAAGTACTACTGATGAGCTCAAAATCTAAAATAAGAGCACTAAATCACAATGAAACAACTGTGGAAAAATCAACATAAGTCAAGTTCCTCCATTACCTATGGAAGCCAAAAACATCATAAATCCACAACCTTCTATTGAAGGTAATTCAAGTATATCAAGTTCCCAACCATCTCATATATGACCACAAGAAAGACAATGCAACAAAGTCTCCTCAATCAGAATTAACACAATAAGGAAGACTATCATCAAGGATCCCACCAAAAGACTATATACGTTTCATAATCATAAATCGAAAGGAGTAGAATAAAAGTGGCCTCATCATAAAGAGATCATCAAATTCAACCAAAGCAAACATAATCAATTTCGACACAAATTCAACTGGGTGTCCAAGGGAGACCTCTATTTCTCCTCTCAAAATACCCTTGCAGTATGGCAACTAATCACTCTTAACAAAAACAACAATTATGACAATGACCGCAATCAATGATACACAATATCAATTCAAAGATCAATCCAGTCAATCATGATAACCATCAAAATTTACCTTTAAATATATGAAAACACTCATAATCATAAAGACTATAGACTCTCGATTTACATTTTATTCATTCATTCACTACAAAGACATTTTAACTCACAATAATAAATCATAAGAAACTTTCAATTAATCAAATTGAAGACTAAATCCTTATCCTCCCTTAATATACACATGATAGATCATCAAGGTTATTATATCCATCCAGGAAACTATTTGTTAACAAGATAAAACAAATTTTATCCAAAACCTATAACCCAATGACAACTATATTATTTGACAATGAAGTTCTAAACATTCTATTACATTTTTTAAGAAAACACATTCCCTTCTACAAGTTCCTTCCCTGACCTTAAGCTTATTTTAATTATAGAATTACTACCACCAGATCACAAATAAAAGGAATTATAAAACAACCATTCACTCATTTATTACCAAGTTATTTAGAATATTCTCTACATTTTATTTGTACATCATTATAGGAATCATTTAAGAATAATTTGAAGAGACTATAATACAACTTTGTTAAATAAAACACAAACTAATTTGTTTACTTCAAAAAAAAGATAAATAAAAAAGTGAACTAAATTACGAGTATCAATGAATACCCTATATATAATTAATTCAATTCCCCTTATCTGGGTTACATATTTTTAAAGGTTTTGTGAATAACACTCGATACCAATTGAAGCGCAATGTCCCCCCTACTTCTAGGATGATCCAAACTTTTTAAAAGGGTGTCAATGATAGGTAGAAGCTGGAGGAGGAGACAGGTCTATCCCCAAGATTCTGAAGTAATGGCTGGGGTTTCTGTGTCCTCTGTTTTGACCTTTTTGGTTTAGTTCGGTTGGTTGCTACTGATCTTTTCTTGGGCAGCTGGTTTTTGTGGTTGGACTTTTTAGTCCTCTCCTCTGTTTTGTAAACTTTGTGGTTTTGGGTCCTTGTAAAACCCATTTTACCCTTTTATCAAAAACACTTGATACCAATATGATATTTGCACCAATTGTCATTAACATCATGATTATTTTTACCAACCCTTATCAATAATATTACTCCTATTATTAAAATCAATATGAATATTAATGTTAGATTAACAAGTAGCACTATAAACAATAGTACTAATATAACTTTCCTTATAATTCTAAACCATAACCTATGTAAAATTCAAAAATGTTTATTTACTATATTAAAAGATTAATCTCTCACTAGCCCTATTAAAAGATTTCAAATAAAATTAATAATTACTTACCTTTTACTAATTTACTAACTTCCTTGAATTAATAATTATTAACTTTTTATTTCTAATAATTACTTATTAATCTTCATTTCTTTTCTTTTGGGAATTGGTTTACTAAATTTAATAAAGGATTAACTAAGAAGGGATTATTATTTTATTTTATTTTATATATTTCCCTAACATGAGAACATGGGACTTCACATTTAGGGGCATAATTTTAATGTTTAATGATAATTGATTCTTTATATTTATTAATTTACACCCTTAATTAGGGATCACGTGAGGGAAGGAAAAGAAATGCCACCTAAGCCTTGCTCAAGAGAGTCTAAATCTAAACTAAATTAAGCCCTTTTATTTTTGTATATGGAGTTCTAGATGGGTCCCACGCTCCCATAAATTATGAATTAAAACTGTGGAAGAGAAGACAAAAAGAATCATATTGTTAGCATGAATATTATTTGAAGACTACTATATAGAAATTTATATTTAATATGCCCAAACAAATAATTAGTTTATGGGTAGCGATGGAGATAGCCAAGAGAATGAGGGAGGTTATTGAAACTTTTAAACTTTTTATTACATTCAAAATCCGCAGCTGAGATAGGCTGACAATGGAATCAGAGAGATAATTTAAAACTCTATAACATTCTAACTTCAACTACTGCAGTTGTGACAATTTGCCAACGGATTTAGGAAGACTATTTATACCCTTACAGTCTCTATGTTCAAGTGTTGTTGCTGTGACAGGTTGTAAAATGGTATTAGGAGAATTATTTCAATTTTAAACACTTTCCAAAGTCTAAATTATACAGCTGCGATGATCACATATGAGCATTATATGATGTTTAGGCAGGTTTTATTTGTATGAATGAAGTGTAAGTTACCTAATGAGCTATGAGACACTAATAATAGTAGTTTATTGTCAATTGTTTCAGTTCCTTCATGGCACAAAGTCTTCTTGACAGGGTGACTCAAAGAATGTGCAAGAACAAAAAAGGTACATGAATTGTTTGACAAAATGCCTCAAAGAAATGCAATCTCTTGGAAAGCAAAAGTTGCAGAATATGTACAAAACAGATTTGTTGGAAAGACTTAAGAAATGTTGCTGGGAGGTGCGACGACTAAGACATGCTGACAATGAAATCAGAGAGATTATTTAAACCCCTACACATTCTATTTTCTAGTACAACAGATGTGACAAGCTACCAACAGATTCAAGAAGGCTATATAAACTTATACACTCTCTAACATCTAAAAGCTTAAGCTGTGATAGGTTACAAATGGTATTAGGGATATTATTTAAATTAATACACCACAAAAGTCTCAACACTGTGGCAGTGACAGACTGCAAAGAGAATCAAGGGGCTTTTTAAACTCTTACACCCTTCTATATTCAAGTGCTGCAATTATGGTAGATTGTCAGATCAATCATGCAAGTCATTTAAACCTTTAAACCTCCTATCATGTTCAAGTGCCACAGCTGTGACAGATTGCTGATGTGTCAGGGAGACTCTTCACACCTCTATAGTCTTCTACACTCAAGTGATGCTGCTACGACAGGCTGCCAAAGGTAACAGGGGGTACATTCATCGAAAGATGACCGGAAGAGGAGTGTAGCAGATGTTGCAGTTGAAGCTGCCCTAGCAGACATGTAAGCAAACCTACAAGTCTAGACAAGGTACACAAGCCGTTTGACAACATGACTCAAAGAAATGTGATCTCATGAAATGCTCTGGTTGCAGAATATGGAAAAAATAGATTTGGAGAGAAGGCTTTGAAACTTTCAAGCAAAGTAATTTACAGCTGTAAAGCCAAATTCCATATCCTTACTAGCGTCTAAAGCTTTAATTGAAATATGGTTTTATGGAATGCTATGATTTCTGGTTTTATGTAGAACAAAATAATGGAAGGAGCTCGTGATTTGTATTTCTATATTAAATTTAGCACAACCAAAGGTGGTTTCTTGGACTTCGTTGATTGAAGGATATGCATAGATGGATTTATTGGGAATTGCTTTGGAGTTTAAACATAAACACAACAGACAAGGAAAGCTCAAAATGGATTAGTAGGAAGGCTCTCACAATCTTTCAATTAATGACACAAGGTATGCATGAATTAGATTTCACAACAACTCTCGAAATCCTTTGAAATAATGAAGCCCCCAATATATAGCCTAACCTTGAAAGGCTTGAAAAGAAAAGAAACTAGTCCTTTATACCATCATCAGGGCTGCATTATGGCTGAGCCGAGGATTAGGAAGCGAAAAAGAAAACTCTCACATAGAATCATAAAATAACATGATAACATACCTTGTTTTACCTTTTTCTCCTCAATCTAACATAGTAAAGTGCATAGCTTGTGTAGACAGGTGCGGTGAGACCCTTAGTTGCTCCATCTTCCAATTCAACATTCTGCAACCTATATCTTTTGTATCGTATGGTCCCCTGTTGCTCTGTCCATGACCCCCTCCCCCAAAAGTCACTCTCCTCCCCCCCATCAAAAATTTCCTCTCCCCAAAAGTAATGCCCACGTACCATGCAAAGGGCATGCAAAAAGCCAAATCCATTACCAAGCACGTGGATAGAAGAAGAGGATGCATGAGGCCAGGTGGGGCTGAAGGCAAGGACATGTGTGGAGGTGAAGGCAAGGACATGTGTGATTCTTTTAGAAGCTTTTTATAAGATTTATTTAATATCCCAAATTTTTTTATATATTTATTCTTACATAAAATAAATAAAAATAACATAATTATCTTTTGTTTACCTTTCATTCACCTCTTTATCCAAATAATTCAAAATTTATAAATAAACTTCATTTTAAATGGATGATTAATCCATTATATTAAATTTCAAAATAAACATTATTTATAATTGTAATTTTATATTTTTATTTACATATTCATGAAGTATTTTAAATTTATAAATAAACTTTAATAATAAGTGGATTATTAATACATATTAAATTTAAAATACTCATTATTTATAATTGTAATTTACGATTTTGTATTTTATAAGGAAATAATGTAATCTATTAGATCATTATCACCTTCAAATAAGCTTAATAATTTAATTTAGTACTTTAATTAAACTAATGTTGCTATTATGAGCAACGAAATTCAAAACAATACTTGAATAACAAAAGGTAGCAAGAACTCGCAAGTCGCAAATGCACAACTTACTCATATGACACAAAGGACCAAAAGTGGAGGGGTACTACACTTAAAGGGCAGTGACCTTAAAATAAGCAAAAGAACATTGGGGGTATACCACAAATCCCTTTTTTTCCTTTCTAAAAATTTCATAATCCATAGCCTCCATTTTCCACATGAGCTCCATGAAATCGAATCTATTGGAGACATACAAGGGTAAAAAATGGGGTGCCACTTTAGCTCCATAAATCCAGATCAAAGTATATTCAGAATGTAGAAACCATTCAGCCCAATTATGTGTTGTTGTGGAGCCTGGTATATAATTTGGGTGCATAACATTCCTGATCTCTGGAGAAAGTCTAAATCTAGGTGCCACACCCAATGACTCTAAGATACCATGCCTTACAAGATTGACAAACAAGGTGTAGTTGGAATTGGAGCAATTTTGATCCCAAATGTATGCCCACATTTGCATAGGGATGGCCTCATTTTCACTGTTAACAATCCTAAAATTCAATTTCCTTTTCCACTCATAATCCCCTTCCCACAAGAGCATGTGCATTAGTAAGGAATAATGAGGGAAAGATAGAGGGAGTGATTCCTTTTTCAAATTGATAAAATCCTCATGCATCTGTTGGGAAACAAAATTAGCATAATCAAAACTAGTTTTTCAATTATATTCTTGTATATCTGCCACCATCACCAACAAATCAAGGGCTATTCTAACCTCAAAATCCTGAGCTAACACTTGGTTCAAACAATAATAAGTGTTTTTGAGATAATGTTCAAATTATTCACACTCAAAAGGCTCAATATCTTGAATAGTGATTTTTTTCCCATTCCTTCTATGTCACACAAGTATTGCTTCTCTATATGCAAATTTTCTACCTTGATATTCAGCATACAAGTCAGCACGCCTGACATTTGCAGTGTAATTGGGATTCAACCCAAACACATCCACCATTTTATCCTTTGCCACCTCCAGAATTATATTACCCTTCTCACTCTTGATTTTCTTGTCAGTAGGGTTATAATGCCTTGCTAGGTCCATCATTAAATCAACATCCAAAAACACATTTGGAACCACTAACCTTCCCAAGTTGAATCTCCACAAATAGCATGCAGGCTGACTAGAATTCTTCCTATTGAAAGCATACCAAAATAATTTCCATCCACTCTGGGGCTGGGGTTTCTCACCAATTTCACCAACATTATCAATTAACCTAGTGGTAACAACTTGTCTTGTGGGCCTTTTACCAATTCATCACTTTCTCTCTTTGATACCTCCAGAAGTTTCTTGCATAAGCTTTTATGTTTCCTTTTTTGCACTTTCGGACCTTGTGGAAGCTATAGGGGTACCGAGAAAAGGGTTAGATGTAACTACTAGTTTGGGCTCAACATCATTTGAAGCATGCTAAGTTTTAAGTCTTTTGACCCTCTTTTGCTTTGGTTTCCTTTCAGGTCTAACACTGGATTCACTAGGCTCTAGGTCACTCATGCTTGTAGTGAAAATGGAGACTAGGGTTCATAATTTCTTACGGCCGAACAAAACCCTTCACAATTATGACATGATAAAACTCTACTATTGAACATGGCACCTTTCTTCCTAATTTAGATAGTGCTCAATTATCAAATTGAAATCACCAAAAAAGACTAAATTGCACTTTCCACCAATTTTCTTATCAACTTTCAAGGGCATTCACCTTACAACCTTAATGAAAAAGAAGTATCAATTTTGCTTACCCGAATGAAAGCTATGTCACCCCAATTGTAGATAATTTATGGAGCTTTCCTTGCAAATTATTTGATCTCTGGTATTCTTTCTGCCAACCAGTGAATTAGGATGCATGATAAACTAGATATATACTTTACTTTACGGCCGAGAGGGGAGCATGTCACCATTAATATTTCATAGTAAGTTCGTGTGAGTGAATTGACAATTAGTCGTTCAATTTTAAACCTTGATCATTGATCCTTTAGCTTTAAAATTGTATCAATGGTCAATAATCCACCTTGGTACTTTTCTTTCTGCTTTATATGACATCCTTAGGATTCCACCACATTGCCTCTTCATGTAACAGTTTTCTCCAATCACTAATTCACTTTGTTCTCGTCCATCTTTATCAGTGATATGAGTGCCTCATGAGATAAAATATCATCCCTTAGATCTATGGCTAGTTTCTCGATCATATTCATCTCCATTGCTCCTTGCTAGTTCAACTTTGCATCTTGACTTCCATCAATGAAAAGAGATGTAAACACCATAGTTTTACATGTACACCTGCATAATGATCAATGTCACAAAATATATCGTAAATAGGATGTAGTGAAGTTAGAGAGATAAAAATCATCATAAGGGACCATCTCGCTCATCACCAATCATAACCTTAGCACTTAAAATAAATCTATGAGGTGCAATACAATTAAGAACTCATCATCTCACTCATCACTAATTGCAAACAGTCTCTTCACAACACATTGGCAATGAGTGATGAAACTGTGATCATAAATTGAGAGGTAATATTTTATCGCCATTACAACTTTAAGATTACAAAAATCATTAGTGATAAGAGATCCCTTAAGAACCTCGCTCATTGCTAATTGCAATTAGAAGTTCAAAGAACAATTTGCTATGAGAGATATCAAAGAGATATCACCTCATCGCTTGTCACTAGTTTAAAACATATATTTCAAAAGTGATCAGTGATGAGCGATAAGGACATAAGGTCAGCCCAAACTAAGTGAAAACTTTAATGCACATTCTCAATAAGTTGTTTTAATGGAGGGGACTTCCTAGGATGATACGATAGATGAAAAAGAACTTAAGAATCCCAAAATAATTATAGAATTTTTTTCTAAACTTATGATGAGGGAACCGGCTATCTAATATAAAATATTAATGTAGTGACCGATAATGGGTAATAAGGAGTCAACGTAAAAATAGAACGCTGAATTTAATTCAAGGAAATAAATTCTAAAAACCTCCTAAATGGAATAAGGGTTTAAGATGGGACATGAGAATTAAGGTTCCATGAAGCTAATAGATTTAGACCTCGAAGGTAGCTCTTTCACTTGGTCTAACAAACAGTTAGGCGATAATCTCATTTAGGTCTGGCTTGATCAGTTTTTGGTGTCTTCCTGCTAGGAAACTACCTCACTCTCATTGTCCTATCTCATCACAATTGGTTCAAATCACACCTCATTGCTCCTATGCTGGAGCACTCCCCCCTAAGGTGAAAAGGTCTTTTTGTTTGGAATTAATATGGACGTATCAACCTCTATTCAGGGATCTTCCAGCCTCTTGGTGGAAGGGTCATGGATGTGGTTTTTCTATGTACAATCTTGCTTTTAAACTCAAGAGTCTCAAATGTAATCTTAAAGTTTAGATTAAGAGTTGTTTCAATAAAATATTTGAAAAGAAAAATTCTCTCAAAGAATAGCTTCAACGGGTTCAAAAGGAGCTTGAACTAGGTTTTTAGGGGGATCTTGTCACTAAGGAAAAGACCTTTCTTAGTGAACTTCATAATATTATTGAGAAGGAGGAGGTTTATTAGAAATATAGGTCCAAGAATCAGTGGCTTTGAGAAGGGGATAAAACCTCTAGATTCTTTCACATGAGAGCAATGAAACATAGGAAGAGAAAATCTATCTGGGTATGTGCAAGATCATCATGGAAAAAATAGGCCCTTTAGTGGCAAAAAATTTAGAAAAATCAGGGTTCGACAACTTGACGCAAAAAATTGAATAAGTTATCTATATTATTTCAAAAATATGTAAGAATAGAATATGTATCAAATTGAATGTAGTTTCTAAACTACTAGGTTTGTTTTTGTTTTTTCAAAATCTATTTGGTGAAAATTTGAAACTTCAATGCAATAGTACTTAAATTTCAGGGGAAAAATAAGTAGGTGTCTATCTGACCACCCTAACCACAATAAAATGATAATATTTTTTTATAATATTTTAAATCTAAGTAGAGGACTCATGTCTCGATGTTATGCATATTTTTTGTAATTTTTTTCCAAGTAAATAATTAATTATGAATTTTTTATTACAACTTTTAAAAATTATTAAAGCTTGTATGTCTTACCACCTTAACTTGGTCAAAACTTTATGAAATTCAATTTTTCTTTTTTTAATCCTATAGTATGTGAAGTGTAGTGCCCTCCATTTCGGTCATCGTTGATGTCAAGAGAAAGAGGAGTTGGGGGGTTGAACGGAGAATTTGGTATTTTCTTTAAGAGGAGGCAAGAAAAAATTTAGGGAAATTCTACACTGACCAAGGGTTTGAAGATGCAACAAAAGTTTTAGGCATAATTGCTGGCTGATCCATCCTTCAACCTCAATAAATTACTGCTCTTGTCTGGAAGGGATCGAGGAAAGAGATTGGCTGTAAACAATTCAACATGGAATCCTTCCAACACAGATAATTTAATTTTTGCATATCCCCTCTGCCTGCACACGAGCATCCTACCATTACAAGGTGCACATTATAATTATTATTTTTATATACGTATAATCTAGTAAAAGCTTTATTGTATGTGCTTTTAATACCAAGCCTAGTTCGTAATTGTGTAGAAACCCTAGTGATTTGTAAACTAGTGCCACCAAGTAGAACAGTTAATAAAATCGACATAAATTTATGTTTACAGAAATTGATGTCAAAACAGAAGAAAATAAAATAAAATAAATTTAAATAAAATTTGAGTAATAATGATAATAATTACCATCCATTGAGAGTCATAGTTAAGTTGTGAGATCAAGAAAATAAAATTAACTTAACAAGTTAAAGATTAATCTAATTTTAACCTATAAAGATTTATTGTTTTAATAAATCTAATATTATTTCTCCTGCGCATAAGTCATGTATTTGCAATCTCCCCAAAACTATAGGCAAAATTATCACAGCTGCAACGTTGGACTTGCAAAAGTGTAGTAAATTAAATAGTTCCTCTGAAACCCTTGGCAGCCTGTCACTGTTACAGCAATTAGAGTTGAAACATTGTACAGAATTAAATAGCCTCTCTGATTTCTTTGTCAACCTGTCTGAGTTATGGCATTTGAATTCCCAACTGCATATATGAGTGACTTTTTATTTATTTTGAATTTATACCTTTTTGATTATTATTCTTTTATATGCGTATGGTTATATAAACAAGTATAGATACATAATTAGGTTAAAAGATTTGAGTGAAGGTAGTCTTTTATATTTAGAATTTATGAGGATATTTCAATATATAAGTAGATTTGTATGATGAGTATTATTCAAAAGAAAATGGTTCGTATTTATATAATATGTTTATAAAACATGAATAATTTCTTTAATTGTTTTGTTTATGATTTTATCGTGGTGTAAAAGTAAAATATGAATCGAGTGTAATTTTATTTTATGGTAAGTGAAGTAATAAAAGGTGATAAAGAATTTTAAATTAGATAGTTGATTTGTAAATAAAGTATTGAATTTGCTTTAGAAAATAAAAGAATTGGGTAAATAATTAAAGTGAAAATGGTTATTTCGCTAGGTTGTTTAGTAAAATATTATTTAACAAAGGATTTTAACCGAATAAACATTATTGAAATAGGTATTTAATTTTGTTGTAGATAAATGAACTGTGTTTAGTTAAAGTAAATCGATTTATATAGTTAATTAAGTTTTAGGGTTCACTAAAGGAGATAAGTGATTCTACATTTACATAGTTTCTTTTACTTGAAGGTTAAATGATAAAGTTAATTTTAAGTGAGGATAAATCCCAGGTTCATAGGTTAATTAATTTAAATGATACTGATTAAAATGTTAAATGGTTTTAATTACTTTTTTGTTATCTAATGAGTCTGTGAATGATAATTATTTATCAAACTACTATGTGAAATAATTTATTAGTGCTATCACCATAGTATTATAATAAAGTTGTAAATTATAGAATTCTCATCTTAGTATTATATTTTAAAGTTATAATTAGAATTTGTATTAAACTTGATGGAGTTGGTTATCTTATAAATGATATGGTTATTTTAAATATAATTATTTGTAGTAAATACTCTCTTAATTTAAATTAAGTGGATATATTAAAATGAGTGGTAAAAATGTTGAAATAATGCTTAAATTAAAGGAAGGTCTTTATGGTTATAATGTGTGAGTAAATGTGTTTTAAACAAAGTGTTGTGATTACTGGTTAAGTGTTATTTAATTGTTTTAAGATGGGTGTTGTTTGTGGGATATTTATGGAGATGTCTCAATGGCCTGTTCATTGTAAGTGTTTTAAGATAGTGTTCTTAAAGGTTGATGTGTTGATGGTTTCCTTGTATGGAATTATTCCTTAAGACTTTGTGATTAATGTGTTTATGTTCAGAAAATGATTTAATTATAGGAGTTAGAAAATTAGAATTATTAGGTAGTTAAGTTAGGTATTATGTTATTGAGTAGGTTAGTAAAGTGATTAGAGAGAGAGTTTCTTTATGTTAATAATTTGGGTAACATTGATAGATTAGTTTATTCTCAATTTGATTAATTTCAAGTGGGATAGTTAACTTAGAAATAATGAAAAGTAGAGTTTTGTATGTAGATAATATTGGCGATAAGGATTATTTCTGTTTAGGTGGGAGAATTGATTTATAAGATAAATGGAAGTAAATAAATTTGAAAACTTTAAATAGTTGGGTATTACGACAAAGGCTAGTGAATGATTGTTGATTCGATAAATGTTTTGATTAATTATATTTAGTTAAACAAAGGGTTTATGTAAATGAATAAAATTAGATGATCTTTTCTAAGTCAATTTCCCTCATATTCTTTTAATAGTTGTTTTGTGGGATTTCTATAAGAACAGTTCTAGAAAATACTTGTGATTGATATTAGGATCAAATTGTTGGTTTGAGTGGGTTGATCTTCAAAGGGAGATTGTTGTTATAATGTGTAAATGGGAATATAATTGTGTTTGAAAGAGTATACTTGTGAATAGTGTCTTACGACTTAAACCATTAGATTTTATTTTCACTTCACAATATTGTGCTATCCTTAAATGTTGGAAATGATTGATCTTTAAACTAATGTTCTTTTTAAAATGTTTCAAGTTACTTCTTATTGAATGAATGGATATATTATTAGAATGTGTGGTTTTATGGATTCTTTCAATGTGACTTTTCCTGAGTTGATTTTTGAGTTGGAGTTTTTCTCTCATTTTATTTATGTTGCTATTCGTTGGGAACCAGTATGTGTTCTTTTGTTCTTTACCTAAGTGGCAAATTGGTTAATGTTATCTTTGTCATGATTGGTGGTCCTGCTTGAGTTGTTAATGAGTCAAATGGAAAAGCTATTTGAATTATGGGTATTCTGAGAGGAGAAAATAGAGGTTTCCCTTGGATGTCCGATTTAGTTTGTATTGAAGTTGTTGATGTTGTTTAAGGGAGTTGTTGATCTTATTTTGATGTATTCTCTCATCATAATTGAATTGAAAATAGTTCTTCAAGGTTTTTCTTTTATTGTTGTCAGATTTTCATGGGGAAACCCTAGTGTAACTTTATGAGAATCTTCCAGAGGTTTATTTTACTATTGGTTAGTGTTCCTCCTTTTATGTGCCCTTGTTGTGGCAAGTGTTTTGGTTTCATGTTTTTTGAAAAGGGTTGTACATGAATCGTTGAGATTTTGATTATGTATTTATGGCAAGATGGGTGATGCCTTGCATGATTCTCTGTTGTGATCTACCGTACTTGTTATGTTGTACAACCCTTGGATTTGGTTTTATGTTTTGAGTGTCTAGAGAAGAGAGTGGCTCTAAGTGGGAGGTTGGCGAAGAGGGAGGATACCCTCGTTAGAGTGAATTTAATGAGTGATAATTTAAATAATTAACTAGGGGGTGGGTAGAATCACATTAAAAAGATAATTGATGCCTCATCCGCCTTTGAGTACTACCACAGACTAAAGGGGATTGAGAAGGCCGTGGTTGGCAAGATCGTTGCCTTGTCTTCATGAAAGGTTAACGGTTCCGCATGAGCAACCCTATGGAGCGGTTCCTTGAAATAGGTAGCCTGGATAACCATAGATGGAGGCGGTTCCTAGTGCTTGGTTGCCTGGATAATCCATCAGTAGATGGAGGCGGTACCTTGTAGTAGGTAGCCTGGAGAATCCATGTTGAGCCACGCGATGACACTCTCTCTCTCTTCTATGTTGTTACTTTGGAAATCCTCTGGAAGTGGTCTTTGTCTTGAACTGATGGAACATAGTTGTTTTGAATTGACTTATGGTTTTACCCTATTTGATCTTTGGTGTATTCTTGGGTCTTGTATTAATCTCGTGGATGTTTGGGTTTTGACCTTGTACTCTTATGGTACTGTGATATGATGTAATTGTATTGTGTCATTGTGATTCAGAATTGTGATATGTTTATTAATTCAGCTTGACTTGGAAGTATTTTATGATCTTCTTTTGGTTCCTTGTTTACTAGCTATTGTTTTGATTTATGTGATGAGATTTATGACTCCTGGATGTGGTTGATTATGTCATTTTAATTCCTGAGTGTTATGATACCTTGGTATGTTGTTGAGTCTTGTGGTTCCATGTTTGGATGTTCTTGGTTGAGGTCTCTTTCTTGTTAGCTCCTAGCACGGGGGGTGGGTCTTCGGACTCACATGGTCGGGTGGAACGTGCTATGCACCCCATTGGGTCCCCAGTCGAGGATCGAGAGGTGCGGATTGGTGCTATTGCAGCGACTCCAGAGTTGTATCTATCTTGGAGCCAGTTTTGATACTTGTATTTCTCTAAATATTTGTATCATGGTATCTTGTGTATGGTTTCCATTCATATTTGGAACACTCTTGTATCATTGTACTTCTTAAACGTTGTACTGTAATGAAATGTTAAACTTGGTGTGGATATTGACCATGGTAGTTGTTCTTCAATGTGTTATGTTAATCATGCATATGTTGTATTTATGTGCAGATGGCTTCTTATCAATGAATTTTTCATGTATGTGTTATATTTATTGTTAATGATTATATCTTTGGATTTTATTCTTTATTGATGTTGTATGGATCTAAGTCACGTAATGACTCTTCGTGTACCCCAAAGGATGTATGTGTTAATGAATCTATTTAAATGAAATTCATGTTATGACTGGATGTGTATTACATGTATGTTATGTGCATTTAAAAAAAAAATTGTTGTAATTATTGTGTTAATGTCCTTTGGGGTTCACACGGCGGGGCGTTACAACATTGGTATCAGAGCCAAGGTTCATACACTGGGCACTATGTGTGCTCACTATGTAACCTTGCACTTAGACCCGTGCGTCTTGAGTTTCACTTTTCTGTTGTCATTGTTGTGAATCTGAGTTTCTTCTGTTAACCGGTATTGGGTCAATGGTGCAGGAAACCGATTGAAAGGATAGGACCCACGGTGTAGTGCACAATGCACCGATATCCTTTCTGTCAGGGATGCTCTATGGACCCTTGAGTTTTAGTGTGATGTGTTTCTTGATGATGTGTTTTATGTGTGTGAATATGTCAAGTGTGTGTGAAATCTGCAATTTTGTTGTCTTTGAGTGATGAATTATGTTTTCTTGAATCTGTGAAGGTGTAAAATTTTTCCTTTTTGTTGAAATTGATGTGGGATTTGGTGTGGAATAATGGTTAACGTGGAGTTCTTTGGGTGAAAATTATGAGTTTTAACGAAAATATGAGGTTTGGTGGATAATTATTCTATGATTTTTAGCAGAATATAGTATCTTGAGGTTAAAATGCAACTTGAATTATTGGTACTAATGTGCAATGTTCTATGTTAGCTTTTGATTTATAGGAGCTTGGCTTCAAAAAGCATAGTGACGAAGGTAATGTAATTGTAATATGTAGGTATAGGTACTTATAATGTCAAGTAGTAATCCATTGTGATATAGTAGATGGATTAGGTTTATGGTTAGCATCCTTATGAGAATATTGTTTAACTAGTAAGAAGCAAACTATTTACGAGTTATTAGAATTGTTTTGACTATTATGTGTGGTTAGTGGGAGGGACAGTGTGGTATCACTCGCTCGCGAGTGCCCTAGTATGTTGGGATTTCCTCTCACGATGTATTTGTGGTATATATGTATCGTGCACAACGTTTGTTTTCATGCAGGATTGCAGGAATTAAGTCTTGATTCCACCTGCATTGTCAGGACTGGGCGAGCATCATAAACACCCAATGGGCTTGACGTTGAACATAGGAGCTGACAAGAAAGTTTCCTCGACTTAGTTGTCCACTCCGTCCTAGTGTTTGGAAAATTAGTTTGGTTGCAACCCTGTTACTATTATCATTTTGGTATCATTTCCTTATTTTGGTTTGTTAAATTTTTGTTGCCTACTTGATGATGTTTAATCGATGATTTGACTTGTGGTGTTGATGTGCATATGTTTTTGTTTGTACATGAGCTCAACTTCCAGGAGTAAGTTGAAGCCTAGGGGGGGAGGATGTAGTGCCCTCCATTTCGGTCATCGTTGATGTCAAGAGAAAGAGGAGTTAGGGGGGTTGAACGGAGAATTTGGTATTTTCTTTAAGAGGAGGCAAGAAAAAATTTAGGGAAATTCTACACTGACCAAGGGTTTGAAGATGCAACAAAAGTTTTAGGCGTAATTGCTGGCTGATCCATCCTTCAACCTCAATAAATTACTGCTCTTGTCTGGAAGGGATCGAGGAAAGAGATTGGCTGTAAACAATTCAACATGGAATCCTTCCAACACAGATAATTCATTTTTTGCATATCCCCTCTGCCTGCACACGAGCATCCTACCATTACAAGGTGCACATTATAATTATTATTTTTATATACGTATAATCTAGTAAAAGCTTTATTGTATGTGCTTTTAATACCAAGCCTAGTTCGTAAATGTGTAGAAACCCTAGTGATTTGTAAACTAGTGCCACCAAGTAGAACAGTTAATAAAATCGACATAAATTTATGTTTACAGAAATTGATGTCAAAACATAAGAAAATAAAATAAAATAAATTTAAATAAAATTTGAGTAATAATGATAATAATTACCATCCATTGAGAGTCATAGTTAAGTTGTGAGATCAAGAAAATAAAATTAACTTAACAAGTTAAAGATTAATCTAATTTTAACCTATAAAGATTTATTGTTTTAATAAATCTAATATTATTTCTCCTGCGCATAAGTCATGTATTTGCAATCTCCCCAAAACTATAGGCAAAATTATCACAGCTGCAACGTTGGACTTGCAAAAGTGTAGTAAATTAAATAGTTCCTCTGAAACCCTTGGCAGCCTGTCACTGTTACAGCAATTAGAGTTGAAACATTGTCCAGAATTAAATAGCCTCTCTGATTTCTTTGTCAACCTGTCTGAGTTATGGCATTTGAATTCCCAACTGCATATATGAGTGACTTTTTATTTATTTTGAATTTATACCTTTTTGATTATTATTCTTTTATATGTGTATGGTTATATAAACAAGTATAGATACATAATTAGGTTAAAAGATTTGAGTGAAGGTAGTCTTTTATATTTAGAATTTATGAGGATATTTCAATATATAAGTAGATTTGTATGATGAGTATTATTCAAAAGAAAATGGTTCGTATTTATATAATATGTTTATAAAACATGAATAATTTCTTTAATTGTTTTGTTTATGATTTTATCGTGGTGTAAAAGTAAAATATGAATCGAGTGTAATTTTATTTTATGGTAAGTGAAGTAATAAAAGGTGATAAAGAATTTTAAATTAGATAGTTGATTTGTAAATAAAGTATTGAATTTGCTTTAGAAAATAAAAGAATTGGGTAAATAATTAAAGTGAAAATGGCTAGCTAGGTTGTTTAGTAAAATATTATTTAACAAAGGATTTTAACCGAATAAACATTATTGAAATAGGTATTTAATTTTGTTGTAGATAAATGAACTGTGTTTAGTTAAAGTAAATCGATTTATATAGTTAATTAAGTTTTAGGGTTCACTAAAGGAGATAAGTGATTCTACATTTACATAGTTTCTTTTACTTGAAGGTTAAATGATAAAGTTAATTTTAAGTGAGGATAAATCCCAGGTTCATAGGTTAATTAATTTAAATGATACTGATTAAAATGTTAAATGGTTTTAATTACTTTTTTGTTATCTAATGAGTCTGTGAATAATAATTATTTATCAAACTACTATGTGAAATAATTTATTAGTGCCATCACCATAGTATTATAATAAAGTTGTAAATTATAGAATTGTCATCTTAGTATTATATTTTAAAGTTATAATTAGAATTCGTATTAAACTTGATGGAGTTGGTTATCTTATAAATGATATAGTTATTTTAAATATAATTATTTGTAGTAAATACTCTCTTAATTTAAATTAAGTGGATATATTAAAATAAGTGGTAAAAATGTTGAAATAATGCTTAAATTAAAGGAAGGTCTTTATGGTTATAATGTGTGAGTAAATGTGTTTTAAACAAAGTGTTGTGATTACTAGTTAAGTGTTATTTAATTGTTTTAAGATGGGTGTTATTTTTGGGATATTTATGGAGATGTCTCAATGGCCTGTTCATTGTAAGTGTTTTAAGATAGTGTTCTTAAAGGTTGATGTGTTGATGGTTTCCTTGTATGGAATTATTCCTTAAGACTTTGTGATTAATGTGTTTATGTTCAGAAAATGATTTAATTATAGGAGTTAGAAAATTAGAATTATTAGGTAGTTAAGTTAGGTATTATGTTATTGAGTAGGTTAGTAAAGTGATTAGAGAGAGAGTTTCTTTATGTTAATAATTTGGGTAACATTGATAGATTAGTTTATTCTCAATTTGATTAATTTCAAGTGGGATAGTTAACTTAGAAATAATGAAAAGTAGAGTTTTGTATGTAGATAATATTGGCGATAAGGATTATTTCTGTTTAGGTGGGAGAATTGATTTATAAGATAAATGGAAGTAAATAAATTTGAAAACTTTAAATAGTTGGGTATTACGACAAAGGCTAGTGAATGATTGTTGATTCAATAAATGTTTTGATTAATTATATTTAGTTAAACAAAGGGTTTATGTAAATGAATAAAATTAGATGATCTTTTCTAAGTCAATTTCCCTCATATTCTTTTAATAGTTGTTTTGTGGGATTTCTATAAGAACAGTTCTAGAAAATACTTGTGATTGATATTAGGATCAAATTGTTGGTTTGAGTGGGTTGATCTTCAAAGGGAGATTGTTGTTATAATGTGTAAATGGGAATATAATTGTGTTTGAAAGAGTATACTTGTGAATAGTGTCTTACGACTTGAACCATTAGATTTTATTTTCACTTCGCAATATTGTGCTATCCTTAAATGTTGGAAATGATTGATCTTTAAACTAATGTTCTTTTTAAAATGTTTCAAGTTACTTCTTATTGAATGAATGGATATATATTATTAGAATGTGTGGTTTTATGGATTCTTTCAATGTGACTTTTCCTGAGTTGATTTTTGAGTTGGAGTTTTTCTCTCATTTTATTTATGTTGCTATTCGTTGGGAACCAGTATGTGTTCTTTTGTTCTTTACCTAAGTGGCAAATTGGTTAATGTTATCTTTGTCATGATTGGTGGTCCTGCTTGAGTTGTTAATGAGTCAAATGGAAAAGCTCTTTGAATTATGGGTATTCTGAGAGGAGAAAATAGAGGTTTCCCTTGGATGTCCGATTTAGTTTGTATTGAAGTTGTTGATGTTGTTTAAGGGAGTTGTTGATCTTATTTTGATGTATTCTCTCATCATAATTGAATTGAAAATAGTTCTTCAAGGTTTTGTTTTTATTGTTGTCAGATTTTCATGGGGAAACCCTAGTGTAACTTTATGAGAATCTTCCAGAGGTTTATTTTATTATTGGTTAGTGTTCCTCCTTTTATGTGCCCTTGTTGTGGCAAGTGTTTTGGTTTCATGTTTTTTGAAAAGGGTTGTACATGAATCGTTGAGATTTTGATTATGTATTTATGGCAAGATGGGTGATGCCTTGCATGCTTCTTTGTTGTGATCTACCGTACTTGTTATGTTGTACAACCCTTGGATTTGGGTTTTATGTTTTGAGTGTCTAGAGGAGAGTGGCTCTAAGTGGGTGGTCGGCGCACAAAGGGGCGCCAGGATAGCCCTCGTTAGAGTGAATTTAATAAGTGATAATTTAAATAATTAACTAGGGGGTGGGTAGAATCACATTAAAAAGATAATTGATGCCCCATCCGCCTTTGAGTACTACCACGCACTAAAGGGGTTGAGAAGGCTGGTTGGCAAGATCGTACCTTGTCTTCATGAAAGGTTAACTTCCGCATGAGCAACCCTATGGAGCGGTTCCTTGAAATAGGTAGCCTGGATAACCATAGATGGAGGCGGTTCCTAGCGCTTGGTTGCCTGGATAATCCATCAGTAGATGGAGGCGGTACCTTTAGTAGGTAGCCTGGAGAATCCATGTTAAGCCATGCGATGACACTCTCCTCTAACACTCCTTATGTTGTTACTTTGGAAATCCTCTGGAAGTGGGTCTTTGTCTTGAATTGATGGAACATAGTTGTTTTGAATTGATTTATGGTTTTACCCAATTTGATCTTTGGTGTATTCTTGGGTCTTGTATTAATCTCGTGGATGTTTGGGTTTTGACCTTGTACTCTTATGGTACTGTGATATGATGTAATTGTATTGTGTCATTGTGATTCAGAATTGTGATATGTTTATTAATTCAGCTTGACTTGGAAGTATTTTATGATCTTCCTTTGGTTCCTTTTTTACTAGCTATTGTTTTGATTTATGTGATGAGATTTATGACTCTTGGATGTGGTTGATTATGTCATTTTAATTCCTGAGTATTATGATACCTTGGTATGTTGTTGAGTCTTGTGGTTCCATGTTTGGATGTTCTTGGTTGAGGTCTCTTTCTTGTTAGCTCCTAGCACGGGGGGTGGGTCTTCGGACTCACATGGTCGGGTGGAACGTGCTATGCACCCCATTGGGTCCCCAGTCGAGGATCGAGAGGTACGGATTGGTGCTATTGCAGCGACTCCAGAGTTGTATCTATCTTGGAGCCAGTTTTGATACTTGTATTTCTCTAATTATTTGTATCATGGTATCTTGTGTATGGTTTCCATTCATATTTGGAACACTCTTGTATCATTGTACTTCTTAAACGTTGTACTATAATGAAATGTTAAACTTGGTGTGGATATTGACCATGGTAGTTGTTATTCAATGTGTTATGTAATCATGCATATGTTGTATTTATGTGCAGATGGCTTCTTATCAATCAATTTTTCATGTATGTGTTATATTTGTTATTGTTAATGATTATATCTTTGGATTTTATTCTTTATTGATGTTGTATGGATCTAAGTCACGTAATGACTCTTCATGTACCCCAAGGGATGTATGTGTTAATGAATCTATTTAAATGAAATTCATGTTATGACTGGATGTGTATTACATGTATGTTATGTGCATTTAAAAAAAAAAATTGTTGTAATTATTGGTTAATGTCCTTTGTGGTTCACACGACGGGCGTTACATGAAGCTAAATGTGATATATGTTTTGGATTCAAGAAATGTGATATTTTTTGAAATCTATAGATGTTTTTCAATTAGCCTTATCAATCGTGACTTTAATCTAATTCAAATATAAAATGAATAATAATTACTTATTAAATTCAAAGTAAGGAATAATTTACATTGGTGGAAAGCTGAGAATCTCCTTTCAAAACCCTTTTTGTTTCATCAATTTTGGGTTAAAAAAAAGTCATGAGCCACATACCCATCATATTGCCACTTTTTGGCCCATCATGATCTTGAATATACCCATCTTATAATTGATCCTTGAAGATGGTTCCACTATTTTTGGTGAGGATGATTTGGCTCATGTTGGTGTGTCTTTTTTCCATAACCTTCTCAATCCTAACCCTACATAGTTTTTGTAAGGTGATATCCTTAATGTCATCCCTCTGGTTGTATCCTAGCAGGAGGTCTCATCAATGGAAGATAATGCTTAGGCGAAGGAGGTCTGTAAGGTTGTGTTTTCCATCAGCCCATTCAAGGCTCTTGGCCTAGATGGCTTCCTTCCTTTCTTTTCTTAAATGTTTTGGGAAATTGTTGGTTAGGATGTCATGGCTATAGTGGTTGAATTTCTTTCTTCTAGAAAAATTCTTAAGGAATTATATAATACCTTCATTATTCTAATTCCTGAGCATCAAGGGGCAAACAAGTTGACTAGATTTAGGAATATTAGTCTTTGTAATCCATTTTACAAAATATACTCCAAATTTTTGGTCAATCACATTAAAACCCACTTGAACAAGCTGATACACCCTAGCCAGAAAGGCTTTGTGCATGGAAGGAAAATAACTAGCACTTTTATGCTGGTGCATGAAACCTTCCACTCTATGGATAGAAGTAGAAAGGAAAGTATGGCTCTTAAGCTAGATATCTCCAAGGCCTATGACAAGGTGTCCTAGGATTTCCATTTTGAACTGCTCCATCATTTTGAGTTCCCTAGTGAATTGTTGAAGCTAATTCAGAGCTGTGTGAATTCTCCCAAGTACTCGGTGATAATAAATGGCACACCATAAGGTTTCTTCTCGACTACTAGTGGTATTTGTAAAGGTGATTTGATGTCCCGCTATCTCTTTATTTTGATGGCTCAAGTTCTTGGTTGTATTTTTTAACGTAAAATTTTGAATGGTTCTCTATTAGGTTTTTCCCCTTCTTATGTGTCTCACCTAATCTCTCATCAACAATTTATTGATGATATGATCTTGATAGGGGAGGCTACCTTGGCGGAGGCTAAAGGTTAGATGAACACCCTTTCTAACTTTTCTTTGGCCTCTGGGAAATGTATTAACTTTAACAAAAGTTTTAATTTTTCCTGAATTTTGACCCTACTCTTCAAGCTAGGATTTCTAGAATTTTTAATTGTTAGACCCTTTCCCTCCCTTTGCTTATCTAGGTATGTTGTTTATGGTTGGTAAGGTGGATAATTTTTCTAGTATACTCTACCAAAACATGTTAAAAGGAAGCTTGTTGCATGGAAAGGGGCTCTTCACAACAATGTTGATATGCTTCTCCTTTTTAAAACCACCCTTCAAAGCTTGATTGTGTACCTAATGTCTTTGTTTTTTATGCTTGCAACATAGTTGGAGAAACTTGAAATAATACAATGTACATTCCTATGGTCTACGACTAAGGAAAATAATAGGTTCTCCCTGGTGAACTGGGATACTATGTGCTCCAAGAAATGTTATGGAGGGTTGGGTTTGAGAAGAACAAGATCGATGAATATGACACTTATAACCAATTTTTTTTGGAAAGTTATTAACAACTAGTCTAAATGGATTACTATCCTCAAGAATAAGTATCCGCAGGGATCTGATTTCCTTTCCTTGTTAGGTAATAGTGTTCTACCTACTAATTTTGTGATCTAGAATAACCTTTTAAAAACCTAAAATCTATTTTCTTCAAGGTCCTCTTGGTTGGTCAGATTGGGTACTTTGGTCTCCTTTTGGGATTATAATTGGTTGTCTTCTCAGGCCCTTGGTATCCACCCTATTTTATCTATTATTCGTCTAGACCTTTGTACTTGGATAGGTGATAAGGTCTCATATTACATATATTTTTCACTTGCTCCACCTAGATAGAAGATTGATCCTAACTTATTTGACCCCCCTTCGAGTGGCTGTAGGAAAAAAATATTAGAACTATCAAGAATCACAAGTTCTTCCCCTCTAACTTTCCTAACTCATTGGTCTAGAAAATTTCTAAAGGTGGAACTTATTCTATCAAGACCAACTACAACCTCCTCTCTAGTTCTTGGAACCCCATGTTTGATTGGATGTGGCTCTGGTGTGACAATACCTTACCTAAAATCAACTTTTTTTTGGTGGAATGTTTGTCACAAAAAGTATCTTCACTTTGGATAATTTAAAGAATAGGCATTCAACTTAGGAACCAGTGTCTTTTGTGTGAGAATGAATTTGATTCCATTCCTCACTTACTTTTCCATTATTCTTACTCTTGGTAAGTTAGGTAGAAAATTAAATCTCTTTTCAATGTTTATAGTGTTTGGAAAAAGGATGTCCATGATATTTTGGACTATTGGTCCCCTCGATGTCTCACCCTCTAGTCATTGAGGTTTGGTGGAAATTTTGTTCTTCATAGGGTGGGTGCTATGGGAGGAGTGCAATAATAAAGTGTTTAGAGAAAAAAGTTCTCCATGGCAGGTGGTGGCCAAAAAAATTATCATTCAAGTTGTTGAGTTGACTTTTGCTACTCCTTCCAAGCCCAAAAGAAATCTTAATGATCCGGTGGTATTGATTTCTTTCGCTTCAAATCTTTTTGGGACCCTTAATTCTCTCAACTCTCTTATCCCTTTGGATAGACAAAGTACGTCATGGTCCCCCCTGAAGCTAGTTGGCTGAAGCTCAATTTTGATAGCTCATCCAAACCAAACCCAAGTCAGGTTGGTGGGGGTGAGGTCATCCATGACCACAATGATAAGTTGGTTCTGGCTTATGCAGTTAAATTGGGGGTTCAATATTCTACTTTTTTAGAGATGGCGATGACCTTATACAAAATTAAAATTTCCACACAAGCTAGGCTCCCTAACATAATCATTAAAGGGGACTCATGAAACATGGTTCTTATGCTAATTGGGCTTACATCTACTTATTGGACTCTTCAAGACTCTGTGTCCTTAGCTCACAATCTCATGATTTCCCTTGGGAATTGTAGTGTGAATGACATGTATAGGAGCAACAATTAAGTTGTCTATGCCTTAGTAAATCTTGAAGATTTTACTCAAAATTTAGTAAACTGGGATAATATCCTCCATATCCCAAGTCAGGTGCTTGAATTAATTCAAAATGATGTAAAATTATTGTCCAAATGAGACTGAGTTGGATTTTTTGTTAGCTTGTTTTGATGGTTTCCATGCTCGTCATTTATGGAAACTTAAAGCTCACTAATCAATCTATGCATTCTTATTGTTACTTGCAGCTCTAGTTTTTATATAGCCATTTCCATTACTGGTGTTTCTTTACTTTGAATCTTGTGGGTTTCACAATGGGAGGGAATTTGGTCTAGGATGAACCTACTAACTATGATGGTTGGAAGAAAGATAATGAGTTCTAGGATATTCTTGAACGGGGCAAGCTTGCCTCATATATGGAGGTGATGCAGGGTGTTAATCCAAATTTTTTTTGGAGTTCAATTCTTGGGTGGACTAGACTGTTTTTGTTGGAAGGGTTTCTTTTATGGTTTCCCCTAAGCTTATTATGGAGGTTATGGGGCTTTCTCTGGAAAGCATTTGCATTCCTCACAAGTCAAAAAACCATTACCATGATGACATGAAATATATCTTTAAGGAGGGTGAGAAGGTGAACAAGTTGCATAATGGCTTTAACAGCATGAACCTACCTTGTGTTTGGAGCACGATTGCTAAAATTCTCATGAGGTATGTCACTCTTGAAGGGTGGTTCTACCACTTCCATGCCCACCTTTTCCCTATGCTCAATCATCTTAGGTATAAAATTAAGATGAATTTTATTTTTTGACTCATGTCTTCACTTGAGCAATATGTTAGAAATTTCCAGGCCAAATGCAAGAAATTACACATTCACTAGGGCCTTATTTTTCACTGCTTCCCTCCCCTACTATTGTGTGCAAGAATCTAGCTTGACAATCCTTGACCCCACCAACCCCCCTGGGGACCCTAGCCCCTCTATTACTATTGATGAAATAGTTCCTACCATTCACCATAGCACCTGAGCCTAGGGTAAAGCCCTTGTTAATGATAAAATACCCCCGTCCCTATCAAATGCACTCCCTAGTTGAAGCCCACACCCACACACATTTCTTCTAGGTTAAAGGATTTAGATAACTCTAATCATGATGATGATTCATGGAATCCAACCCCCACTAACTCTCCTATTAACTCCTTGGCTCAGAGCCATGACTCAGAGGTTCCCAACATCCCTCCCATTTCTAACCCTAACCCATCACTAATACATTTGATTGTAAAATACGACAAAACTATCTGAAAAAATATGTAAAATTCAATGTTCATCAGGTGCTTGTAAAATTTGATGTGTAATTTCCAAATTTTTGAAAGTTTATCCCCGATCTTAGTCGAAATTTCGATGAACCTGGGGTTCGTCGAAATTTCAGCTATTATTTTCGTCGAATGTTTGACAAACATGAAAAATTAAAAAAATCAAATTGACTTCACGCATGATTTATTGCGACAGTGTTTTGCTCTACTTGAGACAGTTTGTGGAGAACTAAGGATGATTTTCTTGGGAAAAATCAGAAAAAATTCAAGAAGATATAACTAGGTTGAGGGGAGTCATTGTCTTTTTGCAGAATTCAGTTGTGAAGTTAGATTTGTAGTTCCAGGTTTGAAAATCATATTTTAAAGCAACATATCATCAGATTTCATTTTTAGAGGTTAAGGGTTTTGAGAATTTCATGTCCATATTTTGTTGTGTGGAATCACCATAAGATCACAATGGAGGAACATATTCTTGTGACTGTAATTATGTGATCCTTAACTGTATTGGTCATCTGGCACAGTTGTGCTATAAAAAATATAGGATGCATTCATGTGTGACCCAAGTTTAATGTGGCTATGTTGTGATAGAAATGGAGGCACTCATATAATGTAGTTAATTCAAGTTGTATAATGTAGGTGTAAATCATCATTGGGTGCATTCAGGTTGTCTCAAGTTTAATAGGATAGGATGTAATTATAGCATGATCGAAGAGTGATTACCTCTTGCTGCAATAAAGAGCCTATAACTCTGGTTGATATGCAAAGTGGCTGTGTTATATCAATTATGTAGTGCATTCAAGCACAACCCATGTTTAATGGGCTTTTCTAGAGAGTGATCAAGATTTTCTAAACCTTATGAATGTTACTTGACATATATTTGCATAATCTAAAATTCCTTCAGAGGCTTTTGAAGTATCAATCTATCCTATATAGGGTTTAGAATGATTTCTTTTAATTAAATAAATAAATAAATGATGTATTTCCCTATAATTAGATAATGTGGAGATCTCCTCAATCTGCCCCAGTACACTATCCTCTTTGGCACTGTATTCATTACTCTAGCTACTAGGTTTTTGCATGTGACATCTTTAATATCTTCATGACCATGGCTTTTAAATAGATCTCAGTCTTTGGTTTAATCCTTTTCATGGTAACCCTTGAGTTCCATAATCCACCTTCAATCTCTTCTAAGAACGTTGTCTTAAGCTAGACTGCATAGTATGCATATAAAGCAAAGTCCTTCATACCTCGGCCATTGTTCCAAAACCACTCTCACTCACTCTCATCTTTTGTTTAAAATGCTTCTCCATAAGCACAATAAAGATGTTTGAAAATCATGGTTGCCACATCAACTTTCATTAAGCTCACCACTTTCATCAAGTGAAGATACAAATGGAGATTTTTGTCTTCAAACTCAAGGCATTATGGAAGATAACATTGTGCACATTTACTGCTTTGCTAACTTCCTTTAAGACTAGGTATTGCACCCTCAGCTGCAATCTCAAACAACTCACTCACTATCACTTGAAGATTCCTTTCACGAGCGTCCTTCTATTAAATCAAACTATGCCCTATAGACTACCTACTTACTACAAGGGACTCATTGTTTCATGGTATTGTAGTTCTTAAGATCCTTTAACTTTATTGACACTACTTGACAAATTAATAAGGTATTATTTTACTATTTTCCATCTCGAGTCTCAAAACACTCATTT
>VDFB02256132.1:83217582-83305230 GCA_007258455.2 Sequoia sempervirens | reverse complement strand
AAGGTCGTACAAGAGTCTATAATAGCAAGTTTGCTTCAAAAACATAGGAAACAAGTCTTTCCTATTCAAATTTCAAATTTACATTATCCAACCCCATTCTCAACATTCACGCATGATTTTAAAGACATTAAAAATTAGATCCAACTTTTTTCCCACCAAAAACCACCACTTGACCGTTCAACTTCCCCTACGAGCCAAAAAAATGTAAAAGTTGTTATGCAACTTTTTGCCATTTTTATAATATTAACAAAATTGACTCTCCAACGACTCAAAAACATCACAAAACCTTAAACATGATCTAAATAGACCTTATTCAATCAAAAACGTGACTCAAACACCAAAAACATAACATTAGACTCTTTATGTATCAAAGAGGCCTATGGTGCCCTGCACCATACTCCCTGGGAAAAATTGGCTCAAGTCCCCTTAAGGACTGTGTAGCAATAGAAAATTCATGTTTTTCCATGATATTCTTTGACCCCTAAGTGATTTCTCCATCAGGAAATCCCTACCAATGAGTCAAATATTGGAAAAATGCATTGTCTTTTGGCTTTGACCAATTCTCCACTTGAGATTGTTGCTCTTCACTTGATGAATGATCTGTGATTACTCCCTCATTTGGAAATGTTGTCAAATCTACTTCTGCACCTACAACCTCATCTCCTTATGTCTTATAAGGAACTTCCTTCCTCTTCACTTCAAAGGTGTACTTGATCTTGTCCATGTTTCTTAGCAACTTACCTTTATCCTCTTCACTTTTCCTTTCCATCTCTTCCATCTAATGTTTTTCCCCCATGATTATTGATTTATCAAGTTCACTAACCTCTGATTTGATAGAAACATAATGACCACTCCTCTAAAAGAAATGAATAAAACATCTCTTCCATCATCATATCAACATGCTTCTCAAACCAATCTTGTGTAATAACCCAAACTAATAACCCAAAAATTACCACTATTTTTTTTTTCTTTATTACTATCTTATTATGTATTCATTCACTTGCATACTTAGGAACTTCTATCCATATGAGATAGGCATCCATCCATCTAGGATAGGCATCCAACCATATAGGTTAGGCATTTGTCCATATGGGACAAGAATTCATCTATCCATCTGGGATAGGCATCTACCCAAACAGAGTAGGCATCTATCCATAAAGGATAGGAATGTGCTATAGCTAGAGACTTAGACTCATTGGGACCATCTGGGTCCTGAGTCACTCACTAAAGACTACACTTCCCTTGGAAGTACACCGAGGTCATCATCCTTAGGAGCATGTAAAAATAAATATGTAGCTTGAATCTCACCTTAGAATTCAGCCTAAGGCCTCGGGGAGTCAAGTGAATCCATCTGGGATTCCTTCCGAGTATACAAGGGACATTTTTTATCTTATCTTTATGTTTGATATTTATAGCCCCTTTTGACCAAGTGATTCTCTTGAAATATTAATTTATATTTTAATTTATCATTATCTTAAACTTTCCCTAAGCCCCATCCCTGAACGCCTAAGGTACTGGGAGCATTCTTCATTTCCCAGACTACCTACATACCTTGCTTCCAAACGGGATCAAGGCATAAAATATGTAGTTTTGTTTTCTAATCTATGTTTGATGTGAACTATTTTGTGGGTACACAACCCTTTCTAGGGATTTTCATTTTCCCTGGATAGTTCCTCTATGATTGCTACCAACAAAGGGAAGCAATAAAATATAAGTAAATAGTCTCCTTGACTATTACTTGTTTCCTAAACATCTAAATCCTAGTTCCTAATTAATGTCTCCCTTGAACCCATTTGAGATACAATTACCTTTAATTATCATAACAATATATTAAAAAAAATTTCATCAAATCCTATAATGGGGTTTACTAGTTTTGAACTAGCGTATTTTCACTCATTTAAAATTATCTTATTAGATTATCGATCCAAGAGAGATTACCCATCTCTTGGATTTTATTAACATGGTGTTCCTTATTTCTCCCCGGCAATTTAAAGGGATGGTGCCACAAACGTCGTTGTTGCAGTTGTGTTAGGCTATGGATGTAGTAGCTCAAGCGTGACGACATTACTCGTAAACGTGAGCCAAAGGCACTGCTGATACTGAACGCTGCTGGTTTTTTTCGTTTCAACTCTTGATTAAAGTTTACCTAACTAAGAAAATAACATCTAACTACTTCATGGAATACAATACTTTAATGGAAAATAATAAACTCTTCTTTTACTTAATTAATTGTTATTGTAAAAGATATCAAGACAACATCGAATTAAAATGATGCAAATAGAGATACTAAGCTACTTTTCTAAAAAACAACTTCCTTTCCACTTTCTGATTACCAAGATCCTAATATACAATGTATGAGAATTACAAGTATTAATTAACCATTTCATCTATTTAAGAAGTGAAATTAGCTAAAGATGCTAATCTATTCTTAATATAGTTAAATATTATTACTAATTTACAATTTAAGGATTTTAACAAATAAGAACATTTGATAGTATCATACATAAGAAAGTTTACTAACATTTTTAACAAATAAATGACAAAACAATATTAGTCACTAAATTACTTACATTAATAATTTACTTTGTAAGGAAATGAATTAAAGTAAATCTTTGATAAATGAATATCCAAATATTAACAATAAATTGAATGCAATTATATTATGCAAAAATAACTAAGTTGATGCAATAATAATTGTTTGAGAAGAATTTAGAAGTTAAGTTATTTTACTTGCCATCACTAATCTACTTTCTAAAATGATTTAAACTTATTGAAAACAATTATGCAAAAATTAAATAAGTTAAGACAAAAATAACTAATTTGGAAATATAATTATCTCACTAAATTAAATACAACATTTCCTTAAATCATTTGAAACTAAACAAAGATTGGATTGAGTTTATTAGATAATGAATCTACTAATTTGATTTGTTTCCTAACACTAGCTTTATTGCTTTTAGAAAAAAAAATCTTAAATAAGTATGAACTTCCTAATTAAGTATTTATTGAGGGATAATTTATTTTAAGCAAACACGAACATCTAATTTCATTTATGATGACTAAGATAATTGTTATAAGAAAATCATTTCTTAAATCTTATTAGATTAAATTTTCTTTTTCTTTTTTTCTTTTTAAGTAAATAAATAAATAAGACATTATAAGTTTCATCTTCTTGAATTAAGTTCTATTTAACACAATCTAGAAATTGCCCCATTTTTTTTAATACAATTATTAGATATGACTAAGTTCAATTTGAAACCTATTTTTTTGTAATAAATAATCTTTTAATACTAGTTTCCTTTTAGAAAAAGAATCATATTATTTGGTTTTCAAGTAATTGTCCTTCTAATTGATTACTTTTAGAACATCAACTTAATAAATTATATATATTTTTAATTAATTAGAAATACATACTAACTAGCTTTACAATTAGTCAAATTGAATTAATTAATAAATCTGTCTAAATTTGTATTCTGGAAATAATTTTAATATTAACCTCAATTGCTTTTTACCAAAAACTAATCAAATCAATTCTAAGTGACTAATTATTCCTTTCATTTTTTTATTTTTATTTAATGATTTTTTTGGAAATAAATTTATCTTTAAATTTGATTATAAAATAATTACTATTATTTATTATGAAATCAAATAACTATTCTAACCATCTTATAAATAGTATAACTTTAATAGCATCTATCTTATAATTTACTTTTGGAAATAATTTACTTAATCACGAATACATAAAAATAATATTCTCTTTTTCTAAAATAACTATTTCTTGAAGATATATTTAAGCTAACTTTAATTGGAATTTTAAACTAACCCTACTTATCAACATGCTCTTGCTAAATAAATTAAGGCAACACTATTTTTTTGGAGTAATAAAACTAACACCCATTGCTTCAATTTTAAACAATACTAATTTTCAAAGTGGACAGTAATAATGGTAATTTATCAATTACTATAAAATTGAGAAACTTTACTAATTCATATTTTTAAATTCTTGATTTATAGATGATTTTATATATATATATATATATATATATATATATATATATATATATATATATATATATATATATATATATATATATATATGGGATAATAAGATACTAAAGAATCAATGTTATAAATCTATTGTTTGAAAAAGAAAATCTAAAGAATCAATGTTATAAATCTATTGTTTGATCTGATTTATTGATTTTAAGATAAAGTTCCCATTAAGGTTGTCTACTAGTTTGTAAGGAAAAATCAAATATTATAAATATATCCATTGATGAATTATTACTTTTTAATGAAACTTCTATTAAAACTTATGTACAAGCTTATAAGGAACAACACAAAGTGTGATTATTAAAATATTCTTTTGAATCTTCTAAGTGATTAAAGCTCTAAGAAAATAAAGGTAACTTCTAATTTCAAGTCCAAGATAAATAAGTTTCCTTAAAAATAAAGAATCTTTATTTATTTTATTTTATTTGCTAAAAAATAAATCCATGAATGATTTTTCAGATGTTTCTAATTTAAATAGTTTTCTCCTCTCTTTTCAATCATTTTTATTTTTAAAAGGTATATGAATTAATATTTTTATTTTTATTTTTTTATTTGAAATTAAATGATAACTTAATAAATCAAGGAGTCATTAAATTACTAAAAGATCAAAAGGATAACTTATGAAGATCCTACGTAATTTTGCTTTTATTTACTTTTTTGGAAACTTCTAATAACATAATTATTTACTATTAATCAAAATTCTTCTTTTTTAAGGAAAAATCAAATTGTGTGACTAATCCAATCAAAGGCACATGCAATTTCTTTTATAAGAAAAACAAGTTTCTATTAATACTAATTTATTTCAAGATTTCAATTATTCATTTAATTTAATTTCCATAGTTAAATATGGAATAACTATTAGTTCTTATATTCGATAATTATTTTAATACACTATTCAATTTTATTTAGTAGACTTATTATTCTTTCCAATCTAATCACATTATTATCATTATTAGATCTTTTATTTTTTTATTTTTTTGGTTTACTTTAATTCTATTGCTGAAAATCTTAAAAAACTTCTAATTTGATAACTATTGGGAAAATGTCCATTAAATGAGGAAAAAGAAAATCAACCTTCTAAATCTAAGAGTGAAATTTAAACTCCTATTTTCACTTCCTCATCTAACTCCTCTTTTAAAAAAAACAACATATATTTAAAACTAATGTGTATCAATTTATGATTTATTTTAGATTTCCTTTACCCAATTTTACTATATATATATTATAACAAATAAATTTAATAAATTAATCACAAATTATTTATAATTTTCTTTTTCAAATAAAAATAAATAAAATAAAATTTTATTTAAAATTTTAATTAAAAGCATAATTTTAAATTTTAGTTACAAATGGTAATTATAAAACTTACTAAAACATAATGATAAATTTTAATTATAAAATATAAACCTGTATATTAATTTTTTTTATTTTTATTTTTATTTTTTAAATGTAATATTTCTTTTATAATTTAAATAATAAAATTACCAAAATTTTACTAAAGAAAAATTCTTGTATTTATTTTCTAAAAAGAATTCAATAACTTCTTTTTAAAAAAATTGGTAAAACTAAATAGATAAATTTTCATGAAATTTAATAATGATTTTAAAGTAAAGTAAGTTAGATTTCAATGAGATTAAAGAACATTTTAACTAAAATTTTCAATGAGTCTAAAAGAAAAATCTCAATCTTCAACAAAATTTCTAAGTATAATTTTTGATGAAATAAAAATAAAATAAAATAAAATAATTTTGTTTGCTATAATTTTTTAAAAATGAATTAGGGTCCATTGTAAGGAATAAACTTACCTGTAACGCAATTGCTGAAAATCCTTCTCTATTGAACCAAGTTCTTCGATTCTTTCAAATCTTTGTGCTTTTGTAACAAGTAAGAAAAAACAACCTTTCCTACTCCCTATCTTTCTTTAATAAATTCCTATTCTACGAATGCAAAGAACAATAAAAAGGATGATAATTAATGACCATCAAGGATTCTAATCTTTTTTGTGTCTTTGAAAGAGGCTAGGTAGTCATATTTATAGAAAAATGAATGGAGATTTGATGGTGAAAATCAACAGTCGAGATTTGAAAAAAACATCCAACGATCAAGATCAGAGAAGAGAAGAGGAAAGTTTCCATTTTGACTCGTGAGAGGATAATATCAAATTGTGAGAGGATAATATCAAATCTTTAAATTTGAAAGATGGATAAAGGTGCACACAAGGCTTCCATTTTTACGCGTAGTTTACACATGAAGTTACTAAAATAAAAGTAGTTAACTAATAAAAAAAGATTTAAATTCTAAAACAAGATGAAGTTAACCGCTAAAAACTAGAGAGAAGAATAGAAGCTAAAACAAAAATATATATGGAAACTTTTTTTTTTTAAATAAAATTGATTTATTCATATTTTGAAAAAAATTATGTTTATTTCAATAATTAAATTTTAGCATCATAAGTTTTATTTATTTTAAAATAATTATTTTATTTTCTTAATATTTTAATTGTTGATTTTATTTTTTAATCTATTTATTTTTATTTTTCTTGTGTTTTAATCCCATTATGAAATAAAATAATAATTATTGTCAAACCAACTTAATTTAATAATAAATAGTTTTATTTTCAAATGTATTAGTAAGAGGGTTGTGACATCTTGCATCCCCAAAATCAATTCATCCTTGACCTTCAAAAAAATAGATTTTGACACCAACTCAATATCATTTCCCTCCAAAATCTGATCACTCTTCATGTATGTTGTCATATTACTACCAATTTTTTAATTGGATACAAGGTTCGTCTATTCTTCTTCATCCACATTTATGAACTCTTTTCTACCAACCATCATCACATTAGCTTGCTTAGTCTGCCCTTTATCATCTTCTTTCAAGGGTGTCAAGGTATAGGAAATTCCATCTTTGTTTATCTCATAGGTATTTCTTCTCCCATCAAGCATAGCATGCCTATCAAATTCCCAAGGCCTTCCTATAGCAAATTGCATGCATCCACAGGCAATACATCACATAAAATATTATCTTGGTACCCTCCTATATTGAAATCAACCCAAGCTTGCTCATTTACCAAAACAAACTGACCCACATTCAACCAAGAAACTTTATAAGGAGTATCATGTATTATTCTAGGCAATCTAAGTTTCTCAACCATCTCATTAGAAACCATGTTATCCGTACTTCTTCAATCAATTACAACCTTACATACCTTATCCATGCACTTACAAGTTGTTTTGAAGAGTGTCCTTCTTTGTGATGGCTCCTTCTCCATTGATTCTTTGATGATTGTTCTCCTTACCATTTGTGATTCTCCAACTTCAAGAGCAGCATGTTGTGATAGAGAGTTTACACTCTCAGTATCCTCTTCTTGCACCAATTGATTCCTTCTTTCAACTCCATGTGAACTAGAGGCTTTTCCTTCATTGCACGGCCATGCTTGGTGTCCATAATTGTTGCATTGATAGCACCTTCTGATGAATTCTTGTGAACCTCTTCCTTGACCTCCAAATCTGCCTCTAAAGCTTGATCTACCACCTCTAAATCCACCTCTCTACTTAGCAAATTGTTCTTGCGCTTTGCTTGTGTCTTCTTGACTTTCATAGGACTTCCTTGGAGTAGAAAATGAACCTCTTCCTCTATTATTACTTCCTCTACCCCTGGTTTGTTTGTCTTTCCTTCTATTTACCTTTTCTTCATCCCTTATTTCCATTTTATATCACTCCTCAACCATCCTTGGATTTTCCAAAGTTAACTCATCTCGAATGTTGAATCTTAACCCACTTAGATATCTAGCAACCTTCTCCACTCCATCCTCCATATGACCTGCCCTTATACTCAACTTATAAAATTCTTCAGTATAGGCTTTGACATCCATTTCCTTTTGTTTCAAACCTTGGAGTTTCTTATACATTTGAATTGCATAATCAGATGGTAAGAACTTACCCTTAAGTTTAGCCACCATTCCATCCCAATAAATAATATTTGACTTACCTTTCTTCCTCCTCTCAAATTTCTCATAATCCCACCATAATAAAGCATGACCCTTCAACTTTGTTTTCGCAATCTTTATCTTTTGCTCCTCAAGTACATCCTCACACTCAAAATAATTGTCAAGTGCTACAATCCAATCCAAAATTTCTTCATCATTCAAATTACCTCCATACTTAGGTACATCAATCTTCACCTTGGGTTTATCTTCCTTGATTGCTCTCAGTAACTTAGCCATCCTTTTATCATCAAAATCAAATTCCTCTTCCTCTTCTTCCTCATTCTCCTCTTCATCTTTTTCTTCAGAGTCACTCTCATCACCCTTGACCATACCTCTCTTCTGAAATGTTTCCAGAGTAGAAATTCTCTCCTTCAACTCTCTCATCTCTCTAGCATTCTTTTCCTTCAACTCATTCACTTCTCTGGCAATGGTTTTCCCTTTTGAAGGCATTTTATTCACTTTTTGCTTCACACTTTCCTTCTTGTTTCACACTTTTTCTCCATCTTCAATTCATACCTATTCTTTGATACCAATTTGACGGAGAGCGGGGTGTCAAATTCAAACCTCAACCAATCAATTTTTTACCAAAGCATTTACACGTCAAACAAATTGGTTTCCTTCAAAAATTGCCATTTTTTGCCTTGTAGCATAGAAAAAGGGGTTTTTGTAGCATATCTTGTAGTAAACAACTCCTACCCACAATCCAAAAAAATTTTAAGATACCGTTTTTGTAGTTTCAAAACATATCAAAATTAACTATGAGTGTTTTGTAACATAACCCTCAAGAATCTACTGCTATGCTTGCATAAAGGCCTAATTAGGCTTGTGCAAATAGGAACCTGTTGGTTTTACATGCTCTCAACCTCCACTCTTCAATCCAACACCATAAAAATGTCAAATATATCTTGTATCAACTATTCCAACCCTTTCAAACCACTTTCCAAGAGTTTTTATTCAAACCCTAACCTCTATACAACTTCATTGCTCAAAAATAAGTGTTTTCAACCTAGGGCATCGACATACTTGCATAAATCCTCCTCCCTTGCTCCTGCCAACATATTTAACACAAAAAAAAACCTACCTACACCCATTCCACTAATTATCAAGCATTTTAATTGGTGGAATGGGTCACAAATCATTGTTTTTGCACTCAAACCCTCAAAACCAGGGTTTCAAATAGTTTTGGGTAAAAATGCTCTAAAATGCTTCAAACTCAATGAAAATGAGTCAAACCAATTGAAATTATAGAGATTTTAATGCTTCATCTTTCCCAATGCATGAGAGATCACCTACAAGCTATACAAGGTTGTACAAGAGTCTGTAGCAGCAAGTTTGCTTCAAAAATGCAAGAAACAAGAGCCTTTGCTATTCAAATTTCAAATTTGCATCATCCAACCCCCTTCTCAACATTCACACATGATATTTAAAGAAATTACAAAATAGTTCCAACTATTTTCCCACCAAAAACCACCACTTAACCATTCAAATTCCCCTACAAGCCTAAAAAATGTAAAAGTTGTTATGCAACTTTTTGCCATTTTTACAATATTAACAAAATTGACTCTCTAATGACTCAAAAACATCACAAAACATTAAACATGGTCTAAATAGACCTTATTCAATCAAAAAAATGACTGAAACACCAAAAACATAACATTAGACTCTTTATGTATCAAAGAGGCCTATGGTGCCCTACACCAGATGGCTTCTACCCACTTTTTGAAGTATTTTGTGGCAGTGATAATGAGCTTGTGTCCATTAGATGAGGTGAGTGTGATTTTTTCAATGAGATTGAGGCCCCATTATGAAAAGGGCCAAGGTGTTATAATCAGGTTGAGCTCCTAAACTAGTGCATGGATGAGGTCCCCATGTTCTTGGCATTGCATACATTTTTTGACATAGTCGTGAGCTTGTTTCTCCATAGTAGGCTTGTAGTACCCCATCCTCAATAGTTTCTTGGTAAAGGTCATACCACTAGAGTGTGAACCACAAATTCCATCGTGTAACTCTGTTAAGGCAATCAAAGCTTCCTCAGGGTGAAGGCATCGTCATAAGGTCCCTTCGATACTCCTATGGTAAAGGTTGTCACTTAAGATGATGAAACTGGATGACTTTTTAATAAAGGTTCTCTTGAAATTTGTGGTGATGTTGATTGTGATGACTACTATTTTTAAGTAGGTGAATATTTCATGGTGCAAGGATCATCGAGACCAACTATTTTGCATACAAACTCAGATTTTGGTACCTTGAAAGTTGGTACAAGAAGCTGCTCTACAAGGAATTCATGTTTATGGACATTCCATGGGATATCTAGAAATGATCCAATTGTAGCCATAGCATCAACTAATCTATTGTTTACCCTCGGTATCTACTCAAATGTTATGTCGATGAATAATTCCTTGAGATCCTCCACCAACTTTTTATACGGGGTAAGTTTATCATCCTTGGTTTGGTATTCATCATTGACTTTATTGATAATCAGTTGTGAGTCCCCATAAACCTCGAGTGCCATGATTTTCCATTGTACTAAAATCTGAATTCCTACAACAAGAGCTTCATACTCTAAAATACTATTGGTGCAAGGAAAAGACAACCTGTATGACTTAGGGTTACAATCTCCTTGCGATGCGATAAAGAGGATTCATGCTCTTGACCCATGTTGTGTATATGATCTGTCAAAGTACACCTTCCATTGGTCTGTGACATCCAGGATGAAGATTAATTCATCTAGAAACTCTAATACCAGTGTATTCTCGGCATATATAGGTGCTTCGGCCAATTTATTTGCAATTACTTCTCCCTTGATGGCTTTCTATTCCACATATTCAATTTCATATTCCATCAATATCATGACCCACTTAGCCATTCATCCTATGAGAGTCAATTTAGAAAGCATATACTTTAGGGTGTTTATCTTGGAGATAAGCTTAATCTGATGAGCCAACATGTAGTGCCTAAACTTCTGCAAGGCAAAAAATACTGTCAGAAAAGCTTTGTCAATGAATGTGTAGCTTAGCTCATGTCCCACCAAGGTTCTATTGATGTAGTAAATGGCTCTCTCTTTCCTTGTTTCATCATGTTGAGCTAGAAGAGCACCAAGAGTTATCTCCATAGCTAGTATGTAGAGGATCAATGGTTTGTTCTGGATTGGTGGCATGAGGACTGGTGATGTTAGCAAGTATTCCTTGATTTGGTTAAATTATTGATCACATTTCTCGTCCCATTTTTAGGCCACTCCCTTGCAAAGGAGGTGAGATTATGGGATGGTTTTATCTATCAACTATGCTATGAACCTTCAGATTAATTGAAGCCTTCCCTGCAAACCCCTCAATTTTTTTAGTGTTCATGGTGCTTCCATGTTGAGGATTGCTTTGAATTTTGTAGGGTCTATCTCAATTCCCCTCATTGAGATAATGTATCCCAAGATATTTCTTGAAGTTATGCCAAAGTCAAATTTCTTGGGATTGAGTTGTACCTTATATTCTTCCAGTCTGTCAAATATTGGGCCTAGTGTTGATATGTGGTCTTGAAGTTTTCTTGATTTTTCTAGTATGTTATCCATGTAGTCCTCTACAAATTTGTGGATCATGTTATAAAAAATAAAATTCATAGCCCTTTGGTATGTAGCTCTAGCATTATTTAACCTAAATGGAATCATATTCCAATAGTAGGTGCCCCATGGATAGGTGAAGGATTTTTTATGTTGGTCATCCTTTGCAATCATAATCTAGTTGTATACTAAAAAATCATCCATTAATGATAGAATTTCATGCCCCATCATCAGATCTACAATCATGTCTATGTTGGGGAGAGGTAAATCATCTTTAGGGAATGTTTTTTTCAAGTCCCTAAAGTTGATGCATATTCGGATGCCCCCAGTAAGCTCAGAAATAGGTACTAGGTTGGAAACCCATTTTGGGTAATCAATGGGTCATATGAATCCTGCATCAAGGAGTTTATGTAGCTCTAGTTTGACCAATAAGGCAATTTTCAGATACATCTTTCTCAACTTTTGTCTCACTAGTTTCACCTCTAGATAGACTACTAGATGATGGAACACTACCTCTAGATTGAGACTTGGCATGTTGGCGTATGTCCATGCAAAGTTCACTTTTATTTCCTGTAGAAATGCTAGTAGGTTTTCTTGTTCCTCGGTCAAAAGTGACTCAACATAGAAAGTGATGTGTGGGGTCTCTTCGGTTCCCAAGTTCACTAGGTTTCATTTTTCTACTAGTACTGCTAATTTCTCTTGATGGATGGCACTAAGGGGAATATTGAATCCCTCATCCTTTGGCACCTTTTAGAGGTTTTCACCATTGGATACATCATTTATTTTTACTATTTTTGGATCATAAAGTGCCACAGTGTGGTTTTCACTTAAGGATCTAGGCGTTACTCTTAGATTTTTGATTTTGTGACTAAGAGATTCAATCATTTTCATGTAGTATGCATGTGCATCCAACTCTATGTCAAACCCTAATTTGTGATCTACATATGGTAGATTATCCCTTAGTCCCATGAATTCCAATAGGGCCTCATCATTTTTGAACATATCTAAGATTGGTGGTCCTTGTTGGTCACAGTCGATGAGTTGGGGGTAAATGAGCTTTAGTTCAGTGGCTTGGGTATTTGACTCAAAAGACATGGTGGTGATCATAAAGAGAGAGGAATCCTCAAATAGCATGGGTAAATCATATATGGGATCCTCAAAGGGACTACTACGAGATATGGGTACTAACGGTGAAGTTTTGATTGTTTTAACAAAATAACCTTTTCCAAGTATGGTTATCTTCGTAGGAGTACATCTGAGGCCAAGATTCTTAAGGAACTTCTCTGGAATGATAGGTTCTAACAGGTCGCTGTCATTTTTCCTGAACTTTTCATTTTTGTTGTAGCCCTAGCCAAACATTAACTATAGACCTTTGTTGTTTTCCTCCATGGGAAGATCAGGTATGGGTCAATCATCTTGATATAATAGGCTTGATACATCCTTTTTGTCTACCACCTCTTTGCTTAGGTCTCCCCACTTTTTGAAGGTTGTGAGTTCTGCTGTGAAGGTCTAAGATTTTGTATCGATTACTTCTGATTTTCCATGAGATCTAGGAGATTGAGGTAATTCTCCTATCACAAAGGCACTCTTTTTCAATTTATAGTCCCCACACCCATTATCTTGGATTACAACTTCGACATCTAGGATGTTCTAAATGGTAGGTGTCTTTATCTTAGAAGTGGAGGCTAAAGTGGATGGATCGACATATGGAGATGTGGGTCCCTCATAATCTTTTGGAACTTGGGGGATCTTGTAGTATTTGGCTTCCAAATTTTTGCAATAATAGAATGGTTCAGGGTCACCATGGATCATGACTTCTTGGATCTAGTAAGGGAATTTAACACATTGATGGAATGTAGATGTGATAGCTTGCATCCCATGGATCCATGGATGCCCTAGGAGAATATCATAGGGGAGCTCAAGGTCAAGAACTTGGCAAGTAGTTTCCATTATTTTTTGCCCCACTTGGATAAGGAGTTGAATGGTGCCTTGAGACACCCGCTCTCGATCATCATATGCCCTAATGGTGATACCTTTGCCCTTTTCAATGACATCTTCTAAAAATCCCAAATTCCTTATTAGCTATAGGGTACAAATATTCAAACCCACACCCCCATCCACCAAGACTCTTTTGACTTTGTTCTTATGGACTAAGACTTCAAGATGGAGTGTGTTGTTATGAGACGATTGGTTTGGGAGATCATGCTCAAAAAATGTGAGGTGTGGTGTAGTGATATGTCATACCATAGCTTGAAATTGGTCCAAATCAAGGTCTGTGGGAATGGAGGATGGGCCCAGTGTCTTCTCTAGGATGTCCCTATGTGTAGGCAATATTTTAAGCAACTCCATGATGGAGATTTGGTTGGGGGTCTTTTTCAATTGTTCCAAGATGCTATAACCACTAGGATTTGATTTCAAATTGGTAGGTGGTGCTTTGGGTGGTGGTGATGGTCCTGGGATAGAAATTCTGCTGTGACGTGTGGTGACTCCACACTCGACTCTAGGTCCTTTGATATTGACAACTATTACCCATTCATCTAATGATGCAACAACATGGTCATAGATATGGTTCAAATTGTGGTAACTTTTTCCTTTACCATTTTTGTTTCCTTTATTGTGATCTGGCATCGGATTCGTGTATATTTTGAGATCTTGATTCCCTAGTGGTTTTTCAATTGTTACAAATTTATCATCAATGAGATCTTGGATCAGATTTTTGAGTCTCATATAATTAGTTGTTGTGTGTCCCTTTATTTTGTGAAACTCACAAAGGTGCTTCTCGTAATACCATGGTGGTTCAACTTGAGGCTCTTGGTAATTTTAGTAAACAGGGAACATGATGAGGTTTGTTTGTACCAATTATTGCATGATAGATTCAATGGGTTCCCCAAGTGGTGTATATTTTCATTTTGGGGGATATTTGTTCTTTGGGGGTGGTCCCCCTTTAGCGTTTACATTGTTGATAGTTTTATTTTTGGATTGTTGTGGTGATGGGTTGGTTTGTGGGGTGTTTTGTGTGTTGATTTGTGGCTGTGGGTATGTTTAATGTTGTGTATTCTGCCTTGGGGCACTAATAACAACCTTGGTGTCAACCACACCATCATTGGTAACATTCTTATTCTTGGCCCATGTGCAAGGTTTGTCATTGTAACTTGTCAATGGTTGATTGTCTTGGTACATAGGTATGCCCCCTTGCGCAATAAGGGCCCTTTCGATGTTGAGTGATTTGGGGATCAATTGGTCATATGTTGTTATGCATTGCATTTTTAGATGGAAAGACAAGCTCCCTTCAAGGTTAGACATAATGGTCTCAATTTTTTGTTCCTCTGGCATGGACCATTTGCTCTTGTTGGCTTTGGATCTCTATTGTTGTAAGAAATTTGTGAATGTCTCTCCTTTAGCTTGTTTAAGGCTATATAGTTCTTCCAAGCTTACCTCCATGTCTAGGTTGAAAGAGTAGTTTTCAATAAATAAATCCATGATTTCTTGGAACCTTTTTATTCTGGGAGGTAAGTGAGAGAACCATTCCATTGTGGGACCAGTGCAACTTCAATGGAAGAGCCGCATAAGATAAGAATCATCGTATGCTACCTCCATGCAATGTACATGAAACTCTCTGATATGGTCCTCAAGATTTACCTTCCCATGATATTTGTTAAATTTTGGTATTTTGAATCCCAGTGGGAATGGAACCATAACAATGTTTCTATCAAACAGATAGGGGCACAAATTTCCTTGCGTGTATGATTTTTTCACTTTTCCAAATTGGATGTCCTGTATCTATTGTGAGAGCAATTTTACCTATGTGGAGAGGTTGTTTTGTGGATCAAGTGGTGGGATGTGCATGTTTTGTTGGATGAAGGATGGGGTGGCTTGCATGTTTGGGTTCAAAGCATTTTGTTGCATGTTTGTGGGAGGTTGCTAGAAGTTTTGTTGTGTGAGCAATGCTTGTTGGTATGCCTATTGTTGTTGCTATTCCAACAACGTTTTTCATTGGGATTTTTGTTGTTGTTTTTGTTGTTGTTGTTGTTGAGTCAATAGTGCCTGTTGTTGGGCATGTTGTTGCACTATTTGTTGTTGTTGTGCTATCAATGCCTATTGTTGTGCATGTTGTTGTAAGGCTTGTTGATAGCCTTATTTTTGTAACAAGGCTTGTACTTGTGCTTGTTGTCCTTGGTATTGAGCTTGTCCTTGGGCTTGAGCTTGAGCTTGAGCTTGAGCTTGAGCTTGAGCTTGAGCTTGGGCTTGTGCTTGTGCTTGTGCTTGTGCTTGTGCTTGTGCTTGAGCTTGAGCTTGGAATTGTGCTTGTTCTTGTGCTTGTTGTTGTGCATGTTATGTGGCTTGATTTTTTTGTAGCAAATCTTGTGTTTGTGCTTGGGCTTGAGCTTTAGCTTGTGCTTTTTCTTGTGCTTGAGTTTGATCTTGAGCTTGTTGGGCTTGAAATTTTTGCAAGGCCTTTTGGTAAGCTCATTGTGTTGCTTGTAATGTGATACTATGTTGATTTGCTACATTTTGATTTGGTGGTGAAGTTGGAAGATTTGGTGGGATGGTGTGAGATGGTGTGATGAGAGATTGTTGAGGTGTTTTTTGAGTGATGAAAAGGGGTTGTGTGGTGGATGGTATGGTTGGCATGCTTAGTCCTTGGGAAACTAAGTGTTGGGATGTTTGAGGTGTTGTAGATGATGTGAAGATTGGTTGAGAGATTTTTATTGGTTCCACTTGGTGTTTTGATATGAGTGGCATGTTTAGAGGATTTGGTATGATAGATGTGCTGATTTGATTTGTGCTTTGGGGGTTGATTTGATTTGACTAGTTTTGGATTGATGTGTTGGATAAAGGAATTCCCTATAACTTGAATGGGTGTGGATGATGATTTCAAGATAGGGAATGGTGGGAATATTTGACAAGTGTTCCCTTGTGTAAGTGAGGACGAAGCATTGAAAGTACCCACTTGTCCAAATAAATCTACTTGTCCTTGTGATATGTTAGGATTCTAGCCTTGTTTATCAATGGAATATGCGGGGGTGGCATGGAAAATGGTTGAATTATTTGTATCATGGAAGATGAGTGGCACATATGGTTGCTTGGGGTCTTGTGGGACAGTGTTAGGCATACCCAATACTGTGTTGGCTTCCAAATTTTGGTTGTTGAAAAGTGGATTCCTTTGAAGGGCTTGGAGTAATGAACTTCCTTTGGTGATCATGGGTTGGCTTGGGGTGCGAGACAATGTTGGTTGTATGAGTGGTTGGATGACATTTGGGAATGAAGGTGTGAATGATGTTTGTGGCATGTTCCCAAAAGTTTGATCAATAATAGTGCTCACATCAAAATTGGAAGGGATTTTAGCCCCTTCTTTTTCCAATGACAACATATATTGTGTGGGATTTAGCCTCATGACTATGTTGACAAGCTTGTGAATTTCAGGATTTTGAACTAGTTCTAATGTTTCATCTTGGGAAATCTCTTGGAAGTTTTTGGTGACATCCTCCACTTGGAAACCTCCCTCTTGAGGATATTGAGGTAGTTGAGGGGGATTAAGTGGAGGGTTGATAGATTCCCTAGGGTTTAATTCCAATGTAGTTTGACTTAAATCACTTGAGGTTGATGTTTCTTTTTTTTCCTCCATGATATTCTTGTGTTGTGACCTTGTTTGGACCATAAAATTGGGATCAAATTTTAGGAATATGGGAGGTAAACCTCTAACTCCTTTGGTTGATCTAAACTTTAGGTACAAAATAAAATCTAGGATGTTTTTAAGGATCAAATGATGATGATGTGAATGATGAGGGGTGAGGGATATAGATTTTTTAACTTTTGAGAACTTTGGATGAATACTAGACCTTAGGATTTTGGATTTTGATTGATTTCATTTGGATAATGGACTTGTAGATCCAAAGATGTTAGATTTGATCTTTAGGATGAACTTGTCAAAAGGGGAGCTAATTTAACTAAATGTGTGAGAAAGGATTCATTCCCACACACCTAGCCAAACAAGGTGATTTTGATAAGGATTTACCAAAATTCCAGCATAGATGATTTTTCCAAAGTTCTAAAAGTTGTTTGTGAGATGGGTTTTGATGGGTGTTGTGATGAATGAAAGTGTTGGTTTTGATCCTAGATGAACCTAGAAAGACTTTTTTTACAAGACCAAGGTGTTTAAAGAATATGCTAGACCTCTAAAGTGTTTTAAAAACTATAAGGTTCATATTAGGCATACATGTCTAGATTTTTGAGTAGAATAAGTCTATAAAACCTTGTTACCTTCTTGCTTATCTTGTGGTATTGTCTTAGGTTTCACTTTCTAATGTATCTTTGTATAGCCTTTTGAGTATGAGACCTATGTTTGAAATGATGGAATAAATACTTTTGTTTTGGAATCTTGATTTTGTAGGAAATCATGAGAACAAACACATGTGTGGGGTTCAATTATCTTTTTTATCTTGATTAAATGGATTATTTTTACCACATCAACATATCTTGTTTAAATTTCAAACTAAATGTCTATGCCATAGCTCCTTTTCATTCCACAAGGTCCATTATGTGAAAATCAAAGAGTCAAGGCCATAGTTTCCCTAGGTTGACTTTGAAAAGAGTAAATTGAGATATCAACCCAAATATTTAAAAGCCTCTAAGGATAAAAATCCCTAGGGACAAGCAGTAATAATTAGACCCCTCAAATTTATTCACTTTTTCCAAAGGGTTTGAAATTTTGATGATTCGTTTAATGTTTGTTTCAATGTTTGAGATCCAAGCAATTTGTTTGAATAACTCACAAATTGTACAATCCTAGGCTTCAAAGATACTACTTGCTGAGTCCCCCCTCAGATTTCTCCAAACACTAAGACAAAGGGAACAATTAGAGATTTGGCAACAATGGCTCCCCTCCATGGAACACACTTCTTGGGACCACAAAATCTCAAAATCCTAAAGATCTGGGATCCTAAGGATTTTCCTTTTCCTAATTTGAATAGTACAAATGTGGGGTGGCTTTAGAACGACCATTCCTACACCAAAAAGAATGAAGGTTTTTGTTCACTAAACAAATAGTTCATAAGAAGGGCTTTCATTCAAGGTGGCCATAAATGTGGCCAGATTAGCTCAAGATTATGGACAATCAAGAGGCCTCCAAGTCTCTTCCTAAGAATATATTTTAACATATCATATGGATACTAAGGGTGACACATGTTAATATGACATATTCGCATCTATTGTTTGTGACTTTCATCAAAAAAAATATTTTTATATAGTGATTTGAGAGAGCTTGGCTTTATCCCATTATCGCTTGGGTCATTCCCTCCTTTCAAAGTGGGGAGGTAGGCCCTCTAAAGATAGATAAAAGCAAGCAAGTACATTTGTAGTTAGACCACCTAGTTCACATGAAGCACAAGGAGGGAACATGCACAATTTCTTTTCCTCACACTAGCATGGGGTTCATGTTTTAGATACAAATTGAAATATGTGGTTGATTTAGACAAAAAATATCAAATGAATGCTTTTGATTCTCAAGATTACCAAGTGGCACTAGAGAAGTGCATATGCATTCAAATGACAAAAATTACAAAACCACAAAATAAAGAAGGCACAAGTTCTTTTTAATCCTCAAAGTAAAGGTGAGTTTTTTTTAAGCACCAAAAGCTAAGTGTGAATTTGTCTTGTTCAATTTTAGCCCGCAAAGTAATGTCTAGTAAGTTCCTAATGTTCAATTTTAGTCCAACTTGAAAAGATTAAGTAGGTGGTTAATTTTAAGCCCAAAGTAATTCTAGTTGGTCCTAAAATAGAAAATGAAAAGCAAAATTGGAAAGCCTAAGCTATTACAAGGAGCATTAAAAAATGATTTTATTTTTCCAAGTCAATATTATCCCTCTTCCTGCAAAGGCAATGCTAGGAAACAAAGGTGACACTCTATGGGCTAGCAAAGGCGAAGTTGAAAATAGAATCAGCACTTTGGTGAAATGCAAAGGCAGCCCTCTGCAGCAAATAGAGAGAAAATATGTGGCACTGTAGGAACAAAGGCGACAATCTGTCAGAAAGCAAAAACTTAGCAGAAAAGTCAAACAAATAGAAGCGGCGTTATTGCAAAGGTGACATGCTAGAAACCTGCAACCACAATGCCACATGACAAAGGCGATTCCATAGAAAAAGTTGGTGCTCTACAAGAAAAAAAGGTGGCGTTGAATGCAACAATGGTGCTGAATGGAGCAAAGGTGGTGTCATCCTCTTGTAGCTACAAAAAACATTAATTTCAAGCCAAATTTGTCAAAATAAAAGGTTATCCCTCCTTCAAGCACCAAAATGTGAGTTCCTAATCTGTAATTAACTAACAAGTGTTAATCAAATTATAAATACAAACAAAGCACTCCCTATGAGATTCTTAGTAAAATAAACATGAAAACATGAAAATGAAAGCATAAGTAAGCTAAATGATAACATTGAATCAACTAAAATAACTAAACCTCCATCCCATACGGGGATTGGTGCTCCTTTGATGTGGAAAGAAGCCCTTTCCCAATCCCTATCATAAGCTCCAATGATGTAGTTGATTCCAAATGCATAAGATGATGAAAATAGTGAATGCTATGAGTGAGAAATGCCTATAGTAAACTTGCTTGAGATTCTGGATCCATATTGTGTAGAGAAAGCCTCTACTTATAGGACTCAAGGGTTGAAGAATGAGAGAAATTAGTGAATGTGGGATAAAAGGGGAGCCAATATGAATGTGACACTCGTCACAATTCTATTGGATGAGGGTGGAGCATATTTTTGGGAATGTGTAGAGTAAAGGAATATTCCTAGGAATATACCATTGTGAGGATAAATATGGTAATTAGATAATTAAAAGAAATGAATTTCATGTGCAACCTGGTTAGTTGATCATGGGTTGATCTAACTCTTGAAGATTTAAAAGCTAAAGGATTTGTTAATGATGATTAGAAATTGGTTTAGGGTTAATTACTTTAATTTAGAATTAATTAACTTTGATAGGTTAGGGGATTATGACATTTGATTTGATTTATTTAATAAAATGAGAGGAATTTTAGAGGGATTTAATTAAATGATTTGATTTAATTAACTATGATGAACACTAGTCAAAAGAAAGGTGAATTAATCTAATAAATTTAATTATTTTATTAACAGTAGAAATTGATGAATTTAACTAAATAATGTTGATTATTTAATTAATTAGTTAGTCCAAAGTTATTTAGGAAGAAGTGATGTTAATTTATCATAATCAAATGCATAATATCAATGAGGATTATTTAAGTGTCTACACTTATATCACCATTCTTCTTCCTGATTGGCACTAAATTAGACACCCATGAGGAATGCCTAATAGGCTTTATGATGCTAGCATCCCTTACTTGACCAACTCATCTTTCATTTTTTGAGCTAAGGTTGGATTAATGGGTCTTTGCTTCTACCTGAAAGGCTTGGTGTCTTCTTTTAGGGGAATCTCATGTTGGAAAAATTCCTCTATATGCTTTCAGGTCATCATATGACCAAGAAAATACATGTCTATGTTTTCTTAGCAAGGAAATAAGCATTTCCTTAATCTTGGGTTTCATCTTTTTACCCACATAGACCTTTTTAGGGGCATTTTCAGCCCCCAAGTTTACTTCTTCTAAGTCCTCTAGATGGGTTGCAGTTGTTTTGGCATTGTTTTTATCCTAATTTTCAAATACCCTCTAATGCCACAAGGCCCTTGGGGATCTTCTTTGTCTTCAACTCAATAACTTCATTTCCAAAGACTTTGTCTTTCCCATCTATGTTTTCAACAAAGGCTCCAAATTCAATCTCCTGACTCTCATACTCATCAACACACTTCAAAAACCTCAAGATGTCTTCATCATCATTGAAGATTTTCTAGTTATATGCATTAGAAAGGATTGATGGCCTTGCTTGTACCTCAATATTGGAGATACCAGAAAAAGTTATGTCATCGGGTCTAAGTGCAATGTTTGCTAGCAAATTTTCCACTCTATTTTGACCTCTCTCCATCCAGTCAATTTTGAATGCATCAAATTGCTCAATTGAATCCCATATATCATTCATGTACTATTTTAACCTCTTATTTTTACATGCATATCGAAATATCACTTAGGATATTACTAACTTAGATTCACCTATCACCATTAGCTTATTTATCCCATGTTTCTCTGCTAATCTCAATCCTCGTAGCAATGCTTCATACCCTACCACATTGTTTGTGCAAACAAAAGACAAAGTGAAAGAGAACTTAAATGTGTTGCTACTAGGTGAAACCAACAATATACTTGCACTTGACCCTTCTTTGGAGCTTGCACCATCAAAATACATCTTCTAAAGGACATCCTTATTAGATAATCTTATAACCTCATTATCATGGGTGGAGGCCACCTATCACTTTCTCTTGGTAACTCTTCCACCTTAAAGTCACTAATTTCAATATCTACAAAATGAATCATATCATCCTCAAGAGCATGCTCAATAATATGTGCTACCTTTGATTCTCTAAACACTTTGACATTTTTACCATCAATTGGGAAAGTAGCATAAGACATATCACATTGCATGCTACCCCTCATGGAAGCACTCCACTTCCTAAAAAACAACATTCCATAGTTGGGTGGGATATCTACCATAACCACACTCATTTTGAACTCTTTTTTTGGGAAAGCAAATAGTCTATAGGGAAGATCATTTATTACACCAGTCACAGGGACTTCCCTTGAGTCCATAACATAGCATTTTCCATGGGTACTATCAACTTTTAATCCCATTTCTTCCATGATATTAGCTAGCATTATATTATTAGATGCTCCTAAATCAATTATATAGTTTTTCAATAAATTTCCCTCAACAATCAATGAAAGAAAAAATGGGTCTATTTTCCCAGGATAGGTTGTCACTGAATTTCCTAGAAAGAATGAGGGATTTCAATGATTACTCCCTCAATCTATTTTTGTATCTTTTCCTTTTCACTCACTCTAGGTGGAGCAGACACCACTAGTTCATTACAGGTTGTAGTAGCACCATTAAGAAGGGCTACTACCTTTTTTTGTGCTCATCAATTCTCATCATTTCAAGCAAAGGAACAGAAACTTTTACTTGACTAAGAAATTGAAACATATCAATAGGAGTATATTTAGGAAAATAATTTGGAATCATACCTTGTTATGTATTACTCTCCCTTTTTTGCTCACTTCTTTTTTTAACTTTAGGCTTAGCATCTTTCTTTGTAGATTCAGAAGAGATTTGGTTTCTCCATATTCTTTTGGATTATCAACCTTCTTGGTCTAGATTTTGTCTCCCTTACTTCACTTGGATTTAAGTACATCCTCTTTTCTATCATATTTTTGTTCTTTTCCTTTCACATTCTTCTTTTTTATGAAGATACTAGCAGGGCTACCTTGGTCACCACCCACTGTTATGTTTCTTAGATGATATGAACCTCTAGCTTGTGCAGCCAAGGTTATTGCATACCTTGAAATTTCTTCATCTGAATGTATCCTTAGAGACACATTATCTTCAGTTGCTTCCAATGCATACACTTCATTATAATTATCATTATCTTCATTAGAAAGGACTTATTGGTGATATGTACTAGTTATATGCCTTTGGCTGTCCACATCAAGTTCATGAGACTCCACATTAGATGAGCATTCATTATCAGAAAAATAAAACCTATCCATGATCATATTTACTTCAAAATCATCCTCGTGAGACTGCTCCTAATATTCCAGCACACCTTCTTCAACTTCAACTAACTGTACAATTGTACATGGGTGAGGAGAATGTGGCACGCAACTGACAAACCATGCACCAAGGGGTCTCATCAGTGAATTTTGCAAAAAAAAAATTGTGAAGGATCAAGTGTGATCTATTCTTGTCTACCTCTCTAATTGTTTGGGACTAGATTTCCATCTTTCCAATTGGTTTTTTAAGGGTAATCTTGAAGTATTAGGGGCTTTTCACTTCTTTGAAACTACTGCTTCCTGTTTCCAAGCCCCTTTTCATTCTTAGCCATAGCGTATTTGATATCTTTCAAAGTATCACTCACTTGATCAATTTTTTTATCATATGTCATATTTGAACCAAAATCCTTTTCATTTTTATCCTTTTGATTGTTTGGATTTCTCAAAATCTTAACATCATCCCTTCTTCCCACTTTTCCTAAAGCTTTCCTATTGCTTTCAATATGCCAAGAAATTATAAATGCATCCCTCAAAGTCTAAGGATCTTTATATCTCATGATATAGGCCATTTTGGTATCAAATGCATTGAAGTAAGTAACAAGACACACTGAATCATTCAACCTCAAATTTATTGGCAGTCTATTCATACCTTTCTAAAATCTAATATTAAAATTAGACACCATTTCATTATGTCCTTCGGTGATATTGTTAAATTCATTGAGCATAAAACTGGGGTTAGTCTCATCTCCATATTGCTCTCTAAAAACTCTCTTGAATCCTTCCCAAGAGCCAATGCTACCATCAGGAAAACCTTTGTACCAATCTCTAGCATCCTCTGTCATAGATTGCATGGAATAACTTCATGACCACATCCTCATGCTCCACCTCATAATCATGATCCAAAATGTTTAGAAACACTCTTGGATGATCCTCACCAAATATTGCATTATTACCAGTGAATTTTCTCAACACATCCCTAATGTCCTTGTCAATAAGATTTGGATATCCAAGAATCCCATCAAAACACAATTGTCTATACCTTTCCAACTGCATAGGCCACCTATGAAACTGGTTATCTCTATCCTCATTATTCATGTTTCTTCTCCACCTCCTCTCTTGAGATCTACATTTTTATTTGTGAACTAATTATGAGTAGTATCATTACTACTACTTGTGTTCACATTCTTAGTATTTTGAGTGTATTGCTCAATATGACCAAAAAATTTTACATCACTTGAGGATGTGGTCTTTATTGTGGACTAAGAAGGATCTTGTGAGCTAGATGCCACAACACCTTCTACTGAGCATGTAGTCTTTAATAAATTAATATTCCTTTTCATCTCAACATTTGTAGCCATGATTTCCATTTTCTCTACTTTCTTCTTGAGAGACTCATTTTATTTCCTTAATCTTTCAATATATTCTAATTTTGGGGGAATGGGGGGCTTCTCAGAAGTGGATTTCTCATTGATAACTAGGTTGTTTTCCTTTGGAATTTGATGGGTTGGAGACATTTTCATTAGGATGTAGAGAAACATCACTAGTAAATTTAGATTTGGTTCAGTTGGTGGTATCATTTTTTACAGGGTCTTCTTTCTTTTTCTTGTCAAGGATCTCAAACACAATAGGACCCAAGTTAATTGGTTTAGGTTCAGCCTAATTCATAAGTCTGATTTGATCTAATTTCCTTATCATGGATTCCCTTTCATTCATGGCATTCCTAAGTTGTTCTTCTCTTTCCCTCTCCCTAATTTTCCTTATCTCAACCTTAATTTGGATCTCTCTTCTAAGAGCATGAACATCTCCAAAAAATTCTTCAAGGTCTAGAAGGGTAATCTATGAACTTGAGTGTGCTTCTAGATCTATTAGGTTATGGGCTTCATTAATGGTTCCAATTAACAAGTCAGGTGACAAAGGTGAATATCCACCGAATGCAGGAGGGATAATGTCACCAACAATAGTAGAATGGGTAGAGGCAACATTTTGATGATGACTCCTACTTCTGCTTCTACTTTTCCTAGGTCTAGAACTATGGATACTTGTAACAATCTTATTATCACAATCATCTCCTTCTTCATGGTCTAATCCTAGAAGATTTTCTTGACTTTCATGCCTACTAGAACTTAGTATAGGAGTTTTATTTTCAAGAACAGAGTGGGGAGTATACTTACTTGTATGTGCATCCTTAGCTTGTAAGGATGGTGGAACCCACTTATTTGAAATTTCAACCTTCTACACCCATTTTCCCATTTTCTTGGGAGTCTTATGGATATCGCCTTCCAACTTTTCTTCTGGGTTCTTCTTCATGTAACCTCTAGTCTTCTTCATCTTTCTTATACAACTCTTTTTCTTCCATATCATCTTAACTTCTTCAAATAATTCATATTGTTGCAAAGAATTCAGAGTTTCCACCTAAATTTGATTGGGAATTGTAAATAATAATGATAATCTTACAAATCTTTAGATGAATTGCACATATTTGCACATACAGAGAACTCCTAAGACAATTCTCAACACACTAAATGGAGAATTTGCAAGGAAACACAAGGACTTGACAAAATTTATGCAAATGACCTTCAAATTGATAAATGGCATGATAATTCAACAAGATTCAGTGATATTTGATAAATATTTGCAACATTTAACACCCCAATGTGGAAAATATATGTGACTCTAATCACAATGCTTGGACAAAGCATATTGGGACAAGCATATTTTCACACAGTCATCCCCAATAGAGTCGCTAATGTGTTCATTGTTTTTAATTGATCATAAAGAATAGTGTAAGGAGAATATATAGAATTTTAGATTTTTTTCTTAGGTTTGAGTTTGTCAATGCATATTTAATTTTGATAGCAATACTAGAAATATAATACAGAATGGTGCCAATTTGAAACCATTTTCTCTCCTATGTACTTGTTTCATGAATTATGAATAATATAATCAAGGATGATCTTATTTGTCTCCATTGATTTCCAGTGGATGTGTATTTTTGTTCTTGATGGTCAATTCAAAGGATTAATGCAAATGATGGAGTGAAGCTATAGGTTCACCCAAATTTAGTGCTAGGATATTAGTAAGAAGTTGTGGTTGAGAATATAATGTTGAAATGTTGTAATGTAGTATTTTTGAATCTTAAATGATGCTATGTGTTAAATTGTTATCATATTTTATAGGTTTTGATATTGAATATGTTCCTAGGATGAGGCGCTGATCTAAGTGAAGTATTCATATTACATTTAGTTCGTCAATTCAGCAGCAAATCACTTATATAAACATATTCTTTTAAATGGATTGCAATTGTTATCATTTTATGTTAAATTTCTCCATTCTCATGCTCTAAATGTAGAGTTGTGTTAAGGAGCATCCAATTTCTTTGATACATTCCATTTTTTGAGCTATTACATGGGAATCCATCTATTATTCACAATGCATTTAGATATTAGGTGTAGAGGTCTTTAAAATACATTGTGGGATCACCCTCTCAGGTCTTGCAAAGCCCAAAGTGTAGGAGGAAAGCATTGTTGCCTTCACTCATTCTTTGTCCAATCCCTTTGGGTTGCTAAGGATTGGAATTGGAAATTCCATAGGAAATTCTGAAGATCGGCTTGGTTCTTGAAAAAAAAAACCAACAATTACTACTCTTATTCAAAGAATAAGTTAAATTGTATTAAAATGAATGAAGGTTTATGCAGTTATATACATGGATCAATAATTATTACTAGTTAAGTCCTTGGTATTAATGGTGTAATGCATCAATGATAGGCATTGTAGTGACAGGATTAATACTATTGTACGTTTTCAATTATAAGGTTTAGGATTCTCCACCCAATGGATAAGGCACTGGTCATTTAGTGTTACAATTTCCTAGATATTTCATAGCAACTACATTCAAAAAAAAAATTATATTTTTAGTATGAATGTATGTCAGTCTTAATGCATAGCATTTTCTCATGTTTAATTAAGATAATGCCATGAAGATTTGTTAGATCTTTAAGGTCTTTTATTTGTTAAACAATTAAAGGAGAATTATCTATTTGAATTACAATATATGTGATAATTAGCACAAGAGTATCATAAGATGCATTGTAAGGATCACCCTCTTGGGACTTACAAAGCCCAAAGTGCAAATGGAAAGCCTAGCAAGATTTCACCTATTCATCAGCCAATCCTCACAATTATCAACCATTGAATTTGGAACATTCATAGATAATTGATGAGATCAATTTGGTTCATTAAAAATAACCAACTTCTCCATGGAGTCAAACTGGTCAATCATACTTATTATAAAATAGGAAGCTTGTTCTCTAAGCTTAGTTTCATTTATAATTCCTTCTTATTTATGCCCATTATATTCTAAACTTTTCAAAAAGTGTTTGGCCAAGGTAATTACTTTTTTATGAAAAAAAATTGGTTTTGACAGTTGCTTGGGATCCAAATTTGAGGATACACAATAGACATGGCATCAAGTATTTCGTCTCAAGGGAATCATTCAAGAATCTCTAAGAAAAGAGATTTTGCAATATATTTTAAAATAACACTTACATATTCAACAATTTCGTTAAAAGCTTCCTTTGTAATAGGTACCTATCTGATAGAGTGTCTAACCCTTGTACAATAGTGCATTGGTATCTCAAATCCACGTACAAAGACACATAACTCCCCACTTACATTAAAGTGAAAATAATTTTTAGGATTGTTCAAATATATAATTAACTACTAGCTTATAAATTTTGGACTTTGAAATGGATAATCTGATAGATATAGATTATTGAGGGTCATGCATGTCATTCTACGTAGTTTAGTATATTCATGAATATACATAGTTCTATCTTGGGATTTTTTCACAAGATTTCTTATTTCATCCAATATGGGGAGAAGACCAAATAAATTTAAGTGTCTCTATATTTCTTAACCTATGTAAGAGTTCAAGAGCTTTGTCTACTATGTGGTGATGTTCATACATTATTCCAATCAAGGATCGAAATTCTGAAAAAAGCTTGTTGTGTTGGTTCATGCAAGCACATCCATATGGTATCAACATCCTTAAGAATCTTGTTTCCTCCTATTATTCCTTCAACAAAATTTTAAAACTCTACAAAATTATTGGAGCTTCGATAGAAGTATGAGTAGAGCTCATGAACTAGATTTTCAACTTTTGATACTGAAAGAAACTTGCTTACAATTTTAAATGCTAAGTTCATTTTGTGGGTCATGCAATCCATGAAAATCATGTGTGGTGAACAAGTAGTTTGTAACTTAACATAAAGATCATTCTATGACCTTAAATTAATGAAGCTCCATCATCTCCTACACGCACCAACTTTTTGGCAATTGTAAAGTCATGCATACCTCTAATTTCATTCAAAGATTTCTTAACTAGTTCAAATAGATTTTGTGATGTTGAAAACTCCTTCATTTTATGAACACATAGTAGATGAGGTTGGAAAAAATTTTGGTGTACAGTATACACATGTATACATACCCAAGAAGTATTATCTACCATAGTAACTTCATATAAATATAATGCAACGAAGGTTGACTGTTTTATTTTTTCCTATAAATCTTGTTTTTCCACCTCAACAAGACAACTTTCCCATTCCCATCTAGTGTTTATTGACTAATGTGTGCAAGGAAATTTAGGAACACCCAAAAAAGATAATAAATTATTATATTCTAGATAGTCTATCATAGGACAACCTCTGGAGAAAATATGAAAAATAACACTCATCTGAACATTGTTTTGCTAGTTGTACTCCTACCATTATCTTTCCAAAATGAGCTTCAATTAACCTCCACATTCTGCAAGCTTCACCATTTTTGCATATTCTCATCATATTCTAGGGCATACTTAACATGAAGACATTCTTCCTTTGATTTCAATCTTACTGCTGATTTTTCATTTTTTTCTATGATTTATTTTTCATAAACTTTACCTATATGCTTTTCTATAGTGTCAAGCTTTAGTTGCAAATTCTTATCTTTTCTATATTTCTAACTACAAATATCACACTTGCATTTTGTTGGAGGTTCATCTTTGTTTGCATTCTCCACTAGTTCAATGAATGGGTACTTTGACACCCAATCAATCCAAAAATTCCTTGTCATATCCCACTCGTACCCCATTTTTTATTTGACTTTTCTTTTCCTCTTCCTTGTAGCATCATCATCTAGGGTGCCAACATTTTCATCCAGGACAATTAACTCATTTTGGCTACCCTAGGTATCCCTTGGAACATATTCTATGGAATTTTCATTAGCATCTAACTCAATTAACTCATTCCAATCTTCCTATGAGGTATTTCCAATACCTTCATTAATAATTGGTGCAAGAGTTGATGATGTAGTTCCAACTTGATTTGATGAATCGGAAACATTGCCAAAGTAAGATTTTATGGTAACTCTACTTTTTTGGCATTTTTATGGCCTTCCTTCACCACCCTAAGGATTCTTACTCTTGTTGCACTTGTTGCTCGACATCTTGATCTCTCACAAAATAAAAGTTGAAAAAAATATCTTCTCAATTTAAGGACATAGAATATAGATCCCATTTCCTACTCAATATCATCTTTAAGATTGAAGCAAGAATGGAAAAGAGATAACAATCATATAACACTATGAAGAAATCATCACTTACCTTTAGGTTTTCACTAACTCATTATTCATTAATGTAACAATGCTTTTAGTTGTAAGTTTGTAACTTTCCTATGATCAAAGTTCCAACTTTTGAATCAAGAGCTCATGAGTCCAGAACTGAATAAAATGTGTAAAAAAAATGATTTACGATTGTATTTATATCAATCCATACTTGTTGAGTTCTAAGGGATTTTTAAATGGTATACTTAAAATTTGGTGAAGCTTATGTGATTATACAATGATACATTTAAATCTTGGGAAAATCAAACCTCGACAGAACACATACATTGTAATTTTGAAGGAAATTATGGCCCTACAATTAGCATGGAATTATTATAGTATTGGTGAAATGGATCCTCATATGCAATTATTTTTTAATTTAATTGGAAAAACGTGTAGTCAAACATAATTTTTTTTTAATGTTATTGGAAAAATGGGTTGTCATACGTAATTATTTGTAAATTTTATTGGTGAAATGGGTCCTCACGCATAGTGAACATTTAATTATGTTGGTGAAACATGTCCTAATACACAATGTCATTTTAATAGTATTGGTGAATATGTGGGTGATTTAATACATGCTTCCAAGATTCCAAGTGAAAATATTAATTAGTCTATTGGAAACACATAGTTTGTTATGGTGAAACTATTAATTACATATGCATCATAAAATAAATTAATGGTGAATTGAAATGCGTTGGATTGTTAATTCATAAAATCCAAGCAATTTGACCACCCTGTTGGTTGCAATATATTTACCAATTTCAACTTGGTCAATATGAACTATTCACCAATTGGTGAAGATTCACTACTAAAAAAATTAGTAGAAACAAATAAGAGGTTGTTTTCATATGTTCAAAAAATAATGAATCATAAATTGATTAAATGAAGATAGGCACAAATGTAAAAAATATCCTAGCAATGATGATGTAAGCGAAACATAAGTTTGAAATCATAGTGTGTAGTTCAACCTAAAAGTGTACATACACAATGAAAGCACAATAGAATTTGTACGTGGAAATTCAATGAAAAGTTCAATTAATATGGGGTGAACAACCCTCTTTTGCCTGAGGAGGAAGGTTGTGAAATCTAGCATCTATTTGGCACAAGTTGAAATGAGTAGGAAATGAACATCTTACCCACCATGAAGTAAAGATGTGCAAGTTGAGGAACAAAATGTGTAGTTCAACCTACAAATTTTTGTGTAGCCTAATATTGTAACGTGCATATTGATATGTAATTACTTGTAGAGATGCATTAAAAATACAAAAAATTGGAAGTCAGGTTCGTTTTACTGCATGTGTATGTCTATTATGTGAGAAGAAAGGTTAAGAAGTTCATCAAAACCTTTGTGAAAATTTTGAATTTCAAAAAGTGTGCTTGCATTACTAACACCAACACCAAAAAAATAATACCTTTGCATTTGTTGATAAAATAATGAATTAGTAATTGAATGAATTAAGATAGGAATAAATGTGAACAAATTTCTAGGAACCATGACATAAGTCATTGCAAGTTGTAAACCATAATGTGGAGTTCAAAGTACAAGTGGACATATAGAATGAAGGTAAAATCACAGCCCTACATGAACATAAATGAAGAGTTCAGATTATTTGGATTGTGCATACCTCTTTTACCTAAGTAGGTAGGTTGTCATATCCAATATTCCATGTAGGGTGACTTGAAATGAGCATGAAACACACATATTACAATGCATGAATTAAAGTTGTGAAGGTTTAAAAACATGATGGGTAGTTAAACCTGCAACTTTCTATATAGCCTATAATTTTAATGTGCCTATTGATATGCAATTACTTGAATAGATGTAGGAAAAATTTAGGAATATAGAAAGATAGGTTAGTTTTGGTGCATGTGTACCCATTATGTGAGAATAAAGGTTAAGAAGTCAACTGAAACCTTTGTGAATGTTGGGATACAGTGTTGTACACCACTGCATAAAATGATTTATCATAATATTGTAATTAAATAATTATTTAGTTGTGATGCACCTTGGTGGTGTGGTTAATCGCACTAGGTAATTATTTAGGGTCCGTTTGATGTTGTATTGTAACATTGTATTATTATTTAATCTGTGGGAGACATGTGATAATAATTTAATATTGGGGAAATATTAAATAATTTGATGTCTTAGTACCCAATGTTAAATAAGGGGTTAGGGGTTTTGTATTCACATGGTTTTGTGGTATGTATTTTTATCTTACCACTAGTTGTATTTTGTGTGAGATTGTGTTTATAAAAGCAAACACATATGTAGTGGTTTAGGTTGGATGAGTGGTTTGGATGTCATTATTGAGTCTTCTTGTGGAGTGCATTTTTGAAGCATGGAATGGGATGTATGGATTCATGTTTGGACATATGGTAATGCATTGGAGGGCTTGATACTTCAGAGGTATTCATTGTAACTCTTGTATTGCTTTATTGTTGAATAATATGATGGAGTATGGATGCTTTTGGAGGCTGGTTTTTTCCCTCTTGAGGATTTTCCCAAGGTATATCTTGAGTTATCTTGTGGCTTTTCTATTTGATCTATGCATTTTGGAAACTTGTATGCATGTTTACCTCTCATGGGTTATGTAGGTAATGGATTAAGATTGTGAGTTTGAATTTAATATTCCCTAACAAGTGGTATTAGAGCTTTCATGGTTGAAGAATTTTTGTTATAAACCTAGTTTGAGAGTTTTTGCAAAGTTGAAGCCATGGAAATGCATGTAGGGTTTGAGGAATTACAAGATATGGAACACATGTTACAGGTGTTTATATGCAGATTTGGGCTTTTGGGTTGTCAATATTTGTTGGGTTTATTGCAGATTTGAAGTTTTCCAAATTTGGGTGCAAAAGGGATTCTTGGTTTGACTTTGAATATGAGGGTTTTGTGGGGGAAATTTCATAGATGACCTCTTGAGATAAAATGGACCTCATGGTTGGATTCAAGTTGGTCGAGAGATGAATTTTGACATAAAATTTGACCTATTTTGGAAAAGTTGAAAAAAAAGGAAAAAAAAAATTAGTAAAAAGGCCAATTTGCCCAATTACCCATGTGCAGGAAATTTTTTGAAAAAAATAATATATATTCTACACAGATAAAAAAAATTGTGCCCTGCAAAATAAAATTCAAATATTAGAAAAAAAATCGGCATTAAAAAAATTATTGAAAAAATATTCGATTGAAAAAAGGTTTTTTTTAAATCAAAATATATATGACTTTGTGGGGGATCTGCAGACCTCACCACACCTTGCGGACCCACTGGTATCACATGGTAGTGCATACCTTACTATACCACTGCTAGTGGTACCCATAGGGTACCCGCTTTCAATGGCTCCCATTCGTATGTTGGCCATGTGGGCTCCCATGACCGATATATATTTTAATACTACCGGATTTTAAAAGGAGTATAAACCAGACTTAAATGCCAAGTTGGATCCGCCATAAAGGGTAGGTTTAAATTGGAGAATTAAATTGAATTTAATTTTTTTTTGGAATCCACCACCGGAGTGCCACCCAAGCACCACCAAGAGGCCAATTTATAGCCATTTTTTTTAAATTTGCATAACTTTTGCACATGATGTCATATTTTTTATTTCGAAGAGGTGTTGGAGATAATTTGTAGTGTATTACATAGTAGTTCATATTTTGTACCAGTTTGAGGAGTTGGTTGATCTTGGTACTTTTTTAATCTCTTGTAGAAGCCTAGGATTCAAGGTACAATTGTGTGAGGATCTGGATGAGTCAAGAGGTGAAACTTTTAGAGAGTACATGTTTTTATATGTTATTTATGATGATATAGTTGATTATCAGATTGGTGCTTCTTGGTATAGGTTTGTAGGTTTTTTTTCAAGGTTGGTACTTTGATGGTGACAAGTACACAAGTTGTCCTCAGTTTTGAGGACATGGTTGGACATGGTTTGAGACTTGGAGTCTTGTATAGGTGATAGTTGAGTGCAAGTATAGTGGTGGCTATGATTATGGTGTCATGGATATGTGGGTACATTTGATACATTGGCACGACATGATCATGTATGTGATTGTTTGGTGGTGACATGGTTTGGTGTTAGGAGATTGTACTTATCTTCTTGATTCTTATTTGGTTCCTTGACTATGATTACTCATTTTTGGACATGTTTGGAAAATCAAATCTTAGGTTGATTTAGTGTTTGATTCATTTAGTCTACATGGTTATCTTCTTTGATATCTCAATTTGCAGTTACTAATGTGATGATGAGTTTGCATGTTTCAGTGATTGGATCTATGAGTAATGCAGATGTGTGGGTTTGCCACTCATTCATTTGTAGTGGGATGACTCGGATGTGGACTATCTATATCCACCAAGTTTGATTCATTGTTGTTGTAGATTTCATTAGTTGGCCTTGTTTGTGGTCATTTATGCATTGGTATGTTGTTTTGAGATTGAGAGGATAGATGATTTGAGTACTTGATTAGTTAGTTCATGGGACTTGTATCATGTGGTTTGATCATGATGTCATGATATCTTGTTACATTCATTGGTTATATACTTTTAGTGGGAGCTTTTGACAATGATAATTTGGCAATGTAGGATTGGTTTGTGATATTTTGATGGCAGTTGTATGTATCTTCTTGGATTGGAGATCTTGGTTTCACTTGTATGTTATTGGAATTTCATTTGAGTGTGTGGAGACCTAGATGATCTTCATGGAGAGGATGGTATTCACGATGCCATGTGTAGCGCATATCATGGTTCAATGGGAGTTGTTGGTAGTAATTTGGATGCATCATTGGGTATGATTATCTTCATTTGATTGGGGATATGATTTCTTGGTTTAAAGTGTATTTGTAATGATTTCATGATATACTCTTGATTCTAGATTAGAGTTTGGAATATTACATGTTCTCTTGAGACCAGGATGTATGTTTTGGTGCATGTGATCTCCTAGGAGGAGATGGATAGATCATGTTGTCATGATAGGTTCCTAATTCTGCAATTGGAGCTTTAACATTGATCATGGTAGTTCTCTTTGTATTGAGTACATTGATCATTTGCTTGATTACTTCATGATGGTGCTATGTTGCATTTGGAGTTTGGCATGGATTGATTGGTTGTAGGTGCCTGTGGATACTTAGAGATGTAGGTGATGGTTGTAGTTCTCTTGTGATTAGAGACATTTGCTTGAGACGGTTACTCTTTGGAGGTTCCAGTAGGAAGATCGAGGAGCTTTCACCTAGTTATGGACCGATAGAGGAGATTGTTCTTGGAGTGAGTCATGATGACTTGGTTATCTTGAAGGAGCATTCTCATTCCCCACTCTTGGTCTACTCAGTAGCTTATAATTTGAGAAGTGTTTTCCCATTATATCTTTCAAATGTGTTATATTTTGTGCTTTAATTTCTTGTCAGATTGAGTTGATTCATGGTGATTGATTATGGATACTCATTTGAGGATTGTTTATCATGAGTTTATATGCTTTATCTTTCATAGATATGGATCTTGAGCTATGGATAGTTAGTTTTGGAGGATTCATTTTGAGGGATATTATGGCACGGTTATCTCCTTGCGCATTTGATTTTATGATGTCATTTATTGATGAGGATTATTAGGAGATGGTTTATGGGTTAATTTCCAACTTTTGGGATGGATACTTTGAGTTTGATCTTCTTGATTAGAGAGGCTTACATCCATGTTGGAATTATTACATATATTCATATGTTGTATGTGATCTATGAGATTGGGTGTTATGGATGTTGTTGAGGCTTTTCATTAGGCGTTATTTAGAATATCATACTTGACACAACATTGAAATTTTGAGGTGTTGGTAGGAAGACATTATGGTTTAAAGGTTTTCTCTCTTCATGGTTCCTTCCTGGATGTTTATGTTTTGGGAGGATGGTGGCAACATGTTGTGAGAGATTATACAACTTATTGGGTTGCATGTGTGGATCATTGTTATTGTTCTTGGTATTTCATGCTTTGATTTACTTATCACACCTTGATGTATAGTGTTTATTGGTAGACTTGATATGCTTTGGAATTACCTATGCAATGGGAGTTCCTGGATATGTATTTTCTTCATTGACAAGTTTTATGCAGGGAGCTTGTGATTGCAGTTTACAGGTTGCATATGTTCTTGGCATGAGTTTACTAATGTATTGATACCTTGGAGGTATGGATGGTTTGATGTATTAGCATGTATTGTGGATGTTATTTCTGATCATGTGTTATTTTCAGTTGATAGCAGCTTGGTTGGAGCCTTTGTTATCATTTGGATTTGATGCATTTCCTCATGGATTGGTGCATCTTCACCTTAGCATGTTCCTTTTCTTCCATAGGTGGAACATTGGAGGATGAGAGGAATTCTTGTTTGAGATGGTGGTCACTTTTTTCTTATTGCAAGTATCTTGATGGAGCACAAGAGCATGTTGGAGATTCATGTGATCTCATGTATGGCTATGATGATGTATTTCATGTATTGATCCCTTATACAATGTACACAACAAGTGGGAGAATGTTGGGATATGGTGTTGTACACCATTGCATAAAATGATTTATCATAATATTGTAATTAAATAATTATCTAGTTGTGATGCACCTTGGTGGTGTCGTTAATCACACTAGGTAATTATTTGGGTTCCACTTGATGTTGTATTGTAACATTGTATTGTAACATTTCATTATTATTTAATGTGTGAGAGACATGTGGTAATAATTTAATATTGGAGAAATATTAAATAATGTGATGTCTAGTACCCAATATTAAATAAGGGGTTAGTGGTTTTGTATTCACATGGTTTTTTGGTACATTGTTTTACCTTACCACTAGTTGTATTTTGTGCAAGCTTGTGTCCATAAAAGTAAACACATATGTAGTGGTTTAGGTTGGCTGAGTGGTTTGGTTGTCATTATTGAGTCTTCTTGTGGAGTGAATTTGTGAAGCATGGCATGGGATGTGTGGATTCATGCTTGGACACATGGGAATGCATTGGAGGGCTTGATGCTTCAAAGGTATTCATTATAACTCTTGTATTACTTTATTGTTGAATAATATGATGGAGTATGGATGCTTTTGGAGGCTGGGTTTTTCCCTCTTGAGGGTTTTCCCAATGTATATCTTGAGTTATCTTGTGGATTGTCTATTTGGTCTATGCTTTTTGGAAACTTGTATGCATGTTTACCTCTCATGGGTTATGTAGGAAATGTATTAATATTGTGCATTTGAATGCAATATTTCCTAATAGTGAAAACCTAAAACGTCAAAAGATGTGATTGCATTGGTTCCACCAACATGAAACAAGTAGGAGGTTGTTTGCATTTATTCAAAAAATAATGAATCAATAATTAACTAAATTAAGATAGGCTTAAAAGTGAACAAATTTCTAAGAACAATGGCATAAGCTAGTTCAGGTTTGAAATCACAATGTCTTGTTCAACCTACTAGACATACACAATGAAAGCATAATATCAATCGTACATGAACATTCAATGTAGAGTTCAAGTAATGTCAGGCACACAACCCTCTTTCACTTGAGGATTAAGGTTATGAAATCCAACCATCCATTTGGCATAAGTTGAAATGAACAAGAAATGCACATCTTACCTAGCATGAAGTAAAGTTGTCTAGGTTGAGCTACACAATGTGTAGTTCAACTAGCAACTTTCTATGTAGATAAAATTGTAAAGTGCATATTGATATATAATTACTTGTAGAGATGCATTAAAAATAATAAAACATTGGAAGAAAGGTTGGTTGTAGTGGATGTGTGTATTTGTCATGTGAGAAGGTTAAGAAGTCAACTGAAACCTCTATGAAAACCTTGAATGTCAAAAGATGTGCTTGCATTGGTGCCATCAACATGAAACAAATAGGAGATTATTTCCATCTATTCAACTAGATTAAGATAGGCTTAAATGTGAACCAACTATTAGGAACCATGACATAAGCCAATGCAGATTGAAACCACACTATGTCATTCAACCTACAAGTGGAAATATATATTGAAAGTAAAATTGCAGTTTTGCATGAACATAAAATGAAGAGTTCAAAATATTTGGAGTGCACATACCTCTTTTACCTAACTAGGTAGGTTTTCGTATCAAATTTTTTATGTGGGGTGACTTGAAATGAGCAGGAAAACTGCATCTTACAATGAATGAACTAAAGCTATGCAGGTTGAACAACATGAAGGGTAGTTCAACATGTAACTTTCTATATAGCCTATAATTATAATGTGCATAATCATATGTAATTACTTGCACAGATGCAAGAAATATAACAAAATATGTGAATACACATTGGTTTTGGTACATGTATATATCTCAAATATGAGAAGAATGGATAATAATGCAACCAAAACCTTGGTGATAACCTCAAAGGAAAAAGAATGTTCTTGAATTTCTCACACCAACCTCAAACAAATAACACATTTTTTGCATGTGTTGATAAAAAATGATCAATCGTTGACTAAATAAGGTTAGGAATTATTGTGTAATGTACATCCTACAAACCATGATGTAACCTTTTGCAAGTTGAACAACAAATTGTGTAGTTCAACCTGAAGAGGAGACACACAATGAAAGAAAAATTGCAACCCTACATCAAAATGAAAGGAAGAGTTCACTCTATTTTAGGTGGGCATACATATTTTATCTATGGATAAAGGTTGTCTAATACAACCATTCATTTTATGTAACTTTAAATAAGCAATAAAAACACATCTTACACAACAAGAACTAAACTTGTGCAAGTTGAACAACACAATGTATATTTGACACTGCAACTTTCTATGTGGCCTAAAATCACAACATGCAAAATGAAATGTATTTAATTGTACAATTTTAGGACACAATACATAATATAGCAACATATGTTGGTTTTGGTGCATGTTTATATCTGGGTAACTTCTACTTTTACAAAATATCTTCTTTGGATATACATTTTTTTGCAACTTTATTTTGTAGTGTCAAAAATTGTCACCCTTGACAATTTCATACTATGTCTTGCTCCCCCTTAAATTATTGGACCTAACTAAACCCCTAATTTCCTAAATTATGCATTCCATGGCCTATAAATTACAAGTGAAAAATAAATGCATTTATCTAATACTTTTCCCCTGACACCTTAACTTCCAGAAAATAGGGTTGGGACATAGACGCCCTATGGTGGAAATGTCCCCCTATTTTTCTTGGTCCTATATTGAATATGTTGGTGTTGAAATTTTATCATTTCCAATTCAAGTTGCAAATGTTGGCTATCAAGAACTAATTTGTAAGAAATTGAATAAATACTTATAAATACCTAATTATTGTGCATTTGAAATCTAACAAGAACTATCTAGAAACAAGAAAACTTTAAGAGAAAGTCAAGAGCATTTAAGAGTAGCATTTCAAAGCTTTATTGCAGCAATCAATATCCAAACATCATGCCAAATCCTATGTGAGTTTATGCATGTTTATGTTATCATATTTTGTGAAGCCTAACCCTTTTTGTAGGTCTCCAAGCAATTCAAGCAAGATCCAAGACATTGAGGTGATATGCATGACTTCAGTACTTCAAGGAAGCCATTGAAGAGTGGTAATTTGGATAACTTCATTGATTCATCATTCCTTCCTATAATTTACCCTTTTATCAATGAAATTGCTATTGTGGAAGTGGAAACACTACCACAGGGTTTGACTAAGGAAAACCCCTAAATGGCACAACCCTTCCTCTCTCTTTGAATGTGTAGGTTTCAAGTTGGGAGGAGATTGAAGGAAGCTTGAAGATCTATTTTCTATTGTTGCATTCAAAACCCTACACCTTGACAAGCCACGAAAACTCACTTACAAAATTATTCAACATTAATCCAACAAATTTATAGGAAAAATTAGGAAGCTCTGATCTGGCATCAAAGGACTGTGAAAATAAATCCAAAATATATCTACAAGGACATAGGCACCCTTTGGAGGCTCTTCCTTTCTTAGATATGCTTGCAAATTTCTGTTATAGTCTATCAATTGTCAAAATATTGCATTCTCATATTAGGGAACATAGTTTAATTAAGTTAATCAAGGAAAATCAATTCCAACCAATTTCCAAGGATCCAAAGGATCAAATCCATATCTAATTGACTCACCTTCATAGTTGAAACTCAATCTAGTCACTTAGTTGATTTGCATCCTAATGTTCTCTTGAAAAACAAAAATTTATCTTAGGGTCTTTTCATTTGATCTTAGGATCAACCTTTTTCTATGTTTCATTTTGGTGAACCTGACCTGTTAATTATATACCTTTTGAAATTTCATCTTAGATCTAAGTTTTTCATTGCATTGTTCACTTAGCGTTTCATTTTTGCATCATAAAAAAGCATAAAAATTCAAAAAAGTTACATATCATATTGCATCATAGGTTTTTATAGGATTATTTTCAATCATTTAGGTCAGATCCACATTCAAAATTACATTCACAATTGTCATTTGTGGTTGAAATCACTATTACACATTTCCATTTGAGTTATATTGTCTTAAATCGAGAAAATTCTATAAAAATACTTAGTATCAAACATGTGTGCACATAGATTTAGAACCCTTAAACAACCTAAAAACAATCAAGGTTTTAGTTTTTTAAACCCTATCTAGGATGGGGACACCCTTGGGCAGCATTGTCCTGCTATTCTTGGATCAACCAAATTTTTCCCACATCTCTATTTTTATGTCCTCAATCTATTTCTGCTTGTTGATTGTTGATTTGGAATTCTTAATTGCATTCATTTAGGCATCTTTCATATAGCTCAAAAAGGTGAAAAAATGCATTGTTTTGTTTCAAAATTGCATCAAAATCATCATTTTCAGATTTTGATATCTTAGAATGAGTCAATTTTTGCAATTTAGTTCAAAGAATTACATTCAAAATTGTCATGTTTATTGTTCAAACATTTTTATACACTTGCATTGCCTTAAATTGAGCAATTTCTAGAAAAATAGTCAATGTCAGATCTGTTTGCAAACAGACCCAGAACCGTAAACAATATCATACACATTCAAACTTTGAATTTCCTGAAACCCTATCGAGAACATAGAAGCCCTTGGAAAACTTTATCCTACTACTTTTGGCTCAAACAAGTTTTGCTCAGATTCCTATTTCTTTGTTTTTTCTTTGCTTTTGTTTTTTGAATTTGGTTTTTGAATGTCTTGTTGTGATTATTTGACCATTTAGTGTTCATCTTAGGTACACTTAGTTTTTTGAAACTCGCATAAGCTTCATGACCTAGTATCCTAATGCCAATACTTTAGCGAGAATTTTTTGTAGACTTATGGATGTAAGGAATCTAAGGTAGAAAAACAACTTCCTACACTAATCTTGAGAGGATAATAATGCAAAAAAATTATAGATATTTAATAGTTATAGAAACTTAAACAAAAATAAACATAAATATCATGCATACTATGACATAGTGATTTAGGTGGGGAAAACCTTTTGACAGAAAACCCCCACACTCCAAAAGTCACCCAATAAATTATTCAATAAATCACAAATATTATAATATACTTATAGAGCAAACTTCTCACAGGAGTATCATCATTCAAAGATCAAGAGACAATATGGTTTCTTATTAAACCCTTAGAATACAGCATCGTCTCTATTGCATCCATAATACAATTCCTTCATAAAATAGGGTTACATTCTACCTGGAAAGATAGGCCAAAAAATATCCACCATTAGATCTAAAACCTAATAATTAATGGTCTATATTTACAATGTATCATTTATCTAATGTATATCGGCCATTTTAGTAGCTTCCTAAAAAATCTAACAAAAAATTATTTACACACATCCCACTCCTCCCCCTTGATGCCATTGTATATTACACCTATCAGTGTAACTAGGAAATATATATATATATATATCCTATCAACAATAACCTTTAAATAATTACAAGGTTGATACATATTTTCCCAAAAAATCTCCCACTTGTTGAACACCTTGCAAGAGCCATGGGAGGGAGTAAACATTGTCTCTTAATTGCTAAGGGTTGAAAGGCCCATAATCTCTGAACTTCTCTGTGCTCATAGGCTTAGTTAAAGAATGAACAACATTCATCAAAGTCTCTATCTTAACCAACTTCACAATACCATCTTCAACCATATCTCTAACAAAATGATACTGTACATCAATGTGCTTGGTCTTGGCATGAAATGTTGGGTTCTTAGCTAGACATCACACTCTAACTATTTCAATAAATTGTCACTACACCTTGTTTTATACCAATATCTAAACATAGTCTCTTAAGCCAAATGGATTCTTTACAAGGATGAGTAGCTACCATATACTCTGCTTTAGTAGTGGAGAAAGAAAATACAACCTATCGCTTACTCATCCAACTGATTGCACCACCAAATAAAGTAAACACATAGTCATTGGTGGATTGTCTGCTATCAATATCACCTGCCTAGTCTGAATCCACATAACCATGAATATCAAGGGAAATCTCATCTTCAGTCACACTACTATGATAGCACAAGGAATAATTTGAGCTACCACACAAATATCTAAAGACTCTTTTAACTGCATCCCAATGAACTCTACTAGGATTAGACATATATGTGGAAAGAAATCCCACTGCTTGGGAAATGTTTGGTCTAGTAAAAACCATAACATACATCAAACTTCCAACTACACTTTGGTAAGGCACTCTACTCATGTCTTCCATATCTGATGGAGATGTTGAACAATCTTAAATAGATAACTTTGTTGCAACTGAAATAAGAACACATAATGGTTTACAATCATGCATGTTAAATCTCTATAAAATTGAATTGACATACTTACTTTGGCCAATCCATAGCTTTTTGTTCACTCTATCTCTCTTAATTTTCATCCCAAGAATATGTCTAACTACACCAAGATCTTTTATTTCAAATTTAGCAACAAGTTGAGATTTTAGTTCTAAAATCATACCTTTCGCTTTGCCAATAAATGACATATCATCAACGTATAATGCAATAAATAGGAAATGATCACCACCATTTTTATAATAAACACAATGATCTGATTTAGAACTCTCAAATCCCAAACTCAACACATATGTATCAAAATTTTGGTACCCCATCCTAGGACTTTGTTTTAAGCCATACAAAGATTTCTTCAATTTACAAACCAACTTACTTTTTCCTTTCACCACATAGTGCTCTAGTTGTGCCATATAAATATCCTCCTCCAAGTCACCATGAAGGAAAGCAATTTTCACATCCATTTGCTCAACCTCTAAATCATAAGCAGTAGCAATAGAAAGAAAAAATCTAATGGATGTCATTTTTGCAACAGGAGAGAATATCTCACCATAATCAACACCCTCAACTTGAGAGTAACCTTTTGTAACCAACCTTGATTTGTACTTCTCAATACCTCCATCTAAACCAATCTTTTTCTTGAACGCCCATTTGCAACCAACCATTTTTTGTCCTTCAGACAATGGTACAAGATTCCATGTATCATTCTTTTTCAAAGATGTCATTCCTTCATCCATAGAAATCTTCCAGGATTCTGCATCATTCATACCTAATGCCTCTTTTACAGATTTAGGTTCATCCATGTTAGTATTCAAAGAAAAAATACATCTCCAATCATCAGGTGTATACCTTTCAAGTGGTTGTCTATTCCTTGTATACCTACGAACAAGTTGAGTTGGAGGTTCTTCCTCCTCTTCTAAAGATCTAGAGCTAGATGAGCTCTCCTCAACCTCTTGTCTATCCTTGGGGCTTGATTCAACTTTCTTAGGTGTAGAAGGAAATTGAATCACATCTTCATGTTTACTTTGTTCTAGTTGCAATGTAAAGAAGAAGGCTTAGTTTCTCTAAAAATAACACTTCTACTATATATTACCTTTTGTGCAATAGGTTCCCAAAGCTTGTATCCTTTCACACCATAATTGTATTTGATAAAGATAAATTTCACAACCTTGTTCTCCAACTTTGTTTTCTTCTCCTTAGGCACATGTGCATATTCCTCGCAACCAAAAAATCTAAGATGTCTTAATGAAGGCTTGTGACCCGACCATCCCTCTATAGGCATCTTATCAACAAGAGCTGATGTAGGAGACCTGTTAATCAGGTAACAATCAATGGCAACAGCTTCAGCCCAAAACCTTTGTTCTATGCCAACACCACTACACATACTCCTAGCCTTCTCCATCAATGTCATGTTCATTCTTTTTGTAACTCCATTCTATTGTGGAGAATACAGAGTTGTCTTTTATCTATGAATACCACAATCTTTACAAAATCTATCAAAATCATTAGAGAAAAATTCATAGCCATTATCAATCCTCAAACATTTTTTTTCTTTCCAATTTGTAACTCAACCATTACTTTCAATTATTTAAATCAACTAAAAACTTTAGATTTACTCTTTAGAAACTATTCCCATTTCCTACTATAATCATTAATAAATGAAACATAATATGTGGATTTACCAATTGAAGGAACATCTACAAGACCAAACACATCAAAATGAATAAGATCCAATACACCACAAGATTTATGAGAACTCAAGTAAAACTGAATGTGGTTTTGTTTTACATAAATGCAATGCTCACAGAAATTGAATTCAGGCTTACAATCAAACAAACCTTCAACAAGGTTTTTATTTTTCAAGGTCCTTAGACCCTTTTCTTCAATGTGGCCAAGTCTCTAGTGCCATAACATATTTTTCTTTGTAGTTAACTTTGTTTTAGAAGAAAGAGCACCCCTAGGTACCCAAAATCCATGACCATCTACTAAAGGTGAAACCCTCACTTCTTCCACTGACTTTCTTTTCACAAAAGTAATATTGCACTCAACAGTGCATGCATCAAGCTTATACAATGTGTCATATCTGACACCTCTAGCAATCACCATAGAACCTCTGACCATCTTTCCTCCTACATCAAAAAATACTACCTACACACCCGCATCTATTATTTTTCTTACAAATAATAGATTTTGTGCTAATCTAGGGATATGTAACACACCATTCATCCTTTTTATTCTACCATCAGGAAACCTCATTTTAACTTTACCACGACCAACAATGTCTAAATGAGAACCATCACCCAACTACACCTTAAACCTCCATAAAATTCTTCATATTCATAAAACCAATCTCTATTAAAAATCATATGGAAAGATGCACCTTAGTCGATTAACCATGCATAATTACTTGCACAAGTTTCCAAAGCTACAATGAATGCATCGTCCTTCTTGAACTCAAAATCATAATCAAATTTCTTCTTTTTCTTCTTCTTTTCTTCATTGCATTCCTTACAAACATGTCCAGGCTTACTGCAATTCCAACAAGTAACTTTGGACTTTCTAGGAGATTTAGATGTCCCCCTAGACTTGGATTTATCACGCTTCTCATTCTTCTTGCCTTTTTCCTTAGGTCTTCCATGAACATTTAGGGCCTCCTTGGTAGTGATGGATACCTTCCTCATCTCTTCAAAAAGAAAATAACACACCACATCTTTAGTCTTCAAAATAATAGAAGTACTCCCAATAGCCATAACAAGAGAATCCCACAAATCAGGAAAAGAACAAAGCAAGTTCTAACATTTCTCCTCCTCATCCATTTTGACACCAATGGATGCCAATTGAGCCACCAAAATATTGAATGCTTTTGGGTGGTATGTGATTCATCCACCCTCTTCCATTCTCAAGGAATACAATTTCTTCCTAAAGAAAATATTGTTCACTAAATATTTGGCCTGATACATCTGACCAAGCTTCTTCCATAGTTTATGTGCAGAGGTCTCCTTGTGGACATTAATTAAAATAGAGTCTTCCAAACACAATTTGATTAGACCCTTGGCTTTACGTTCCATAACATCATATTGAGCAACCTGGGAAGGATCTGCATGCCTTGAAACATTCTCATCAACAACATCCCACAGATCTTGATCTACCAACAAATCCTCCATCTTCAACTTCCATATTTCAAAATTATTTCTAGAAAACTTATCCACCTCTATTCACCTTGATGAACTTTCCATCTGAAAATTCTTGTAACAAGATCACAAAATCTCTTTTTCACAAGCTCTCACTCAAACCTAGATTAGTCCAAAAAAAACCCAACAACCCACAATTGAAACCAAAGGTGATCAAGCTCTAATACCACTTGTAAGGAAGATAAGGTAGCAGAACAACTTCCTACACTAATCTTGAGAGGATAATAATACAAAAATTTTACAAATCTTTAACAATTATAGAAACTTAAACATAAATAAACATAAATATCATGCATACCATGACACGGTGATTTACGTGGGGAAAACCCTTTTGGGAGAAAAACCCCACACTCTAAAAGCCGCCCAATAAATTATTCAGTAAATCACAAAGATTATAATATACTTGCAAAGTAAGCTTCTCATAGGAGTATCACCACTCAAAAATCAAGAGACAACATGACTGCTTATCAGACTATCAGAATATATCACTGTCTCTACCGCAATCATAATACAACACCCTCATAAAATAAAGTTTCATTCTAGGGTAAGACAGGCCAACAAAATATCCACCATTAGATCTAAAACCTAATAATTAATGGTCTAGACTTATAGTGTATCAATTATCTAACGTATGTCATCCATTTTAGTAGTTTCCTAAAAAGGTTAACAAAAAATTCTTTACACGCATCCCACTCCTCCCCCTTGATTCCATTGTATATTACACCTATCTGTGTAACTAGGAAATATATATATATATATATATGTATATCTATGTAACTAGGAAATATATATATATCCTATCAACAATAACCTTTATATAATTGCAAGGTTGAGACATATTTTCCTAACAATGGAATTCCCCATTGTTGTTACATCTGTTGTGGATCCTAAGTTTTCCAAATCTTTCATGCAAAAGTGTTGTCAATACTCAACCCATTTTGGACTATATCCCTAATTTTTTCATACCAATGACAACTTTACAATCAACCATTTTTATGAATGTTGAAATTGTTGTTTCCCATGTTCCCAAAGACAAACTCAAAAAGTTGGATAAAGAACTAGAGGGACTCCAAGAATATTTGAGCATTGAATCTCTAGTTGGCCTAACAATTCCTATAGTGGATAGCTTCAGGAAACTGATTAATGATGTTCAAGGATTAGAGGGTTTACATATCATATCCCATATAGTTTATGCTAACATACCTGCAATGGCTATGTGTGCTCAATTTTTGGGATACACTCAAAGTCAATTAGGAAGTCAAATCTTCCTCCCCAAATATATAGCCTTTATTCCCACATACACAAATCCAACTTTCACTTCAACAATATAGCAAAGCATTGGAATAACTCCAACCTTAGGCCTTTCCACTAGGAATCCTTATGGTTTTGGGTTCTCATGTATATTACACCTCAAGTTTTATCCCCCTCATAAATTTATTACATAGTATTCCAACAAGCACATACATAATCCCGCCATATTCACTACATTCCCAAAACATGTCAACTAATGATTCCATCATAAACCAACTTTTGCAAAATGTAACCTCACTTCAACAACAAATCTCCACATTGAACCAAAACCAAAATGGACAACCATTGCAATATGTCAAAATAATACCATTGTCATTTGAAATTTTGAAAACACCTATGCCACAAAACATATAGATACCTCAATCTGACAAGTACAATGGTAAGGGATACTCTAGCAATCATATATTTGCATAGAGTTCCTTGTGTAGTGACTTCATTTTTGAAGATAAACTCCTAGCTAAATTATTTTCTAGGTCATTAAAAGACATGTGTTTGGAATGGTTTTTTTCATTATCAAATAACTCAATCCACTCTTTCAATGAACTTTTTGATGCTTTCTTCCAATATTTCCAAGTAAATATTGGACCTAAAATTACACTAACTAATTTAGTGTGATGCAAATAAAAGGAAAATTAAAATATAATAGACTTTATATGGAGCTATTAGTTTATTTACTCATAATTCAATCTTACTCTTCCTAATGCAGATGTTTAAAGAGTGTTTATTGAAAACTTGCAACCAGGAATAAGAGATAAAACCATATTGACGAAATATACATCCTTTATACACTTTTGTATGACCCTTCAAGATTATCATAATTTGTTCAATTAGTATGAAGAGACATCTTCATCAACTCCTGTTGAGAAATCAGAATCTATACTCCAAAACAACTATCAACCATTCAAAAATCAAAACAAGAACTTTATCAAAATAATCACCTCAAACAAACAACCACATTGAACCACAAGTTGTAGCCATAATTTTAACCCAATATCAATTTAGATTGAGAGATAGACAATTTACACAACTGCCTAATTCCCTTCATTCGATCATGTTGCAACTTTTGAACAAGAACTTAATCCAATTTCCTTGAATTATACTTGTGGACACAACCAAACCTATACCTCCAAGTTTCAATATAAAAGCATTTTGTCAATATTATCACATAAATGGATATGATATGGAACAATGCATAAGTCTTAGACATGAAATTTAAGACCTTTTTTATTCTTATCACATCTAGTTGGGTGGTGTTAATGATCAAGGGAATAAATTTGTTTACCCACCTAATCAAAACTTACAAATTTTTACCAATAAAATGACAAACCATTCATCTAAATTTGCACAAGCTTATAATGTTAAGAATGATGAGATGAATGTTGGTAAACTGATGGCATGAATAATGATAAGAATGATGATAAGAGTGGTAATTAGAATGATCTACAAGAAATGTTCACTCTCATAGATGTTCAACCTTGTAAGGGCCAAACCACTTTGTTATCCGACATTTCTTTCACCCATATTGATGCATCCATACATGTGCCTGATGGTCCTCTCTATATCATCGAATGTATTAATGACAATCCTACAATTGGGATACTCATTGATCCCATGTGTGTAGAGAATGTGATCACTGAGGAATTCTTGTTTGTGCATGGACTTTATGAAGATTCTTATGAACAATCGAAAGCACGGTTGAAAAATCGTGATGGTTTTTCTCACTCGATGATAGGTTTGATCACTCTCCCTCTTAAATTTGGATTGAAACAATTATATGTATCATTCTCCATCATCCTAATTTTGGAACAATTCTATGTGAAACTAGGCTATCCATGGTTATGCTCCATGAATGTTGTCTCTTCAATTATTGACAAGTGCATAAAGCTCCCATTTGAAAACCAAATTTACAGTGCATCATAGTGGGTTTAATCCTTTTTCCTCCAATGGAAACTTTTCATTGGATTTATTTTGGCCTCAACCTATGGAACCTATTAAACCTTGAGAGTACTTCTTTTTTAGGTCATATCAAAATTTTAAAGCAAAGCGCATAAGAGAGTTATCCTTTAGAAATATTCTTGAGAATGATAAGGCTATGGTTGTTTCCCCCACCTCACACATTGTGGATGAACCCATACCCAAAGAAAAATTTCTTCCTAATTCACAAGGTATTTATGCTAGAGTTCCTCCACCTATATCATACAAAAGACCAAGAGACAATAAAAATATTACTTATGTGCCATAAAAAAGAAAAACAAGTGTATAGACCTAAAGAGAAATCAGTTTCCCAAACCTCGATGGTTCCTTCAGTTCCTCCCTTAAGGGAAGAAAATATACCAATGGTTGAGAAACCCACTCTTACACCATTACAACTTGAAAACCAAAATAGAAGAAACATAAATGCTAGAGACTGTAGGCATAAACGTCATGCTATTGCTCATCAATTGGAAGAAAAGATTAAAACAACACCCCATGATCAAACAACTATGAAAACAAACGAAGATGAACTACAACTTTCACTAAAACACGACATTGAACCTTCCATGTCTCAACCAAAACAAAAACTAAAACAAGAACATACAACTAAAATTGTCATAAAACCTCCCAATGTGATTAATTTGGATGATGAAGATGAAATTGCTAAAATTGATGAACAAGTGAAAAATGAGCTAAATTTGTTATTTTTAAAGTTCATGAATTTAGATGGGGGAAATCATGATGATCCTCCTAATGAGAGTGACCCGCCACGTGTTGAACCTAGAGATGCTTTTAGTACAGCTCTTATTGTAGTCCCTTTGGCTAGTTGTCTTCCTTCTGTATATGATGAGAAAGATTAGGATGTGGACAACTTTTTTTAGGTCGAATCGCATGTGTGGTACTCTATTGTGTTTTCTTTATTTGTTATTTGTGTTTTCTTGCACATGATGTGATCTCTTGTGTTGTGTTGCTTGGAATTTCTTTATGTTTTTGAGTTTTATTTGGATGACCCTTTTTGCTTCATTGGTGCAAGGATACAAGGAAAACAAATATGTCGTGATATTCTTCCATTTGTATCTCCATTCTTCTATTTTTCATGAACTTTATTCCTTTTTTCCTATGTTCTCCTTTTGGGTACAATGCAAAGTGTTGATACATTTAGGTCTCTTCCATGTTGACCCAAAAGTGTGTTTTCTCTCTTTATGTGTCATTCTTCCATTTTGTTCATTTTTCCACTAGTATTTTGGGAATGATGTCAACTTTGAGCTCTATTATATCATTGTAGCAAAGACGTATACTAACTCTAGATTTGTGGATCCCTTATTTGTTCATCCTTTGTGTTGTTTTTTGCATTACATTTGGGCCCAACCCCTTATTGTGACATAGCTTTATTTGGAAAGATATCATTGGTATAGGGCTTTCCAAATAAGCTCTCATGACCTTTCATTGCATGGAATTTATCATTTTTCTACCTTAAATCAATTTCTCATAGCATAGTGTTTTGCAATTTCTTTTTAAGATGGGGGCATACATTGGCATTATTTTCTTCACTTTGTTCACATGCATTGGATTAGTGGTGCATTGACATTGGCTTCATTGTGTTCACACATGTTGGACATAGTCATGTGTTGACATTGGAATTATTTTTGCTTCACTTTGTTCACATTTGTTGAACTTAGCAGTGCCTTATCAAAGTTATTAGGAAGTATAATTCCTGACCTATGATTATGGGTACACACCTAGTGAATATCAAACTTCACTAGCCTGTGTTGCCTTATGTTTGTGATTCCCCTAGAAAATATCAAACTTTTCTATTATGTGAGTCATGAACACCTTTGGTGTGGATCCTAGCATAATGCAGCTTTCTATTTCGTGATTATCCATACCCTCCTTTTACATTTTATTTTGACATTGTATATGTTTGTGTATGTTGTCTTGTTGCATTTCATATATGTGTGTAGTCTTTTGTCCTTATGTTGTCTTTTGATGGGATCTTGGATCCTGGGGGCTTGTGTACTCCCTCTAGATCCTTTTTCATCCTATATTTTTAACATTTGGACAATCAAACCCCTCTTGACATAAATTTAATACTTCAATGTGATTTTGAGCGTAAGTTCAGACTCTCACTAAAGTGGGGGCTAAATGTAGCATCAAAAATTGTTTCCCTTAACAATTTCACACTATGTCTTGCTCCCCCTTAAATTATTGGACCTAATTGAACCCCTAATTTCCTAAATCATGCATTTCATGGCCTATTTTTAACAATTGCCAATAAATTGCAAGCAGAAAACAAATGCATTTATCTCATACTTTACCCCCAACACCTTAAATTCTAGAAAATAGGGTTGGGATAGAGATGCCCTATGGCAACAATGTCCGCCTATTTTTCCTAGTCCCAAATTTGAATATGTCGGTGTTGATATTTTATCATTTCCAATTCAAGTTGCAAATGTTGACTATCATAATCTAATTTGTGGTAGATTAAATAAATGCCTATAAATACCTAGTTATTGCATCATTTGAAATCTATAAAGAACTATCTAGCAACAAGCAAACATTAATAGCAATTCAAGAGAATTTAATAGTAGAATTTTAGAGCTTTATTGCATCAATTCAAGAGCCAAACATCATGTCAAATCCTATGTGATTTTATGCATGTTCATGTTATCATTGTTCATGAAGGCTAACCCTTTTTGTAGGTCTCCAATCAATTCAAGAAAAATCCAAGACCTTAAGGTGATGTGCATGACTTCAATCCTTCAAGGAAGCCATTGAAGGGTGGTGAGTTGTAGCACTTTGTTGATTCATCATTCCTTCCTATCATTTATCCTTTTATCATTGGCATTGCCATTGTGGAAGTGGAAACACTAACATGGGGTTTGACTAAGGAAAACACCCAAATGGCACAACCCTTCCTCTCTCTTTGAATGTGCAAGTTTCAGGTTGGGAGGAGATTGAAGGAAGCATGAAGATCCATTTTCCATTGTTGCATTCAAAACCCTACACATTGACAAGCCACAAAAACATAAAATTATCCAACAGTGATTCAATAAATTTGCAGGAGGAATTAGGAAGCTCTTATATTGCATTAAAGGATTGCAAAAACATATATCTAAAATATACCTACAAGTACATGGATGCCCTTAAGCGGATCTTTCGTCTTATTCGCACTATCTCCAAACTTACAAGATAGGTGCGCAGAGCTTTGCATTTCTCATATCTACATGCAATTTTTTGTTGCAATCTCTCAATTGTTTGAATCTTACATTTTTATATTAAGGCACATAGTTTAGTTAGGTTAATCAAGGAAAATCAATTCGAATCAATTTCCAAGGCTCAAAAGGATCAGATCTAGGTTTGATTGACTCACCTTCGTGGTTGAAAGTCAATATAATCACCTTGTTGATTTGCATCCTAATGTTCTCTTGAAAAAGAAAAATTGATCCTTCCTACTTTCACATATTTTAATTACAATGAATAGGTGAGGACCCTCATCACTAAGCTAGAATTATATATGAAACAATTGGTAGTGTAAGTGAATACATTTGCTTGGAGTCAAATAGGAAGAATGAGCATAGCCCACATTTGAATTGAAACTTTCCTTGATGTGATATTCAAATTTTATTGAAAAGAATGGTATATACTACTACAAAGGAAAGGGTTTCCCATAGAGTCCATGAATTTTTTTTATGATTCATCATTATGGTGAAGAAAATATATGGTAGATTGTACACTAATTTAGTGCTATATAATTGAATTGAATTTTAAACATAAATGTAGATGTAGGTATAAGAATATTGTTAGAATTGGCTATGGTTGCCAAGATCTTGAGACCAAATGGAAAACACAAAGAGAGAGAATAGAATGTGACAAGAATAAATTATATTCTTATCAATATGATTTAATGATATGTGTTGTACAATGTAGTAGAAACCCCTTGGTTATATAGCCAAGGTGAGATACAAGATGTCATAGGATTATGACAAGTGACATAATCATATGACATGAGACAACTAATCACACTTACCTGGGTCACATGTGTTACAATTTGAAAGATAAGATTACTACTAATGACAACTAACACCTTCTAGAAAGATTCCTTCCTAGGACCTAAGTAAACTTAACATGTAAATAAGTCACCTAGTAATGAATTAACTAGGTACAAGACTTTATTTACACCAAAAAAGATGAAACATAGAAAAAGGTGACCCTAAGATCTAATGCAAAGACCCATGAGTTCTAGTGTTGTGTCTTGCATAACCAATTGACCATACAACTTTAGACAACTTCTAACTAAGTATGACCAATCTAACTGGATTATGCAGTCTGAAACATTGTGAATCAACCAATGCAAGCAGAGATGTTTGCATTACTTTGGCTAAATTTTTAGAATAAAATAAACACTTCCATAGGAAATGTAGTCATGAGTTCACACACCTCTAACTCGACTTGGAAATGACCTTACACTTAAGGTTTAACACATGGTTGACTTGTTTGATTGTGTACCTAATTTGTCACATGGATTTACAATAAAAAAATATATCTTTCTATGGTCGATAAACTACTAAGGTCATGGAAACATATTCCTAACAATGAACATTTGTATTGTGTACTCGCAACATTTCAGACTATGCCTACCACTACTTGTTCATAACTTTTTGCATTTATTTCCAACAGTGAAATACTCTCCCATTTTTCACAATAAGACTTATGAAAATCTTCTATAAGTTGTTGAACTTTCAAGTAATGAATATTGACTCGAGACATCTTATCTATCTCATGAGTTCTTATCAACTTGTAACACAAGTAAAATAAAAAAATTTCCTCAATAATATCAAAATAACTTCTTCATAAATAATTTTGATTTTTCTATGTTTTCCTCTCATTCTACATACAAGAACACGTTTTATAATGTTGATAAATGTACAGTATATTGCCAAATTATTTTTTAATTATAAGAACATAATTATAGTGTTTAAACCTTTTAAAAACTCTTAATATTAATCTAATTTCTTTCAGTCAAAACATGAATATAAGCTTCAAGCTTATCATACAAATTTATAAATATATTACAAAATATTATTTGAATGCTCTCTCTATATATCTCTCCATATATGTATATACATGTATATCAATTTGCTTATTTATTTTCTTGAGTAAATAGAATAATTTATTCAACTTATCACAACAGGGTAATAAAACTCTTCTCTATTGTCTTATACAATCCTAATAAAGAATTTAAATAATTTCATGCATAGGTCTATAAAAATCAAACTATTTTATCTCTAATCCTTCAAAAATAATTAATATATAAATTCATATTAATTCCTTAAATCTAAAACTTCATCTACATAATACCAAAAATAAAATAATGAAAACAAATTTTGTGTCCATGCCTATAATAATATTGTACTTGTGCACTTCCAGATGTTCAATGTACAACTACAATACTCCAATCCAACTTCTCCAAGAACCCAAAGCTTGCTACAAATCTGAAACTCTACTCTTCCTTGTATATTTCCTCAACATAAACCTTAGATAACAACAAATTGAATTCTCAAGACAAAAATCCTTGAAAACTGCCAACATCAAACATATATATTAACCTCTAAAAATCACAAAGCTCCTCTCCTCAAGAACATATGACTACACCTCTCCTTTACCTCTCACATCAATGAGAATTAATGAAAAATAATAATCATAATGCTCTCTAAAACCTTTGACTTTTTCTCAACAACCACTTCTAACAATATAAAAAAATACTTAATGGTACGCCCTCCATTCTGCCCTCATCGAAGGAACTGATATCACATTTAAAAGGCAGGAATACATCCTACGATGGAGGCTTGTAGCCTCCATGTGAGGTTTATACAGTTTGATTTTATTTAATTCCCATTGCATGCTTTACATGGTATGCTAACTACTACTTAACAGTTGTGACCTCCCTTAATCCAAGTCATTGGCTTTAATGCAAAAAAATATAATATATTATATATATGTTCCCAATTATTCATGTATATATCATATTCATATATATAATATTTATATATTTATACATATATTATATTTTTTTTTAATTATTTAAATAATAATCAACTAAATATTTATTGATAGTAGGTAAAATATAAAGATGAAAATGAAACAACATATCACCTTTTTAATTGCAAAAGACTAGGCCAAAGACCATATATGAATTAACCTATTCTTACAACTTGACCACACTAGTCACGACACTTGAAAAAATCAACGATAATATTGGGATTACTTACTTGGATTTGATACAAAATCCTACGTGAGTGTGCATTCAACTCAATTGGCATTAACCCATTTGTTTACCCTTGTTTATACTCTTCTCTTTGGTGATACTCTCCCTCTCCATCTAGGAGGGTAAAATACAATATTACATTCAACTTAGAAGGCCAACAACATAGTTAGTCTGCTATTAGTCATAACATAATAATCGTTGATTAAAAATATAATCATTAAAATTGAATCGCATTGCATGGCATTATAATTTCATCAAAATATCAACTGACATATAATCATTCACTAATGTCAAAAACATGTTGTTTACATAAAATTTAAAGGTAATTGCAAATCAAAATTTGGAGTGTGAAGCAAAAAATATTTTTGGTACAAAATGAAGAATAGACTTAAAATATTTGACCTGATTGAAGGAATGAAAAAAGAAAGTAAAAATATTTGGTATACATGGTGCAACTTCCAAAGATGAAAAAAGAGAATTTATAGTAGGTTGGGTAGATTCTATGCCAATAGAGAGTTTTTCAACTTTGATCAAATAGAGGGAATAATAGGGTAAAAGTGTACCTATGGTCCTTGTTGAATCACCACCTGGTTAGTGTAAAGATCTTGATAGACAACAAAGACCAAAAAACCATAAGGGAGATAAGAAATTTATTTTGAATACTAGCCTCTTAATGGATGAGAACTGCAATGAGGCCATATTCAAAAGCTAGTAGCTCCTAAAAACTCTTTGAGGATACAAAATTATAAAGATTAAGGTTTAAAAAATAGGGGAAAATTGAATTGGATAAGTCATGGATACAAAGGATCCAAATTTTTCTTCAATTATATAAAAGAAAAAGAAAGAAAAGAGAAGGTGAGATATATGTGGGATAATAACTACATGGTGAATTACCAAGAGGAAACAAAAAAGTATTTCTTCCAATTATTTAAAGACTTGTTCACTTATGAATGTGGTAAAACACAAGAGTGTAATGCAAAGAATGCCTACAAGAGGTTAATTCCAAATAAAATTCTAGAAGAATGTGTAGAAATTTTAAGCAAGGAGATCTCTAAGGAGGAAACTGAAAAAACCATTCAAAGATTAAATAATGATAAATTGCCAGGGGCAGATGGATTGCCAATAGAGATAAAAATAATAAAAAATAGGTGTGTGATGACTTGCTATAGGAATGCAATGAAGCTATCAATAGAGGATCGCTAGGGAGCAACATTAATAAGGGTATAATTAAACTAATACCCAAAGATGGTGACAAAGCCTTGATTAAAAACTAGAGACCAATAGCCTTGCTTAATGTCTCTTATAAAATTTTGGAAAAAATTATAGCATTAAGATTGGTTGAGATCTTCCCCTCATTCATCAACTACACCCAAACAAGATTTATAAAATTAAGTATATTCTAGAAAACCTTCTCACAAGCTATGAAGTGATGGACTGGGCAAGGTGCTCCAACTAGAATATAGGCATGCTTCTCCTAGACTTTGAGAAAGCATATGACATGCTAGAATGGCAATTTATATAACAAATTGTGTCAAATGATAAACACATTGATGAAATATGAAGTAGCTCAAATTGAAGTAAACAAATAATTAACAAAATAATTTGAACTTCAAAGGTCAATAAGTCAAGGATTTCGTTTTGTCCCCTCAAGCTATTTGTTATTGATTCAGATGTTATTTTCCATATAATAAGATATTATTCAATAATCCCAAGAGATAAGGGCTTAACTCTACCAAATAAAGAGGATCTCATATATATACAGTTTGTAGATGGCATTACAGTGTTTATAAAACTAGATGAGAGAATTTCAAAAATCTAGTGGAAAAATTAGATCTATTTTGTATGGTAGCTAGGGAAAAATTATCAAAAGTAAAATCCATAATGTTAAGTTGGGAAGCTTACCCACCAAAATGGTTTGAAAATTTTGAATTTCAATATGGATGTCCAAATAAGTAGGTTAGATACATGGGTATACTATTTGTGGTAAATCCATGCTTAAAGGTCATGTGGGATTGGATAAAGGAAAAGATTGTAAAAACACTAGGATGGAATAAACAATTCCTAACCTTAACAAGTAGGATTCAAATTTTTCAAAAGATACTTTCTTACAATGTGTAGTATTCTTCGGTGTGGATGTTTTGTAATTACCAAATAAATGAGATTAAAAAAAGATCAGAAATTTTTTACAGTCTAAGGGAAAAGGAAAAAGTAAAAAGCATGTAGTCAAGTGGGAATGGTGTTGCTTAGAAAAAAGTGAAAGAGGTCTAGGACTAAAAGATTTAAAAAAGAAAGGCATAGCCCTGGCAGTTAAGTGGATTTGTAAATTCCTTAAAGGAAAGAAGCCCTAGAAAATTCTTGTTAAAAATAACATCCAAAGAGTTGTTCCGAAATGAGCTAATTCTTGGAAGCATATCCCTCTATGTGACCTCATATTTGGTAAATTCCCTATTTCCACTGCTAGTTCCAATGGGTTCAAAAGTATATGGAAAGCTTGGAAACTAAGTAGAAGTGAGATAATTAAAAAAATACATTGATAAAGTATATTCTATGAGATCTATATGGTGGAATGATTATAATAAGAACAAGCCCTTTGCTTTACTTCAAAGACTTATTATTTAATAGGCAATTAAAATAATAAGTCTTTGAAAGTTTGAAAGTGTGGAACAAGAAAGGTATCCAAACTTTCAAAGACTTATTTAACAAGCAATTAAAATCTTGGGATACTCTCAGTTATGAATATAGTTTTCCTCCAACACACTAGATAACATACTCTATAAGTAAAGAAAAAATCAAGGATTTGAGTTTAAATACAATAAGCAATTCCAAGAGGGACAACTTAAAAGATTTTAATTGGATTGCAAATTAAGAAATAAACAATCTGAAGGAAATATATATATATAATGCTATAAGAGAATATCCTAACTTGACTAGCCACTTAAATAATTCTTAGAATCTAGAACTAAATATCAAACAATGGAGAAAAATGTTTAACCATTTATGGAGCAACATGGTAGAACAAAAACAAACCTATTTTAAATGGATGTCGATTTTACAGAAATTGCCATGTTCTTGTGTAACAGACAAAGCAAATATTTGTACAATATGCAGAAAGCCTAAATCAATTAGTCATATTTTCTTTCAATGCTTGTTTGCTAAATAAATTTGGAATGTTTTATGTATATATTTGAGGGGATGGGGGGAAATTGACATGGATAAAAAGAAAGAAATTCTATTTGGATTCATTGTAGGAATGGAAAAAAAATTAATCTATTCTGGCTTTTATTTTCTACAAAAAATTTATGGTTTATATGGAAAGATAAAAGTGAGGAAAGGTTCCAAGGTATTAGGAGAGCCCTTACCAAGTCTACTAGAAGATTTTTTCACAATATCTCTATGCAGGTAACTATTACAATGGAGGTGGCTAAAGAAAAATTCACAAAGCTACTAAAGCATGGAAAGATGAAGGTAATCAAAGAAGAAATAAAGCATGTAAGACACTGGACCTTCAACAAAGAGGACAACATTCCATTTATGAAGGAATACATGGACTTCCAAGTGAAATATAATAAAAAATACACAAAAGAAACAATCTAAAAAGGCCTTGGTCTCAAGGGAGGCCCAAGATTTTATGTAAACAAAGGAGATGAATTTACAGTAGAAGTAAGATCCAATGATAACTTGTCTGAGATAGATCATCGATTGGTTGGAACGATATGGAGAACTCTTGTAAAAGTGTGAATTATAGAGAAATATAGCACAATAAAAGTAAAATCAAAGAAAAATAGAAATGAAACAAATCATTGCTAAATAGTTTGGTAATGTATATAGATATAAGGTATATATAATGTTAATATTTAGAGACCATGCGAGGTCATACTTTCTATCCATTTTTGAGACCCTATGAAGTTATTCTACTAATAAAGGATATGAACTAAAATCCTATTTAGAATATTGAAATTATTTGTATACTATGATGAATAAAAAAAGCATTGCTATTTGTACCTCCCTCTCTAATGAGTAGATTCTAGATAGCAATCTATCAAGACATATGACTAACATATACGAAATCTTAAATGGTATTAATTTTTGTAATGAATTTTTTTATGAAGGAGATAACTCAATTATTGAAGCACTAGGGAAAGAAAAATTTAAAAAATTCAATAAATTTGTAGGAGATGTTATAACTTTTCCTAAATTAAGGAAAATTATTTTTTCTAGCTCTCAATTCACTTAAGAATCAAAATCATTTTTCTCAAAGATAATTAGATTATTAAATATCAAAATAAATATATAATTACCCAAGATATTTAAAAGAATGGTCTTTACACCTTCAAAAGAAATTTATCTAACAACTTATCAAAGGATGAAACTCAATTGTGACATGAAGCACCAAATCATTAAAATATTAGAATTTTAAATGATATGGCTAATCATGATACTATGGTTGGTTTACTTATAATTAAATGTAAATTAAAAATATGTGAATGATGCTTAGTAGGTAAAAGCACTTTACCCTTCAACAAAAATTATGTCAACAATTCATCAAACCCCTAGAATTATTTTATAGTGACCTAATGGGGCCTTTACAAGTCCCTTCTATGAGTGTATCTCTTTAAGTCCTAACTTTTATTGATAGCTATACTAGGATGATTTGCACATAGTATCTTGAAAGTACAATTGAATTATTTTTTACATTCAACAAATTTAAGGCCCTAGTCAAAATCAAACCATTCAAAATTTTAAAAATTAAGAACAAATAATAGAAAATAATATATAGATAAATAATTTTAAAAATTATGTGCCTTGTGTGGGATTCAAAGGGAGATCACAACTCCTATCCCCTTCAACAAAATGGTATGTGGTGGAAAGAAAAAATTGAACCATCATAGAAATTATTAGAATTACGATATATTATGTCAATGTGTGTTTTTTTATTGGCTAAGGTTATGAATACAACCATTTACATCGGGTGATCCCACAATACTAGTTTACAATTTTTGGCCAAACTAGACACTGAACTATTTTTTTCTAACTAAATCTTCACTTTCGGGCACCTATAGCAGCTAAACCATGAGGAATTTGAAGATGATGCAAACTAATGATTTGTGACATTTTGTTTGTATATTCTAAATATATTTTTTTCAAAAATTTTGGAATCAGATTGCACTTCTTTTTCCATCTCCTTCAAAAACTACTTTTTTTAGTAAACACCATTTTTAAGGAGTGATGCTCATCGTATACAACATAACTTTTTTTTTCATGAAGGATAATATTCTAATTTTCTCAAATTTAGATTTGTAATTACGATATCTAGTACTTTCATTTGGTTTCACAGTGTTTTATTGGATATTTTTTCCTTAATCAAGTTTCAAAGTCAAACCAATTACAATTTAGACATAAGCAGACTGTATACAACATAACTTTTTTTTGCATGTATCGAAATTCAATTTATTTATTTTTTTGGATCAAGGACTTCAATATCTAGTGCACTAATATTTTTCAAATTTATTTTTTGATAATTTGCTATTTTTCCACATGTGTAGAATAGAGAGCTTGATTTTCGGTGAAAAACCTACATTTGAAATAAAAAATAAATATAATAATTAAATTAAATTTATTTAAAATTATACTTTTGGGAAGCTTATAATAAGTACATACTTACAAAAAATAAATTTTAAATGAATTTATTTGATCCCCCAAAAAGTAAATCAAAAGTGGTTTTTTATCAGCATTTTGATAGGTGTAAAGGAGACTCTGGTATAGGTATGGTTTAAAACTAGCGGGGTTCTATCCAAGGGGGTTTGATCTAAGGTGGTTCGATCAAACCCTCTTCAATTGGAATCCTTTAAATGGAACTTTTCAAGGCTTAAATCATTATATTTTCTAAAAATATGTGATTTCAGCAAAAATAGATCTCCCGGAAATTGTAAACCAGTATTATGGGATCACCCCATTCTAAATAGAGTGTTTTAAAGGATTTAAATCTTCAACACCATAGAGATCTAAAAACAAAAAAATGCCTTCCACCTAATAATTTTAGAAGTCTTCTATTTCCATTCCAAAAATAAAGGAAAAAGTTTATATGACTTCCTTTAAATGCTACTCAGTAGGATATGGATGAAAAATAAAAGGTTGTAGGATATATGGTATCTCAAAAAGTGATAAATTAAAAGGTTCATGTTTTTGAAAAATATGTCTTTCTTTCAAATTACTCAAATTGAAGATATTGTAGAATCTTTTATCTCAAATAATACTCAAATTGATGAATTTAAGAGAGGAATTATTTTTTAAACCTCAAACCAGTAGACCCAAAGACACTCAATCTTTCATTCAAGAAGAAAATTTAAAGAATCCTTTCCTATTTCAAAATGATTAGAAGTCAACAAACATTTTGTATTAATGAATTTCTATGAAAGTGAGCCACAAACCGTTGAAAAAGCTAACAAAGAACAAAATGGGAGAGATGCAATATAGTTGAAGTCCAATGTTCTAATTAAGAAGAAAACTTGCGATTTGTTTATGCACCTTCAAAAAGGTATTGTTTATTGTTATTAGTTGTATAAAACTAAATATCTTTGATGGTGAAATACACAAATGCATGGCAAGACTACACACTACATATTTCACTCTATGATGTAGTTGAAACTTTGATGGAATATTTTCCCCTTGTGGCAAAAATGATCAGTATTTGGATACTCCTTGCTTTAGGAACCTACAATGGCTAGGAGATTTATCAAATGGACGTGAAAAAACATTATTAAATGGTGATTTGTCAAAAATTTATATAACTCAACCAAAAAGGTCTAAATAATCAAAACCAAAAATCATATGCTTGTAAACTTATAAAATCTTTGAACATTTTTAAACAAACTCCTAGAGTTTGGAGTCCAAAAATTAATATTTTCTTTCAATTTCATCAATACTCTACATACTACTATAATTAAAAAAAATGTCAAAATTAAAGACAATCAAATCATTATAATTGTATTATATGTGGATGACTTACTCATTATAAGTAATTTTTATTTTTATTCTACAAACAAAAAACTAATTTAATCAAAACATTTGAAATAACTTATTTAAGACTTATACATCATTTCTTAAAAATGACACTTTTAGGATCATCACTCCTTTATGACACCACAAACAAGATACGCATGTAAAGATATACTTTAAAATTAATATGATTGACTGTGAATCCATTATTATTCTTCTTGAAGTGGATATTCAACTTGACCATAAAGCTCCAAGTGAAAAGACCAATACCACTTTACATAAGTAATTAGTAAAAAAGTTAATTTATCTTACTATATTTAGACAAGACATTACTTATGCAATAAGTATTGCATCTAGATTCATCCAGGATATAAAATTGACCAAAAATACTAAGGTATTTCAAATGAATCGTAATTATGGTCTTTATTATTCTAGCACTAAAAATTCAAGTTAATATGATCATTGTGATGTTAATTGTGTTAATGATTGTATTGATAATAAAAAAAAAAATTGACCATCTTTAAATTTGGTGTCAATATTATCACATTGATTATAAAAAAAATCTTATTCTCTTTCATTCACATAACTTCAATATATAGAAATGCAACAAAGTAACAAAAGAATCAACATGACTCAAAAGATTATTAGACAAACTCAATATAGGTGCTACTAAAAGTAATACCTTATTATATAATAGCTAAAGATGTATTGCTCTCGAAAAAAATCAGTTCAACATTAATAAACAAAACACAATGAAATACAGTGCAGTCCACGTGCACTTCATATTAAAAATAAATAAATAGAAGTAATGGTGCTCTCAAGTTTTATCAATGATCAAGGGACAAATATTTTTATAAAACTTATGAAATGCAAACTCTCTAAATTTTAAACAATGTGTTGAACCTTAAAGAGTTACTATTGAGGATAAGTGTGCACGACAATGTCATCTATTGATCAACTATTATATTATATGCAAGACCCACAAGCATTATATAATGTACTCATCTATATTCTTACTTTCACTTATAAAACATTATATTATATATAAGACCTATAGTCATTATGATAAAAACCTAAGATGTTCTAAAAGCTCTATATATATACCTTTCTTTGAGAATATAAAAAAAAATAAGATTTAAATTATGGTGAATATTATCATGTAGTATAGAATGTACCATCTCCATTTTGACATTTTTTTTTTTTTGTTGTATACCAAAAAAAAGGCATCTTACTTCAAAAGTTCATTTTTCAAAAGAAATTGACTCTATACACTTCTTACAATCATTATGCAGTAATAAAACATAATATTTATTAGAGATCCATACATCTAAGAATGAGACTTAAAATAAATACTTTCAAAACTTTAATTTTAGATTTAGACTTTATTATATAAACATATTTATAACATATTATAAAGATATTTAATTAAATAATATAAAAATAAAAATAACTTTAATATTGATTAATTTATTAATTAAATATCAAGTGTCTTAGTAAAAATATTTGACTAGCTTCCCAAAGAGTGTAAGTGACCTTCACTCCTCACATTTAAACAATCCAATTATAAGTCTCGTGTGAATTTGAAATTGGTATTGCAATACCTATGACGCACAACTGCACAAGAGATTTATGTGGGGCCATTTAAAAAGAAGGGATTTTACCTAAGATCTTAAATGTCCCATCTCAAGCCCTTCAAGCTTTTCCTTGGATTGCAACCCCCCATATAAGATCATCTCCAAATACCCTCCATGGGGTCTCGAAAGTAGCAAAACTCCTCTAATAATCTTGCTGGAAACCCCCAAACCTTATACCTGCTCTGCTTGCGATTGAACTTTAAATCACCACTCATTACAAGAATTAACAAAAACGTTGGTGAGAAAGATCCATACATGTGATATGGCTTGGCAAGGCTCTTACATGGGGTAAGAAAACACCAAGAAAGATCGACGCTATCAATAATTGTATTGCTCATATGGGTGTGGTGATGAGCAACATAAACTAATTCTGCAGATGCGTAATCATCTGCTTTCTTTCAGAGAACGGAAGGACTGTTGAAATGCTGCATGAGCAGTGTAAGCGGGCTCCATACCTTGAAATGCAGGCCACATGTGCATTGACCTTGGTGGAAGCGACAATGAGAGGATCAGCAAGGACTAACCCATTTTACAAACCCCAATCTACTGCAGGTAATCCAAGTTTGAGCTCATTGGGATACCAACGACAAAGCAATCCTTTTGATACTGTTCACAGAGCTCCTCATACTTCCAAAAAATGTACGGTTTTCAAATCTCTAATACTTGATATATTAATGCTGCAAATACGTTAATAGTGACGTACATACTAATAAGTTCAAAACAGTTGTTTCTTAATAACAGTAACAATATAGCCTTTTTAAGCAGGATAATATTGGCAATTTTAGAAAGGCCTATCACAATAAGGTTGGAAAAGCATGGAATGGCTCAATTATCCTCTTCCCCACATTCGCAAAATGTAACCTATCCCTTATATTAATATTATATTTTAACTCTTTTTTAAAGTTTAAACAAATGATGAACGTGCCTTAGTTTCAAATAGTTGTATATTTAAGTGGATTGCATTGAATGAATATTGATTGAGGTGTAGTTGTACATTAACTGTCCAGGAATCTTAAAGCAAACATTCCATAAACCATATTGACCTAGCAACGTGATCACATGGAGAGCATCCATGCAATGACTTCCTTGGATTTCATTCTATACGCAATTTAAATACAAATCCTCAAATAGGGTTACAAAACCCCAGTTTTCCAATCAAAAATACATCAACTAGTTCTCACCAACTGTCAGCATCTTTGCAGCCATTAGTTTTCATGGATGCAAATATTAGTTAGATAACATTTTATTCTTTATATAATTTAGATTTCATTTTCTATTTTGTACAAAAATACAGGACACTTGTTATCTCCAAATGCATAGCACACTTTGTTTTGCATAGTCCAAGCCTTTCAAATTCTCATGAAAAATAACCTTGGTTTTTCAAACATTTTACACCTGATAGAGGCCTCTTGTTGCCAATTGTTGTTCTCCCAATACAAACATGCAATCTATCCAATACAACAGTAGTCCTGGCATACCTTGCAAACACAAAGCAATGACAAAGCAAGATGCATAATATCTAACCTTCAAGCTTATCGCACTCAATTCACAAATGCCTGGTGCTGCACTGATGCTTTTTTTGCTCGACCACATAATTTTTAGCCATGTCACTTTAAAGCTCTCAAAAGGCACCTTTGAGTGGCTTAGATCATTTTAAACTATTTTTCCAGTTCTTTCAAACTGATACCTTAAGTTCTTTTTTTGGCTTGGGCTTTCTTGTAAAATGGATGTGAGCGATGGGCCTCAAACACTCCAACAACACCACTTACAATCCAACAATCCTTCCCACAAAGTACGACAAATGCCATACATTATTGTGGGCAAGCCACATGAACCTAAAACATAATATTGAAAGAACTTTCAAAACCTGCAAGCCCAAGATTTCCAGTAGGGACAAATCGAGTTAACAATCTGCCACTTGCCAAAGGCACTGCCAATATTTAATATCTTAAAAATTTATATTAATCTGGCTGCTGGAAAGCCCCAACTATTCAGTTTATCTGTAGCTCCTATATGTACCTAATGCTCTCTTCTGCATCAAAATTTGGGATGAAAATCCTCAGCCAGTCTGACCCCATTGATCTCTCAAATGAAAAACAGTGTGTGGTCACAGCAAATTTTAATCATGACATTTTTTCTCCTGCAACTGGAAGAATCTCTCTTCTGCAGAGGAACTATATGCAGAATTTTCTGATCAATTAATATTGACCTTGTTTATCATTTATAACCTGTTCTTGGTAGTGTTGTCATTTATAACCATTCATGTGGGAGGAAACTTCTCTAGAACTTGATGACTCTGCCCATTAGATATAATTTTGCACATTTCTTCCTTTAAAGCAATAAGTTTGTCAGAGAGTTCATTTCTCAGAGAAGGTAAAGTATCTGACAAGCCCAATTTCTGCCTGGAAATGATCAAACGAAAATTAGGTGTTGTGGCAGATAAAACATTATGGTAACTTCTCAACAGGACCTGACAAACTTCATTTTCATATAATCTTTGCTTTTCTGAGATTTTTGAAGATAGGTCTTCCCATGGACTATAAAATGACCTGTAAATGGAGAGAGCACCATATCAGTTCATCACTTAATAAATATAAGTGATCCACCTAGTTCTACTCCTCACACCTCTGTTCAGTAGATAGCTCCTGACTTTCATGAATATGTTGAGCTTTCTAGACCATTTCCTACCTTCATGTCATAAGGCCAAGAACAAAGCAATAAATACTCATAATAGAAGAAATATATACTAACCATCGCCATGAAGGATTGACCTCTACTGGACATGGAACCTCTGACAAAAGTAGAGCCAACATACTGGAGTGATCTGTATGCCAAGAAGTCCCATCTGGTGCAAAACCTATATTGAGCGATTAGAAAATCCACACACAGAATGCTTGGCACAAAATTCAATTTAATATACAAAATAGCAGCCACAAATATTTCTTTACTCACCAACTAAATTTATGCCACCTGAATGCAACAGCAAAGAAACTGCAGCGACAACTGATGTGAGAACTCTGCAGCGAACTCCAACAAGCTGAAAGAGATATAGTATCAACTGAGCCAAACCCTTGTCCACCTCAGGGTTTTTCTCAATCTCTGAAAGACAACTTGACGCATTCAAATAGTTTAGTAATGACACTAAATTTTTAAAGCTAGGCTTTTCCATGGGATAGAGGGCATGTCTTTGATTGCCTGTCCTAAAAATCTTCCCACAGATAATGGAAGCTACTAACCACCGAAGCAACTTATCCGTTAAATCTTCTTGATATCTTTTAACTTTAACTGATTTCAACTGCTTGTCAGTATATACTTCCTCTTCAATACTTGATTGTGAATGGACTTGTAAAGCACTGGAAATAGCCCACAAACCCAATTTTAATAGCTTTAGTTTATCCTGCAATCAATGACATGATTCAAATTTTGAATCCAAAATTTTCCAAGAAGATGGCATTCACAAACAAGTCCATAATTGATTCAATTAATTAAACATGCACATTCTGAAGATGTCATGAAAATTTCTTATGCATGGATGGAAACCAATTTACACATTTGCAATTCATAAGAAATAATCAAGTAACACCATGATTACAAAAAATACAAAATGGACTGTGCAACATCAAAAGGAAGGTTGTGCATAATCAGGTCATGTGTTCAAATGTAATAACTGCAGCATAATATTCACAATTTAATTTCTAGTTCATGCATAGAATTGACTAAAGTGACCAGTGGTTCTATGCAATGTAAGTCATGCAACCCACAAATAAAAATATAGAAAAAAGTCAGGAGACAAATTGACTGTCACTAAAAAAACAAAAACAGAAAGATTCTAGAAGTATAACTGTAAATGTAATTAAATAGTTCTTCCATGTAAAAGACTTAATAGTATGTTTCATCATGCTTTAGCTTAGTCTCTGCACATAATGCCACCGCAGTATTCTAGTAAGCAAAGCCTCTTTAAAATATTAAAACTTAAAAACAAATTACCATAGTCAATCTACTTAAAAAGAAACCCTACTAAAATCCACAAACTATAAAGGAGACTACACTCAACAAAAACAAAGAAAGAATTCACTTCCAGACACCATTTAAAATGTACGTTAATCATTTCAAAAAGAGCAAATAGCAGTCCCATAGAATTTTCAAATAAAACTTCCACTTCCTACAGATCCACTACTACTTGAACTAACAAACCTGAACAGACACTGAAAACATCTCCATTGCATGTTCTATAGAAAATTTACAACGGTCAGTTTCAAGGCTCTTGATTGCAGAAACTATTGTCTCGGCTCAAAAAATGTTACCCAAAAACATCAACATAATTCCCAAGATACAAAACAAAAGAGTTTGAAACCAACCAAATAAGAGCATGCAAATAAAGAATGCAAGACTCGTAATTAATCCAGAAAAATATATATCATAAATACACTATGCCAAAATCTGAACAAAGAGAGATGAAAACCTTCTATTTCTAATCACTCATTTTCTAAGACTATAAAGTAAACAAGAATATCAAAACTTCTCGTTCTGGGGGGGAAAAACATCAATTGAACTTTTTGAAAATAAGGACATAATAGTATGAATCTGCACGACAAACCAGATATAATTGTACTCGATCTTCCCAGGCTCTGTTCTTGATGCAATCCGTGTAACAAAGATATTCTTGATCCAATCCATGTACCAAAGACATACTTAAAACAGATCCATTCTTTTGAACTGACCTGTACCCAAAAAAAGGATAAACAACAAATGAAATTGGCGAAAATGAGGGTTTAAGAGGAAAAGAAAACCCACATTCTCATCATTTTTTCCATGCTTCTTGAATGACAAAACAGCAAGAGTTTATCACTCTCAGGTGCTAGCTTGAAGAGAAAAATGTTTCCAGCTACCCTGTTTTTGCACATATCACCTTAGATTTCACTTTGGGCAGGTTATTTTGACTTCTTGGATTTGGGGAAATTGAGTCTGGGTGTCAAAGGTAGACCTTCTGCTATACTTGGGTGGTGATTAATGAGCAGAAGCAAATACAAGCGAACAAAGAAAGTATTGCAAAGAAAGGAATTTGCAAGGAAACAACTTCATTTTTTTTCATGTAGAACCATAATAAGTCATGATGGCAAAGAATACAATTGAAATTTTCAGACTTAAAGATATATTTCAGACCTGATACAATGTTTGCAGACCTGATAATAAGCATACAACAGCAGCAAGACCTTGCAAACTTGCATCACATGACAAATATGAAAGTGGCCAATGCACACATGAATTTCCACACCATAGAACAGCAGCACAGAAGGCAAGGACAGCAAAAATAAGAGTCTATACAACAGCAGACCCACTCATCTCTGAAACCTCAAGAGGCACAGCTCCCTAGGTAGGGCGATCTGCCCTCAAAAATCAGATCTCCAGCAATAAATACAAATGAGCACTTGAAATGAGGTGCCCAAACAGGAGGAATCCAATGAGCCAACACCCAAAATGATGGGCCAAGCATGCACGGAGCTATGAATGGTTTTCACTTTCAGACCCTGTCAAAATGATAGTTTCCAGAATTCTGGAAATGCAAATCAGACCTCAGAAAAAGCTCCAAATCACCTCTAAACACCACCAAAATGTAGCCAAAGAACCAACACACCAAAAATTCCAAACCCACATCAAAAAACCAAGAATATCTTCATCATTCCACCACAAAAAGTCTGAAATCAGAACCTTGTGAATGCCCAAATATGATCCCTAAAGTAGAATCACCTTCTCCTGGCTAGGGTGGATCTTTCACCACTAAAACCAGCTCCAAACAGTGAGGATTTCTGTCCTCAACACGCAGCAATAAACTCTGGAAACAATCCAGCAGCACCCTGTTATGTTGCCAATTCATAGATAATGAAATGAGAGCCCAAGATATGCTTTTATAGAAGAAAGAGGGAAATTAGGGCAACCAAGTTTGAAAACATTTCCCTCCAAGACTCCCACGCCCTCCTCAAGTGCTTTTGATTTTATTTTTAAATCCTTATGTCTCCCATAAGCCAGGCGTCCACTTTTGGAGACAATAATTTTGGCTTTTAAAAACAACTTTAATCAACTAGGCATAAGACAAGGTACTTTTTATGACCCCTTCGACCCTCACTTAAGTTATAAAGTGACCTTTTAAAAATAACTTAAGTGACGAGAGAAATACAAGTATTAATTAAATCAACCTTAGACTCACCAATCAGGAAATATACACTACTAGAGCAACATAGGCCTAGACCAGTTACCAAAAATACACTTACTCTGAATAGCCACTGCTAAAAATAGTAAGTATTCCCAAACACCCAACTGGCACAAAACTGAGATACGTTGAGACTTACTATAAATAGTAAGTACTGAAATAGGCCACTGCTAAAAATAGAAAGCCCTGCCAAAAAGCACCGAAAACCGCCACAGATCCCAACACTAGCTTTGAGTTCCCTAACCAACTCCACTTAGCCTACAGGAACTCAGGAATAGGCTAATGGAACACTCCAACTGCTCAGGTGCAAGAAGGGGGCATTACAGATTGGAAGATGACATCCAGTTTCTAAAGACTCTCATCACTTAGGGAGGGGTGAGTTTGAGCACAAGGCCAAGCCTTCAAACCCGTATGAAGGTCTTAAAGACGACAAAGTTCTAGAGAACTTCTTTTGGGATATGGGTTAATATTTGGATACCTTGACTAGATATACGAAAAGAAGCAAAAGTGAGGATAGCCTCAACTTACCTATCAAGGAGTGCAAAGCTTTGGTGGAGGGCTAGAGAGGAGGACCTAAGGGCAAGTAAGCTAGTAACAAAGGTGGACACATGGGACAAGCTGCAAGAGGCACTCAAGTTTCAGTTTAAGCCTAAGAACTCATCTTGGATAGTAAAGGTGCGGCTCATGGATCTAAAGTAGAGTGGAAGGATCAAAGATTACATCAAAACCTTCTTTGCCTTGATGTTGGAAATCAAGGACATGTCCAACTCAAACAAGTTGTTTCAATTTACGAGGCCTCGCACCGTCGGCTCAGCAAGAGCTTAGGCGTAATATTTTCTAGACCCTCCTGCAACAATAGCAACTACAAACTGACTCCTTGATTTTAAAATGATTCATTGAAGAATAATGTCAAGGGGTCTAGCTCTCACAAAGACAAGAAGAAGCCACCCCCACCAAAGGATGACGGAAAAGGCAAAGAGAAAGCTAGGCATACTTCTAATACAAAGTCTAGTGGGAACCATAAACCCACTAGCAAAGGATCGACGAAGGGACCGAAGGATGCCAAATCAAGTGCATCGTAGAAGAAGAGCAATGGGCACTTTGTTTGTGGAAACTTAAGTCATTGAGCCAAGGACTATTTGGAGAGACAAAGGTTAAATTCCATGGCACAAGCACCAACAAAGAAAGATGGGTTAGCTTCAACAATGGGGGTTAGCTTCAACAATGGGGGTCATCCAAGCTTTAAGTGAAGTGAATGCTCATGGTCCACTGAAGGCCACACTGACCACACTAGTAAACAAGCATAGGTTGTGTTTTGTGGATGTTTAGATGGATGGACAAAACATCATGGCAATGGTGGATTCAGGAACCACACGCAACTAAATATCAGCTAAGAAAGCCATAAACATGGGGTTTAAGGTGCAAGCAAGCACAAGCTTTTTCAAAGCTATCAACTCTCCAACAAAAAAGGGGACTGGCATTGTTTGGGACATGTTGACTATTATGGGGAACTGGTATGGTAAAATGTATTACATGGCAATCAAGATGGAAAATTTCAAGATGATATTGGGCCACAAGTTCTTGAGATTAGGTTAGGTTGCAGTCATACCACATCTAGAATCTTTAATGTTTTTTGGATCCTTTACAGTTAGGCATGGTGAAAATGATGGAGAAGAGACAGACTGGGAAGGTGTACGTGTTCTCTGCTTTGAGCATGAAGAAGGCAACGAAAAAAACAAGGAACTGATGTTCCTAGCTGCACTACTTTGAGGTTGGGATGAGGTAGATGAAGCGCCAAGGGCTCTTATCCCATCTAAAGTAGATGAGATCATCCTAGAGTATGAGGACCATATGCCACTCAAGTTGCCCACACATTCCCACCGAGATGGGATGTATATCATTGGATTGAGTTAGAGCCAAAATCATTGAACTTAAGAAGCACCCTACAAGTAGTCTGGACCCAAAACGGTTGAACTTAAGAAGCAGTTAGAAGAATTGCTTGAGGTGGGGTATGTCAAACCACCCCGTTCTCCTTATGGGGTGCATGTTTTTTCCGAAAGAAGAAAGATGGAACACTAAGGTTATGTGTGGACTTCAAGGCCTTGAACAAGTTAACTACCAAGAACAAATACCCTCTTACATTGGTTGCAGATTGCTTTGAACGCCTATCAGGGGTGAAGGTATTCACAAAATTGGATCTCAAGTAGGGATATTATAAGTGAGGATTGTTGCAGGGGATGAGGAAAAGGTGAACTGTGTGACCAAATATGGGTCCTATGAGTTCATGGTGATGCCCTTCGAGCTATGTGCGCCGACGACATTTTGCACACTTTTGAACAATGTGTTTCGTCCACTCTTGGACAAGTTTGTGGTTGTGTATTTGGACATCTTGATATACAACAATAACATGGAGGAACACAAGGCTCACCTTGCTGAAGTGTTTGAGTTGCTTTGGGAGCACAAACTTTTTATGAAAAAGGAAAAAATGTTCCTTTTCCCAAGAGGAAGTCCACTTCCTCAGTCATATGATTGGGAAAGCCTAGATCCATCAAAATTCAGAGAAGCCAAGGGCAATTGCGAACAGGGAGCCGTTGAAAGATGTCCATGAAGTCAAGCAATTTTTGGATTTGGCAAATTACTACCAAAGGTTTGTTGAGGGCTACTCAAGGTGGGCAGCTCCATTGACAAATCTCTAGAAGGACAAAAAGTGGAACTAGTCAAATAAATATCAAGTAGCATTTGAGACACTAAAGAAGAAACTCACAACAGAGCTTGTGTTGGCGTTGCCCAACTTCTGCAAGCCATTTGAAGTTCAAAGTGATGCTTCGGACTATGCAGTAGGGGGTGCGCTCATGCAAGATGGGCACCCAATGGCCTATGAGTCGAGGAAGTTAAAGGACAAGAAGAACTACCCAATGCATGAGAAAGAAATGATGGGGATCATTCATTGTCTCACAATATAGAGGCACTATCTCTTGGGGGTTCACATTGTGGTGAAAATGGACATCTCCTCAACCTACTTTAAGACACAGGTAAAGTTAACCCCAAAGCAGGTTAGGTGGCAAGAATTCCTAACCAAGTTCGATTTTGAGATCATCTACAACCCAAGGAAAAAGAATGTTGTAGTCGATGCTCTAAGAAGAAAAGGATAGTTGTTGATAGTTGAGGTGTTGTTGGAAGAGGCGACTTCAAGGGAGAGACAAATTACATTATCAACAGAGGTGTTGGAGTCCATCAAAGAAGGTTTGGAGATGGACCCTCAAGCTGCAAAGCTATTGAGACAACCAAAGAGGGATGGACTCGCAAGTTCAATGTCAAGGATGGACTATTGTTGTTCACCCAGGACCGAGTCCATGTTCCAAAATGGAAGATCTTGCATAGGGACATGGTTCATGAATGTCATGACAACCTTTGGGCTGGTCATCCTAGACAAAAGAGAACCCTCACACTCTTGGAAGGAGGCTTCTACTGGCCTAGAATGAGAAAATATGTAGACGAGTATGTCTGAAGTTGTCTCATTTGTCAACACAACAAGGTGGTGACGCAATCTCCAAGAGGTTTGCTTCAACCCCTTCTTGTGCCAATTAGGCCTTGGGCTAGTGTTAGCATGAATTTCATTACCGGGCTGCCTAACGTGGATGTGTATACAAGTATCATGGTAGTTGTCAATAGGTTCTCTAAATATGGGATCTTTGTTCCGTGCAAGGCACCATGCAAAGCAAAGAACGTGGCAAATAACTTCTACAGGAATGTGGTCAAGTATTGGGGTGTGCCATTGAGTATTATTAGTGACAGAGATCCCCAATTTGTTTGCCTACGGAATGTAATTCAAGTACTACGTACTACTGGCAAACTAAGTCAAGTGCAGAACATAGAACAGAATAATAGAATAGAAACTTTATTCATCATCAGGAATATTACCATGTACAATCACAGAGTATCAAAAGTGCTTATCAGTATAACCATCGGCACATGACTATTTCCTAACTACAGCAATTGACTACATATAACGTTCGGCGGTAGTTAGATAACCAACCGATACGACGTTTCATAACAACATTATCATTAGTCGAGACTTGATTGCCGAAAGTACATGACATGTATTATTCTTACTAACTATTGTTTTATTAGCAATTGGCCGACTATGACCAAGGCCGACTACGATCGACTACAACAAAGTAAAGATATACTACTTACATCATTCCCCCCTACAAAGTAGTCGTCTTCCAGACGACTGAAAATAAAAAATGCCAACTCCTCGTCCTTTTCGTGTAATTGATTCTCCCTCTGTGCTGAAAGTCGTTGTGCATCGGCCACCTTGGTATCATTCTCTATCAACTGACCCAATACTCTATCCCTTTCTGCTAACTTCTCAAGAGTTGTCACTCTCATTTGCTCGGCTGCCAACTGTACTACGTTGGCTGGCTATATTGCAAATGGACAATTCCAATAAATTTGATGGGGGTCTGGGGGCAACGCCCCCAGCGAGGTCAAGGGACAGCGCCCCTTGCGGGGGTCTGGGGGTAGCGCCCCCAGCGGGGTCGAGGGGCAGCGCCCCTCGCGGGGTCCGGGGGCAACATCGCGTACCTCATTTTCATGACTTTTCCAAAGGTTCCAAATAGTGCTGATGAAGCTGAAAAATACAAATTTTGCATTGTTTTTCTTTACTTTATCTCGATCGATGAATGGTACGACTTCTTGCTGCTTGCTACTTACGGCTTCTCTCTCCTGCTCTGTCCGTACGCCTTGAGGGATAAAAACTGCCGTACGACCTGATCTTGGAGATGCCGTACGACCAATGAGTTCTTAGTATGCCGTACGATGTGAAGAATTGCTGAGTGTTCCTTAACCAAGATAAAAATCCGTACGACCCTTAAATTGCAATGCGTACGACTTGGATAACTAGTGAAGTTCTTACAATATGCAGACTCTGTGAATGCCGTACGATGAAGTTCCCCTGTAAATGTCGTACGATTAAGATCTCTTTTAAATGTCATACGATGTAAGGATGTCGTACGACCTTCTTGACCACCTCATGACTCCGTACGAATTGAGAAGATGCTAAATATTGTACGATGTAGATCTCTCCTAGATGTCGTACGACTTGCAAATAGTCTGGATGATGCCGTACGACTTGAGAATAGCCTGGATGCCGTACACCTTGAGACACTGTGAATGTCGTACGATGTGATCGATGTGATTGAGGGTAATAGTCCGCCGTACTGTGAAAACTCTTGCGTACCTTATACCAGCTCTCCTGTAGGTCGATACATTTCTTCCTTGGAGTCGTTCTTCCCTTCTTTGGTTCCTTTTATGCTTTCGCCCTATTATTCCCAGTGTGTTATATGGTCGTACATCGTACTCCTTGGCCGAGCTTAGGCTACGTTGCACTTTAAGGTTTCCTCTTTTAATACTTCGCCGTGTTTTATCTCCCCGGCGGCTTTTCCCCATAGGCGTACGATTTGCCTCATGGCCACGACTTTCATTTTAAATTTAATTTTAATTTCTCTTCCCTTGGTCGGCTTTGATTTTTCCATTTCTCTATTTCTTTTATTTTTTCGAACTCCATATAATACGTCTGTCTTTTTAATTCTTTTATTTTCGCCTTTTTGTATCTTTTCTCTTTTTTCAATCTCTTTTAATTCCCTCTCCTTATTATTCTCATCTTCTCTCTCCTCTCTCCTCCATTTGTCCTGTTTTTCGTCATTTATTCTCCTACTCTCCATTTTTTGATGACTTTTAGCTTTTTTCTCTTCTATCTTTAATTTTTTCAATTTTTGTTTATTTTCTCTCTCATCTCCTCTCTCTTCTCTTTTCTTTTTTTCTAATTTTTTAATTTTTTCATACTTTTCATTTTTTAACTCCAACACAATTTTTTCATCTCGTACCTGTTCGGATTTGTGGATTGGTGTATCGTCCAGTTTTGATACTCTTTCTTTGTACTCTCCATTCTCGACCGGAAATGTTTGGCTGGGCCTTCCCTGTTTCTCTTCTTCCTTGATTTCCCCGATTTGTAGCATGTTACACTCTCGGTGGAACACTTCATAGTCTTCCATCTGCCAATGAAATAAGCCATTCAGTGAGCTTGTCTCGTCCTCTGAACAACTCTCGAGTTCAAGTACGCCTTCAGTGTTCGGTTCCATAGCTTTCCTTCCTTCGTCCACATCCGACTCACCTCCATCCGATTCAGATCCAGAGGAAGCCAATTCTTCGCTCACGGCCTGGTTCTTCAAGTCAATGACGTACTTTCGCCCGTTGTTCTTGATCGAGAGTGTGTTCCTCTTCCAATTATGATTTGCCTTCGCAGCTATCAGCCATCCTCTCCCAAGTAGTGCATCGTATGCTTTCCTCTGTAATGGGATGACGACAAAATTTAGCAAAAACTGTTGTGTGCCGATCGTCACCTTCTGCGCCATCAGTGTTCCCAACGGCTTGATACCATGTTGATCAACGCCCACCAGTTGGAATGTCGGCGGCCAAAGTGTAGGCTTCCCGAGACTCTTGCATGTGTCTTCAGGTAGTATGTTGACTCCCGATCCTCCGTCGACGAAGATATTCCCTTTGATCTCCATATGCACGACCGCTGGCATCTTCCCGATGTTCGCTGTGAGCAATACTGGCTCGATTGTTTGTTCACCGTATGGTGGCAATTCCGGTATCAATTCTTTCCTTCGTTCCTCCGATTGCGGTTGCTTGCCATCCCCGACGATGTTTGTGATCGCCAATCCCAACTGCAGCATAGTCTGGAGAAGGTCAGTTACTTTGATCGGTATGGTGGTCTACAGTACCTGTCGTACGATGTTGGTTTCCGCCTCCGACCGCCGAGAGGCTCCTGGCTTCTCCAAAGGTACTTTGTTTTCCTTCGCCATCGCCAGTTCCACTTTGGTTTTTGCTTCCTTCATCCTTTGTTTCTCCATACATGGATCTAGGTAAGTGGCCTTTTTTACTTGTGCTCTGGTGATCGCCAATACCTCTTGTTCTTCTACTTCCAGCATGTGGATACCCTTTTGCTTAGGGCATTCGTTATCTTCATGATCGCCTAGTCCACACCACTTACACAATCTCCCTCCCAAACCTTGACCGTTCTGGCAATCCCTGGCAAGTGGCCCCATTCGTTGCACTTCCTGCATTGGATCATAGGCCTTCCTTTTGCATCGTATTGTATCATGTTTCTCGGACTTCTATTGCTTCGGTAACCTCCAGGGGATGCATTGCTATTGTACTGGGGCTTTGGTGGTGTGTTCGGCGGTGTTGACGGCTCTCCATGAGTGAAGAGTACTTGTGCACTTCTGGCTTTTAAGTTGTATGGGCATTCCTTGACGGAATGTCCCATCACTTGGCAGATATCGCAAAATAAGTTCTTGGGACAGTTCGCCTTCGTGTGACCTTCCGCATTGCAATTCGTACACCACAGTTCTCTGGCTTCTCTCGTATTCTCCTTGCCGGCCTTCAATTCTTTCATCATTCGCATCATATCTTTCCTGAGTGCTTGTATATTTTGGATTCACTGTCGCTGTCGTCCTACTCTCCTCGTCATCTGTTTCTTTTTCCCTCGGGAGGATGTTTTATTTTCACTTTCTATGTCCATTGCCCGATTGTATGCTTCGGCATATGACGAAGGAGGTACGAATTTCATTTTCTTCCTTAATGACGGAAGCAAGCCCTCGATGAACCATCTTTTCTTCAACCCATCACGCCGGTTGTGCCTCCAATTTCCCCAATAAATCTTTGAGTCTTCGGTTGTAGGTCCGCACACTCTCGTGCTTTCCTTGCTTGGTATTGTATATCTCCGCAACAATCTCGCTGTCATCTCGAAGAAGTTTGAACTCCTCCTGGAAAGCTTTCTTGAATAACCTCCATGTAGCTTTCTGTGCTTGATCCAATTCAGAGTACCAATCAATGGCACTCTCTCTGAGTGTCGCTGGAAATGCTTTCAGCCACTGGTCGGGATCATCCTGTCCACTGGCTATCCAAATAGTCTCACATGTCTTACAGTGCCGTACGGGATCTTCAAACCCATTCCCCATGAACTTCGGCAGCTTTTGCCGCTCTGGATGAGCCATCGTTCCCCGCTGTCCTCCTTGTGTGTTGGACCCGATTAGACTGGTTTCCTTGTTACGTTCCGGTGCGTCACTTGCACTCTCGGCCACGTACGAGTCACTCCCACGTCGTTCCTCAGCGTCCGCGACACCTTGAGTCTCCTGGGGTTCCCTTTGGTACTCTCTCCGCCTCGGGGTACTGGGCTCTGATCTTCCACTCGTTAGGTGTTCGTCGTTGTCTGACAAGGACAACTCCCGAAAACGGCTGATGCTACTACTCAATTCATCTTCGTTCTCATCGGGATCATATCTTCCTATATACGGGGTGCCGAAGGGTTTTCCGTCCCTTCTGTCAAACTTTGGTGCGCTCGTCCAATGGATGTGTCTATTCTTGTCAGATTTTCATATGTTCTTTTTATGCTCTGATTTATTTCAATTAAGTCCTCATCCAATTCCTTACCGACTTGCTTTAGTCTTCTTCGCCGGTTTTCTTGTTCTTGCAGCCTGAGTGATCGCCGAACTTGCTCTTCCGAAGTCCCGTGCCCGTCAGGTACTCGATGCTTGTCTTTGTTCGGCCGTACGGGCATTTAAAATATGTTCAGGCGATCATTGCTGACTACCAGATGTACATCTCCGGCTCGTGTCTCGTTCTTCTTCTTCTTGTTTAGTTCGTTCTTCGTAGCACTGCAGTATTTGCTGCCTTCGTCGTTCCCGATCCTCTTCTTCTCGGAGGTCTTGCAAAATAATGGAATGACGGGCCAGCAATCTGGGCATACGATTCAAGAGGCGCTTCACCTCGTCATTCACTTCCAATCTATCCCAGATAACTTCCTCAGGGATCTCCCGTCTGTGGGATTCCCTACGTACGTGATCTCGTAACGATATCTTCCACAGATTGACAAGATCTTCCGTCAATCGGTCTTCCCGTTCCTCATTAGCATTTACAGGTTCTTCCGCCGGTTGACCCATTACGCTGCCATGACGAGTGATGCTCTAGTTCGCTCAAGCAACGGCGCCAAATGTTTTCCTACGGAATGTAATTCAAGTACTATGTACTACTAGCAAACTAAGTCACGTGCAGAACATAGAACAGAATAATAGAATAGAAACTTTATTCATCATCAGGAATATTACCATGTACAATCACAGAGTATCAACAGTGCTTATCAGTATAACCATCGATACATGACTATTTCCCGACTACAGCAACTGACTACATATAACGTTCGGCGGTAGTTAGATAACCAACTGATACGACGTTTCATAACAACATTATCATTAGTCGGGACTTGATTTCCGAAAGTACATGACATGTATTATTCTTACTAACTATTGTTTTATTAGCAATTGGCCGACTATGACCAAGGCCGACTACGGCCGACTACAACAAAGTAAAGATATACTACTTACACAATTCACTAGCAATTTCTAGACAAAGTTGTTCAAATTGATGGAGACAAAGTTGTTGATGTCAACTAGCCATCACCCTGAGACAGATAGTCAAACCAAGCAAATCAATGCAATGTTGGAGGGTTATCTAAGACACTTTGTTTGATCGAACCAATCCAACTAGCCTAAGTTGTTGAACTCATCTCAATTTAGCTACAACTTGCAAAAAACAGGGTTGAGTCAATACACACCGTTTCACTTGGCGACCGGGTAGCAACCCCTAACTCCTCACACAATCTTGAGCAGGTACTTAGGCGAGTGCCCAAGTACATTGCAGCACCTAAAGGACTAGCACAATAGAGTGGATCTAATGTACCATCATTTGGTTAAAGTTGTAGAGAGAATGAAGAGGTACATAGACTCAAGCAAGAGGGTTGGGGATTTCAAAATTGATGGCAAGGTCCTTTTAAAATTGGACCAAATCAATTCAAGCCACTAAGAGGTTTGAGTCACTCATTGACAAGAAGGTTCAATGGATCTTATACAATGATTGGCAAAGTCAGCAAGTCACCTACAGGTTGAACCAATCAGCAAGTCCCCTATAGGTTGAAGTTACCAGCTTGTATGAGGGTGCACAATGTATTCCATGTGAGTCAACTCCATCTTCTTCATGAAGATAAGGAGAACATCAACAAAAATCTTCCAACCACGAGTCCAACAAATGTTTTATATAGGTCGGATCTATAGGTTGAAGAAGTGCTTGCAGTGAAGGAGCACAAGTTTGGAGAACATAGGTGGAGAGAGTTCTTGGTTCACAAGCAAGGCTAGCTTAGGGAGAAGGCTTCCTGGGAGAAAGCTAAGAGCCTATGGAAATTTGAAGACAAAGTGTTGTAGTTTCTAAAGGACTCCGCACAAACCCTCCAAGCCCCAAAATGTGTTGGGTGTTCTACGCATGCATCGAGGGGCGTGGTGCACAAGGAAAGTCGGACATGGTGTTCGCATGGAAAGTACAAGGTTGCATTGGCATTGGAGTTCCAACGCCAACTGAAGTACAAGGCCGAGTTGCACAAGGAAAGTCGGACATGGTGTCCGCATGGAAAGTTCGGGATTGCATCCTCACAAAGGAACTGAGTGCCAATCCATTATGCGACTTGGAGATTCCAAAGAAGCCAAGTTCCAGTGGAGCTTGTAAGGTAAGTTTGGGCAGCGTAGAGGCTGAAAAGAGTTGTGAACCCCATCAACCCAAACATTAGAGTGTTGGACCGATATGTTCAAAGAGCAAACCGTAACTTGTAGTGGAGGCCAAGCATGTTCTAGGAGCAGGTCGTTGGGGTGATTGACCAAACCATATATTGGGGTAGTTCTATCAAGTTGGAAGTTGTGGTCATTGGCCAAACAATGTATTCAACCTACAGCTGCCTAGGAATCCGCCAAACAGCTTATATAGGGGAAGTAGAGTATCCTACTGCTATTCAAAGTTAGTGTTCAACAATGTATTTACTTCCACCAAGCGAAGGGACATACTAGAGAAATCCAAAGAGGCTAACAACAGCAACCGGCATTCAACATCATTCAACAGCGACAAAGTGCAGTGTGGTGGAAGTTAACTTGGAGTCTCAATAGGAGGCCTAGGTTGTGGGCTAGGTAAGTTACCCTGAAGCCCAATTCAGGGATTGGGGTGCCCCAACTGGGAGAGAAGAATACCAAAGGAGTTCAGAGGAGTTCCAAGTTTGGAAGCTACGTGAACAAATACATCCTAGGGGCAAAACCGGCAATTGGTTTCATCTTGAAGAGTGACTGCAAACGCAAGGGTGGGTGTTCTTGGGGAGTTCTTGTGAAGAGCTCGGATAGTGAAACAACTCAGGGAGTTTATATTGTCATACAGGCCAAGGGCTGCTTGTTCAATAAAGCTATCTATTTCACCCTATATATCGGTGCTGTCAAGTCATTGTCTATTCAGTGCATCTCAAAAGTGTTTGTATTGTGAAGTTCTACTGCGTGACTAACGAGTGGCTGCAGTATTTGGACTTGGTTGTGCTTAGGCATATCCCAAGGTCTTCATGAAAAGTCTGATCCTCACAGGCAGACCAAGTAAGGAGGGCACTGATGCCGCACAGAGGCATGGCCCCGTGACAAAGGGAGTCACAACATCACCAAGGAAAATCCTGCAAAGCTGCTTCTAGTAGACTTCTACAGCCATCAAACATCAGGGCATGTGAGAAGCATCCTATTAGTTAGTAGGCCTAGGCCCTAGGCCCTAAAGAATAATAACATGCTTTGACATTTAGCTACTTGCATCATCATATTTTTGCACCTGCCATATGAAGACTTACAATTTTTTATTTGGGTTTGCTTTTCTGATATTTCTAATATGTTTTACCATATATTATGAGGAATTAAAAGAGAATGGCAATGAACAAAAGGCTAGTGGTAAATTGGAACCAAATCATCGCTTCACGCATTGTATCTTACCTTACTTGTTTGCTGGTACTCATTCCAATACTGTGCAGCTCAGAGTAAGAAATTAAATTATTCAAAAATTAAATTTATATTAAATTTTGGAGTGAACCAAGGTTTTTTCTCACCTCCTTATTGGATGCTTTCCTTGGATATTTTGGAAAATTGTACTTCTCCAAGGTTGACAATCATTGACATCAATTGTGTTCTTGTATTTTTATCTAACTTATGTCAGTACCTTACATTTCATATTTTCCATAATATTTCACCCAAACCATGAGTCTCTTATATCCTATATTTCTGTTTTAATAGTGGAAGACCAAATTAAACATCAAAAGCTGGCAGTGTACTCTAATACAATAAGAAAACGATCATGTGTGCAGCATATTTTCGTCAAGCATTAAGAGGTTTGGAAAATGTCACATATAGACCACCAAGAAATATCAGCCAAACAAGCTATTGAGGTGTGCAAACCAGAATGTTCATTGTTTAACTGCTGAAGTAAAATGTATGAACCAGTCAAACAATGTTAGCGCCAACAGTTCAGCAGTATTACAAAGAATCATGGTTGTTTAGATATTAATATTATCATATCATAGTTGTAATGATATGAATAATTCATCAAACTGTAGGTATTGATTCTGCTTCATTTATGCTCTAAATTTTAACTCGTAAATGTCATTTCACACAAATGCAGGGCATAGTCTTAATGCATGAACAAACCAGCAACTATCCTTATGCCCTAGGGTTGATCAAGATATTGGATTCTTGGTCACTAATAGTAAATACCAATAATTTCAAAACATCAAATGTTATGTTTCCATGAGTTTGCAAGATTGATATTCAAGTATTTATTTATGTACAAAATTCAAATAAAAGGCATAGGTTAACAACAAATCTAGAGAGATGCATTAGCAATTTCCACAACTAAACAGAAACTAAAAAGGTAATGTGAAAACAGGAGTCAGAGTCAGGCAGACCTTGACAGTATTGACTGCTGGTGGAAAACTAGTGAGAATAATCTTCAATCCCAGTTGAACAATATCCTTAGAGATCATGTCAGGATCTGTAAGTTCAATTAACTGTATAACCTCAAATAATCCTTCGAAAGACAAACAAAAATGTGTTTGATAGAGTCTTCGCTGCTGAGATAAACTGATTGTCAATGCCAAAATATGAAGAACGGATTTAATGAAAGTATCTTGGCATCCTAACAAGCTTGAATTATGTACAAGGAAGCGATGCAAACAAGCTGCAGTTTGAGACAGTTGCTCGAAACCATTTGTAAGCAACTGTTGGCATATACTTCTCCATGAAAGCAAATCAACAATCATCTGATAGCACAAAAACTTTCATCAGTATATTGGAAACCATCAGCAACTATTATAGTAAAGACACTTGTGAGCTGCCATAAAATATCAGCATGAGTAAGATTCTGAATACTGACTCAGAGGATCTATACAAGCCATGTTATCTACAAATAAATGCAAATACAACCCTAAAGAAGAAAAGATGTATCAGCTTTATCTACTTCAATGAGGAGCAGGGCAGGTGAGGAGGCAGGGGATGTGCAGGTCCAGGTGCTTCCTCCCCTCCTTTGTCAGGAAAGAGAGAGGGAGACTTTCTACCCTCCTTCCTTGTGGGAAGTCAATTATGTCTTGACCAACCAAAATAATACAAATCAACAAAGGAGCTAAAATGCCCCTCCTCTTGCTTCGGTGGATTCAATGCTGTCAATCTGGAGCAATCTTATTCCTGTTAAAACATTTAAAAAATGACTAGACCTGGAAGGGAGGAAGCAGGGGGGGAGAGGGAGTGGGAGAAGGGAAGGGAAAGATTCTCAAGACACTTAAAAGGGTGACACAAGAGCCTTAGAAGCTGAAAATTGAAAATTCAACTCACTAGCAAGCAATGAACAAACATAAAACTTAAATATAAACCGATAAGGATGAATGCCAAGATGGTTGGATCACCTCCAATGCTATAGACACAAAACATATATCAGATCTGCCTAATTTTGACTTGTCACAGTTTAAGACAGCAGAGGAAAGCCATAATAGCAAGCCTGCCCGCTCCACCAAATACTGAGCTAGTGCTTGCCTTTTAACTGCCTTCTGGAGTACCTGACATGCAAATTATCCAAGCAATTATGATTTTGTCATAAATAAATTGGATACCAGCTATAAAGTAAAATGTCACTGTATCATTTAAGAGTATTAAGAAGCATAAGCTTTGATATCATACAATGCAAAAATTATGACCAAAAATCTAGTAAGATGAGACTACCTCTTGAAAGGATAAAGACCTTCATGAATGTTAAGGATAAGTCACATAACTTGTAAATACTAATAAGTGTTTTCCAAACCATTTCTTACAAGCAATGTTCAACAAAGATTTGAGGGCGTGGAGATGGTAAGTGATAAAGAAAGTAAGAGAGAATGTAAATATCCAAAAAAACCAGAATAGGTTAATGAGAATCAGAAATTACAATCAATTCTAACAGAGAAGACAGTTTTTGAGGACTATGGTGTGCATTGAACTCATTTTTTGCTATAAATAAAGGATAAACTACTTATGACTGCTGTAAATTCATTTTTATGAATGTTTTTAAAAATTATTTTACCGATTTATGTGTATTTTAATAAGCAGAAATTTTCCCAGTCACCACATCCAAGTCAAATCTGGGTCTCCCGAGTTTTTGCCGAGTCTGAATCTTTCAACTATGGTAATAACTATATAGAAGAAAGTATAATCGTTAGATCATGATTATTGGAAGATTATCAATAATGTCATTGCTTGCTTTCTTCTTCCATGCATTTGACTTTGGTCACAATTTTGTTGGTGGTCCTCCATTAATTTCCTTAAATTTATTATTTTGGACAAACTAGCTTACTGTAATACACTTTAGGTAGAATTAATGGTTGGGTCCCATGCTTGCACAGTAAAAAGATTGCAAAAGGGTTTTAGTTTTTTTAGTTGGAACAAGAAGGATGCCCAATAATCGCGTGATGGGTTGAGGGATGTGTGGGTGTCCTCTCATCCTCGAGAAACTAGGGAAACATCTCCTTAACATCTCTGTGTAGTGAAAGACATCCCTGGTCAATCACCCCTGCCTTTTACACACTTCAGGGGCAGTCAAAGACTTTTTTGAGGCGTCACTCCATTTCCAAGATGGTGGAAACACAGGCCACAAATCCCTTGTGAAACACTATCAAATTGTGTGATGGAATCACCCTATTTCCAAGATGTTGGAAACACACGAGACACATCCCTTGTGTGTGACAGTGATACTGCTTCAACATTAACAAGAATGAGAAAAAGAAAAATGATTTTATCATGATCTGTCTACATATCATTGCCTTATATCCCAAGGTTTCTAATATTTTACTACTATTTAAGTGAGATGTTTCTAGGGTAGGACTTGTGTTAGCATGGTTTGTGTGGTACTAGGTCAGTAAAATACCATCCAATTTACCAGTTTCCTTGGGGTATAAAAACTGTCTTTACATGCAGAAATTGTTTTTTTTGGTAAACTAAATAATCAAATATTTCTACAAGCCTCCCAAATTATAAAAAATAGTAAAAGACATCAAGTCCTAAGTTCAAGGTCAGGATTTGGGCGCAAAGGTTCACACTTGTTTTGATGTATTTCTAAAACATGGAATTAATATATCATTATGTAACTTTTAGAAGAGGATTCCCTCTCTCTAAAAGTTCACATGTACATTTAAAATACCCGAAATATGATAAAAGTAGAATTTTAAGCTTGAAATGGGCACAATTCTAGTTTGTGGCTTGATGGAGCCTACAAATTGTACGTAGACTAAATTTATCAGAGATTAGACCATATCATATGTGTTTGTCTCTTTATGGTTTTCTTAAGTTGAGATAGTGAAGTTCTCTGCTTGGCACATGGAATTTGATATGACTATTATTGTGTTTCTAGGTGTCTACTCATATAGGAGCCTGTATGTATATGCTAAAAAAATTACAAAAGCATTTACTGTTTCTAGTTCTCTAACCAACCTTTACAACTTGTCCAGTTGTCCAGCTCTATCAATCTATTTCTGTCCTTTTGCACTGCCGTGACCTATTTCACACATCGCCCCACTACAAATGGGGACCCCCAATAGTTTGCTTTTTAGGGTTTTTCCTTAGCGTTACAATTTCATAAGTTCATTGCTTTGAGAGTTTTGAAAAATTATCCGACCCAAGTAAAGAATTCAAGCCCAAAACAGTGTATAGACATCATCAAAGTGCTCAGAAGGTCTGGAAGATGAAGAACGCCATTGCTTTGAGTCAATTTTGACACTTCCTATTTTATAGGAATTCTGCATTTTTGCTTTTTGCTTTTTCTATTTTTGGCACTTTGGAACCAATCCGGGAAGCAGCTTTTTGGCCTGCTTTTTTGCTTTTTGTTTTTTGCTTTTTTCAGCTTTTTAGAAAGTTGACCTAGGGTTGGGTCCCACGGGTCATGGTGTCAACGTTTCTATCTTCAAAATCAAAAATTTGTGCCTTCGAGTATAAAAAGCAAGAAAAATCTCCAGGCGAAGGTTTTGTTTAGATGATCCAGAAGGAAGCAAGAAATTCATCTAAGTGTCACGCCTGGAAGATGAAATGGCAAGGCTGAAGTAAAGTCCGCCCTAGACAAGATGGCATGGAAAACTCCAAGTCCGCCTAGAGGAGAGATGGGAGATGGCAAAGAGAGTTCAAAGTCCGCCCTAGACAAGATGACATGGAAAACTCCAAGTCCGCCTAGAGGAGAGATGGGAGATGGCAAAGAGAGTTCAAAGTCCGCCCAAGGAGAAATGCTATGTCTAAGACAAGGTAAAGTCCGCCCATGCTTGTCCAAGAGGAATTGAAGTCCGCCTAGCTCAAGTAAGGAATGTCCAAACCACTACAAAGTCCGCCCAAGCCTAAAGAGTGGATGGCAAGACAAAGGTAAAGTCCGCCCAAGGAAAAAATGTCTAAGTATTGATGAAGTCCGCCTTGGCGAAGGGAGAATGCACATAGTCTAGCAAAACTTGAAGTCCGCCCAAGGAAAGGATGGCAAGCAAATCATCAAGTCCGCCCAAGGATAGATGTCTAAACATTGGCAAAGTCTGCCCAAGCTAGAAGCATGTCCAACCAAGCTCAAAGTCAACCTAGCCAAGAGGAGGGAAGAAAAACTCATAAAATTGGCTAGGTGTTGAAACCTTGGAGAATGAAATTTCATTAAGTGTTAAGGTAATTCCCTAAGCAATGAGCAACTCCGCCCAACATGGCCAACCAATCATGAAGTTTGCCAAGGCTAAATTGAAGATGGCTAAGTAACTGTCAAGTCTGCCCTATCCTAGGAAAGATGAGAATGGCATAAAGATGACCAAGTCCGCCCTTGGCATGAAGAGAACAAAGTCCGCCTTAGGCAAAAGGTAGAAGTTGGCGTGAAGTTGCCCAAGTCTGCCCAACATAAGAGAAATGTCCAAGGCACTTCAAAGTCCGCCCACACATGAAGATGTCTAAGCAAGCTTCAAGTCCGCCATGAAGC
>VDFB02256132.1:83107963-83217482 GCA_007258455.2 Sequoia sempervirens | reverse complement strand
TAGTGATGGATACCTTCCTCATCTCTTCAAAAAGAAAATAACACACCACATCTTTAGTCTTCAAAATAATAGAAGTACTCCCAATAGCCATAACAAGAGAATCCCACAAATCAGGAAAAGAACAAAGCAAGTTCTAACATTTCTCCTCCTCATCCATTTTGACACCAATGGATGCCAATTGAGCCACCAAAATATTGAATGCTTTTGGGTGGTATGTGATTCATCCACCCTCTTCCATTCTCAAGGAATACAATTTCTTCCTCAAGAAAATATTGTTCACTAAATATTTGGCCTGATACATCTGACCAAGCTTCTTCCATAGTTTATGTGCAGAGGTCTCCTTGTGGACATTAATTAAAATAGAGTCTTCCAAACACAATTTGATTAGACCCTTGGCTTTACGTTCCATAACATCATATTGAGCAACCTGGGAAGGATCTGCATGCCTTGAAACATTCTCATCAACAACATCCCACAGATCTTGATCTACCAACAAATCCTCCATCTTCAACTTCCATATTTAAAAATTATTTCTAGAAAACTTATCCACCTCTATTCACCTTGATGAACTTTCCATCTGAAAATTCTTGTAACAAGATCACAAAATCTCTTTTTCACAAGCTCTCACTCAAACCTGGATTAGTCCAAAAAAAACCCAACAACCCACAATTGAAACCAAAGGTGATCAAGCTCTAATACCACTTGTAAGGAAGATAAGGTAGTAGAACAACTTCCTACACTAATCTTGAGAGGATAATAATACAAAAATTTTACAAATCTTTAACAATTATAGAAACTTAAACATAAATAAACATAAATATCATGCATACCATGACACGGTGATTTACGTGGGGAAAACCCTTTTGGGAGAAAAACCCCACACTCTAAAAGCCGCCCAATAAATTATTCAGTAAATCACAAAGATTATAATATACTTGCAAAGTAAGCTTCTCATAGGAGTATCACCACTCAAAAATCAAGAGACAACATGACTGCTTATCAGACTATCAGAATATATCACTGTCTCTACCGCAATCATAATACAACACCCTCATAAAATAAAGTTACATTCTAGGGTAAGACAGGCCAACAAAATATCCACCATTAGATCTAAAACCTAATAATTAATGGTCTAGACTTATAGTGTATCAATTATCTAACGTATGTCAGCCATTTTAGTAGTTTCCTAAAAAGGTTAACAAAAAATTCTTTACACGCATCCCACTCCTCCCCCTTGATTCCATTGTATATTACACCTATCTGTGTAACTAGGAAATATATATATATATATATGTATATCTATGTAACTAGGAAATATATATATATCCTATCAACAATAACCTTTATATAATTGCAAGGTTGAGACATATTTTCCTAACAATGGAATTCCCCATTGTTGTTACATCTGTTGTGGATCCTAAGTTTTCCAAATCTTTCATGCAAAAGTGTTGTCAATACTCAACCCATTTTGGACTATATCCCTAATTTTTTCATACCAATGACAACTTTACAATCAACCATTTTTATGAATGTTGAAATTGTTGTTTCCCATGTTCCCAAAGACAAACTCAAAAAGTTGGATAAAGAACTAGAGGGACTCCAAGAATATTTGAGCATTGAATCTCTAGTTGGCCTAACAATTCCTATAGTGGATAGCTTCAGGAAACTGATTAATGATGTTCAAGGATTAGAGGGTTTACATATCATATCCCATATAGTTTATGCTAACATACCTGCAATGGCTATGTGTGCTCAATTTTTGGGATACACTCAAAGTCAATTAGGAAGTCAAATCTTCCTCCCCAAATATATAGCCTTTATTCCCACATACACAAATCCAACTTTCACTTCAACAATATAGCAAAGCATTGGAATAACTCCAACCTTAGGCCTTTCCACTAGGAATCCTTATGGTTTTGGGTTCTCATGTATATTACACCTCAAGTTTTATCCCCCTCATAAATTTATTACATAGTATTCCAACAAGCACATACATAATCCCGCCATATTCACTACATTCCCAAAACATGTCAACTAATGATTCCATCATAAACCAACTTTTGCAAAATGTAACCTCACTTCAACAACAAATCTCCACATTGAACCAAAACCAAAATGGACAACCATTGCAATATGTCAAAATAATACCATTGTCATTTGAAATTTTGAAAACACCTATGCCACAAAACATATAGATACCTCAATCTGACAAGTACAATGGTAAGGGATACTCTAGCAATCATATATTTGCATAGAGTTCCTTGTGTAGTGACTTCATTTTTGAAGATAAACTCCTAGCTAAATTATTTTCTAGGTCATTAAAAGACATGTGTTTGGAATGGTTTTTTTCATTATCAAATAACTCAATCCACTCTTTCAATGAACTTTTTGATGCTTTCTTCCAATATTTCCAAGTAAATATTGGACCTAAAATTACACTAACTAATTTAGTGTGATGCAAATAAAAGGAAAATTAAAATATAATAGACTTTATATGGAGCTATTCGTTTATTTACTCATAATTCAATCTTACTCTTCCTAATGCAGATGTTTAAAGAGTGTTTATTGAAAACTTGCAACCAGGAATAAGAGATAAAACCATATTGACAAAATATACATCCTTTATACACTTTTGTATGACCCTTCAAGATTATCATAATTTGTTCAATTAGTATGAAGAGACATCTTCATCAACTCCTGTTGAGAAATCAGAATCTATACTCCAAAACAACTATCAACCATTCAAAAATCAAAACAAGAACTTTATCAAAATAATCACCTCAAACAAACAACCACATTGAACCACAAGTTGTAGCCATAATTTTAACCCAATATCAATTTAGATTGAGAGATAGACAATTTACACAACTGCCTAATTCCCTTCATTCGATCATGTTGCAACTTTTGAACAAGAACTTAATCCAATTTCCTTGAATTATACTTGTGGACACAACCAAACCTATACCTCCAAGTTTCAATATAAAAGCATTTTGTCAATATTATCACATAAATGGATATGATATGGAACAATGCATAAGTCTTAGACATGAAATTTAAGACCTTTTTTATTCTTATCACATCTAGTTGGGTGGTGTTAATGATCAAGGGAATAAATTTGTTTACCCACCTAATCAAAACTTACAAATTTTTACCAATAAAATGACAAACCATTCATCTAAATTTGCACAAGCTTATAATGTTAAGAATGATGAGATGAATGTTGGTAAACTGATGGCATGAATAATGATAAGAATGATGATAAGAGTGGTAATTAGAATGATCTACAAGAAATGTTCACTCTCATAGATGTTCAACCTTGTAAGGGCCAAACCACTTTGTTATCCGACATTTCTTTCACCCATATTGATGCATCCATACATGTGCCTGATGGTCCTCTCTATATCATCGAATGTATTAATGACAATCCTACAATTGGGATACTCATTGATCCCATGTGTGTAGAGAATGTGATCACTGAGGAATTCTTGTTTGTGCATGGACTTTATGAAGATTCTTATGAACAATCGAAAGCACGGTTGAAAAATCGTGATGGTTTTTCTCACTCGATGATAGGTTTGATCACTCTCCCTCTTAAATTTGGATTGAAACAATTATATGTATCATTCTCCATCATCCTAATTTTGGAACAATTCTATGTGAAACTAGGCTATCCATGGTTATGCTCCATGAATGTTGTCTCTTCAATTATTGACAAGTGCATAAAGCTCCCATTTGAAAACCAAATTTACAGTGCATCATAGTGGGTTTAATCCTTTTTCCTCCAATGGAAACTTTTCATTGGATTTATTTTGGCCTCAACCTATGGAACCTATTAAACCTTGAGAGTACTTCTTTTTTAGGTCATATCAAAATTTTAAAGCAAAGCGCATAAGAGAGTTATCCTTTAGAAATATTCTTGAGAATGATAAGGCTATGGTTGTTTCCCCCACCTCACACATTGTGGATGAACCCATACCCAAAGAAAAATTTCTTCCTAATTCACAAGGTATTTATGCTAGAGTTCCTCCACCTATATCATACAAAAGACCAAGAGACAATAAAAATATTACTTATGTGCCATAAAAAAGAAAAACAAGTGTATAGACCTAAAGAGAAATCAGTTTCCCAAACCTCGATGGTTCCTTCAGTTCCTCCCTTAAGGGAAGAAAATATACCAATGGTTGAGAAACCCACTCTTACACCATTACAACTTGAAAACCAAAATAGAAGAAACATAAATGCTAGAGACTGTAGGCATAAACGTCATGCTATTGCTCATCAATTGGAAGAAAAGATTAAAACAACACCCCATGATCAAACAACTATGAAAACAAACGAAGATGAACTACAACTTTCACTAAAACACGACATTGAACCTTCCATGTCTCAACCAAAACAAAAACTAAAACAAGAACATACAACTAAAATTGTCATAAAACCTCCCAATGTGATTAATTTGGATGATGAAGATGAAATTGCTAAAATTGATGAACAAGTGAAAAATGAGCTAAATTTGTTATTTTTAAAGTTCATGAATTTAGATGGGGGAAATCATGATGATCCTCCTAATGAGAGTGACCCGCCACGTGTTGAACCTAGAGATGCTTTTAGTACAGCTCTTATTGTAGTCCCTTTGGCTAGTTGTCTTCCTTCTGTATATGATGAGAAAGATTAGGATGTGGACAACTTTTTTTAGGTCGAATCGCATGTGTGGTACTCTATTGTGTTTTCTTTATTTGTTATTTGTGTTTTCTTGCACATGATGTGATCTCTTGTGTTGTGTTGCTTGGAATTTCTTTATGTTTTTGAGTTTTATTTGGATGACCCTTTTTGCTTCATTGGTGCAAGGATACAAGGAAAACAAATATGTCGTGATATTCTTCCATTTGTATCTCCATTCTTCTATTTTTCATGAACTTTATTCCTTTTTTCCTATGTTCTCCTTTTGGGTACAATGCAAAGTGTTGATACATTTAGGTCTCTTCCATGTTGACCCAAAAGTGTGTTTTCTCTCTTTATGTGTCATTCTTCCATTTTGTTCATTTTTCCACTAGTATTTTGGGAATGATGTCAACTTTGAGCTCTATTATATCATTGTAGCAAAGACGTATACTAACTCTAGATTTGTGGATCCCTTATTTGTTCATCCTTTGTGTTGTTTTTTGCATTACATTTGGGCCCAACCCCTTATTGTGACATAGCTTTATTTGGAAAGATATCATTGGTATAGGGCTTTCCAAATAAGCTCTCATGACCTTTCATTGCATGGAATTTATCATTTTTCTACCTTAAATCAATTTCTCATAGCATAGTGTTTTGCAATTTCTTTTTAAGATGGGGGCATACATTGGCATTATTTTCTTCACTTTGTTCACATGCATTGGATTAGTGGTGCATTGACATTGGCTTCATTGTGTTCACACATGTTGGACATAGTCATGTGTTGACATTGGAATTCTTTTTGCTTCACTTTGTTCACATTTGTTGAACTTAGCAGTGCCTTATCAAAGTTATTAGGAAGTATAATTCCTGACCTATGATTATGGGTACACACCTAGTGAATATCAAACTTCACTAGCCTGTGTTGCCTTATGTTTGTGATTCCCCTAGAAAATATCAAACTTTTCTATTATGTGAGTCATGAACACCTTTGGTGTGGATCCTAGCATAATGCAGCTTTCTATTTCGTGATTATCCATACCCTCCTTTTGCATTTTATTTTGACATTGTATATGTTTGTGTATGTTGTCTTGTTGCATTTCATATATGTGTGTAGTCTTTTGTCCTTATGTTGTCTTTTGATGGGATCTTGGATCCTGGGGGCTTGTGTACTCCCTCTAGATCCTTTTTCATCCTATATTTTTAACATTTGGACAATCAAACCCCTCTTGACATAAATTTAATACTTCAATGTGATTTTGAGCGTAAGTTCAGACTCTCACTAAAGTGGGGGCTAAATGTAGCATCAAAAATTGTTTCCCTTAACAATTTCACACTATGTCTTGCTCCCCCTTAAATTATTGGACCTAATTGAACCCCTAATTTCCTAAATCATGCATTTCATGGCCTATTTTTAACAATTGCCAATAAATTGCAAGCAGAAAACAAATGCATTTATCTCATACTTTACCCCCAACACCTTAAATTCTAGAAAATAGGGTTGGGATAGAGATGCCCTATGGCAACAATGTCCGCCTATTTTTCCTAGTCCCAAATTTGAATATGTCGGTGTTGATATTTTATCATTTCCAATTCAAGTTGCAAATGTTGACTATCATAATCTAATTTGTGGTAGATTAAATAAATGCCTATAAATACCTAGTTATTGCATCATTTGAAATCTATAAAGAACTATCTAGCAACAAGCAAACATTAATAGCAATTCAAGAGAATTTAATAGTAGAATTTTAGAGCTTTATTGCATCAATTCAAGAGCCAAACATCATGTCAAATCCTATGTGATTTTATGCATGTTCATGTTATCATTGTTCATGAAGGCTAACCCTTTTTGTAGGTCTCCAATCAATTCAAGAAAAATCCAAGACCTTAAGGTGATGTGCATGACTTCAATCCTTCAAGGAAGCCATTGAAGGGTGGTGAGTTGTAGCACTTTGTTGATTCATCATTCCTTCCTATCATTTATCCTTTTATCATTGGCATTGCCATTGTGGAAGTGGAAACACTAACATGGGGTTTGACTAAGGAAAACACCCAAATGGCACAACCCTTCCTCTCTCTTTGAATGTGCAAGTTTCAGGTTGGGAGGAGATTGAAGGAAGCATGAAGATCCATTTTCCGTTGTTGCATTCAAAACCCTACACATTGACAAGCCACAAAAACATAAAATTATCCAACAGTGATTCAATAAATTTGCAGGAGGAATTAGGAAGCTCTTATATGGCATTAAAGGATTGCAAAAACATATATCTAAAATATACCTACAAGTACATGGATGCCCTTAAGCGGATCTTTCGTCTTATTCGCACTATCTCCAAACTTACAAGATAGGTGCGCAGAGCTTTGCATTTCTCATATCTACATGCAATTTTTTGTTGCAATCTCTCAATTGTTTGAATCTTACATTTTTATATTAAGGCACATAGTTTAGTTAGGAAAATCAAGGAAAATCAATTCGAATCAATTTCCAAGGCTCAAAAGGATCAGATCTAGGTTTGATTGACTCACCTTCGTGGTTGAAAGTTAATATAATCACCTTGTTTATTTGCATCCTAATGTTCTCTTGAAAAAGAAAAATTGATCCTTCCTACTTTCACATATTTTAATTACAATGAATAGGTGAGGACCCTCATCACTAAGCTAGAATTATATATGAAACAATTGGTAGTGTAAGTGAATACATTTGCTTGGAGTCAAATAGGAAGAATGAGCATAGCCCACATTTGAATTGAAACTTTCCTTGATGTGATATTCAAATTTTATTGAAAAGAATGGTATATACTACTACAAAGGAAAGGGTTTCCCATAGAGTCCATGAATTTTTTTTATGATTCATCATTATGGTGAAGAAAATATATGGTAGATTGTACACTAATTTAGTGCTATATAATTGAATTGAATTTTAAACATAAATGTAGATGTAGGTATAAGAATATTGTTAGAATTGGCTATGGTTGCCAAGATCTTGAGACCAAATGGAAAACACAAAGAGAGAGAATAGAATGTGACAAGAATAAATTATATTCTTATCAATATGATTTAATGATATGTGTTGTACAATGTAGTAGAAACCCCTTGGTTATATAGCCAAGGTGAGATACAAGATGTCATAGGATTATGACAAGTGACATAATCATATGACATGAGACAACTAATCACACTTACCTGGGTCACATGTGTTACAATTCGAAAGATAAGATTACTACTAATGACAACTAACACCTTCTAGAAAGATTCCTTCCTAGGACCTAAGTAAACTTAACATGTAAATAAGTCACCTAGTAATGAATTAACTAGGTACAAGACTTTATTTACACCAAAAAAGATGAAACATAGAAAAAGGTGACCCTAAGATCTAATGCAAAGACCCATGAGTTCTAGTGTTGTGTCTTGCATAACCAATTGACCATACAACTTTAGACAACTTCTAACTAAGTATGACCAATCTAACTGGATTATGCAGTCTGAAACATTGTGAATCAACCAATGCAAGCAGAGATGTTTGCATTACTTTGGCTAAATTTTTAGAATAAAATAAACACTTCCATAGGAAATGTAGTCATGAGTTCACACACCTCTAACTCGACTTGGAAATGACCTTACACTTAAGGTTTAACACATGGTTGACTTGTTTGATTGTGTACCTAATTTGTCACATGGATTTACAATAAAAAAATATATCTTTCTATGGTCGATAAACTACTAAGGTCATGGAAACATATTCCTAACAATGAACATTTGTATTGTGTACTCGCAACATTTCAGACTATGCCTACCACTACTTGTTCATAACTTTTTGCATTTATTTCCAACAGTGAAATACTCTCCCATTTTTCACAATAAGACTTATGAAAATCTTCTATAAGTTGTTGAACTTTCAAGTAATGAATATTGACTCGAGACATCTTATCTATCTCATGAGTTCTTATCAACTTGTAACACAAGTAAAATAAAAAAATTTCCTCAATAATATCAAAATAACTTCTTCATAAATAATTTTGATTTTTCTATGTTTTCCTCTCATTCTACATACAAGAACACGTTTTATAATGTTGATAAATGTACAGTATATTGCCAAATTATTTTTTAATTATAAGAACATAATTATAGTGTTTAAACCTTTTAAAAACTCTTAATATTAATCTAATTTCTTTCAGTCAAAACATGAATATAAGCTTCAAGCTTATCATACAAATTTATAAATATATTACAAAATATTATTTGAATGCTCTCTCTATATATCTCTCCATATATGTATATACATGTATATCAATTTGCTTATTTATTTTCTTGAGTAAATAGAATAATTTATTCAACTTATCACAACAGGGTAATAAAACTCTTCTCTATTGTCTTATACAATCCTAATAAAGAATTTAAATAATTTCATGCATAGGTCTATAAAAATCAAACTATTTTATCTCTAATCCTTCAAAAATAATTAATATATAAATTCATATTAATTCCTTAAATCTAAAACTTCATCTACATAATACCAAAAATAAAATAATGAAAACAAATTTTGTGTCCATGCCTATAATAATATTGTACTTGTGCACTTCCAGATGTTCAATGTACAACTACAATACTCCAATCCAACTTCTCCAAGAACCCAAAGCTTGCTACAAATCTGAAACTCTACTCTTCCTTGTATATTTCCTCAACATAAACCTTAGATAACAACAAATTGAATTCTCAAGACAAAAATCCTTGAAAACTGCCAACATCAAACATATATATTAACCTCTAAAAATCACAAAGCTCCTCTCCTCAAGAACATATGACTACACCTCTCCTTTACCTCTCACATCAATGAGAATTAATGAAAAATAATAATCATAATGCTCTCTAAAACCTTTGACTTTTTCTCAACAACCACTTCTAACAATATAAAAAAATACTTAATGGTACGCCCTCCATTCTGCCCTCATCGAAGGAACTGATATCACATTTAAAAGGCAGGAATACATCCTACGATGGAGGCTTGTAGCCTCCATGTGAGGTTTATACAGTTTGATTTTATTTAATTCCCATTGCATGCTTTACATGGTATGCTAACTACTACTTAACAGTTGTGACCTCCCTTAATCCAAGTCATTGGCTTTAATGCAAAAAAATATAATATATTATATATATGTTCCCAATTATTCATGTATATATCATATTCATATATATAATATTTATATATTTATACATATATTATATTTTTTTTTAATTATTTAAATAATAATCAACTAAATATTTATTGATAGTAGGTAAAATATAAAGATGAAAATGAAACAACATATCACCTTTTTAATTGCAAAAGACTAGGCCAAAGACCATATATGAATTAACCTATTCTTACAACTTGACCACACTAGTCACGACACTTGAAAAAATCAACGATAATATTGGGATTACTTACTTGGATTTGATACAAAATCCTACGTGAGTGTGCATTCAACTCAATTGGCATTAACCCATTTGTTTACCCTTGTTTATACTCTTCTCTTTGGTGATACTCTCCCTCTCCATCTAGGAGGGTAAAATACAATATTACATTCAACTTAGAAGGCCAACAACATAGTTAGTCTGCTATTAGTCATAACATAATAATTGTTGATTAAAAATATAATCATTAAAATTGAATCGCATTGCATGGCATTATAATTTCATCAAAATATCAACTGACATATAATCATTCACTAATGTCAAAAACATGTTGTTTACATAAAATTTAAAGGTAATTGCAAATCAAAATTTGGAGTGTGAAGCAAAAAATATTTTTGGTACAAAATGAAGAATAGACTTAAAATATTTGACCTGATTGAAGGAATGAAAAAAGAAAGTAAAAATATTTGGTATACATGGTGCAACTTCCAAAGATGAAAAAAGAGAATTTATAGTAGGTTGGGTAGATTCTATGCCAATAGAGAGTTTTTCAACTTTGATCAAATAGAGGGAATAATAGGGTAAAAGTGTACCTATGGTCCTTGTTGAATCACCACCTGGTTAGTGTAAAGATCTTGATAGACAACAAAGACCAAAAAACCATAAGGGAGATAAGAAATTTATTTTGAATACTAGCCTCTTAATGGATGAGAACTGCAATGAGGCCATATTCAAAAGCTAGTAGCTCCTAAAAACTCTTTGAGGATACAAAATTATAAAGATTAAGGTTTAAAAAATAGGGGAAAATTGAATTGGATAAGTCATGGATACAAAGGATCCAAATTTTTCTTCAATTATATAAAAGAAAAAGAAAGAAAAGAGAAGGTGAGATATATGTGGGATAATAACTACATGGTGAATTACCAAGAGGAAACAAAAAAGTATTTCTTCCAATTATTTAAAGACTTGTTCACTTATGAATGTGGTAAAACACAAGAGTGTAATGCAAAGAATGCCTACAAGAGGTTAATTCCAAATAAAATTCTAGAAGAATGTGTAGAAATTTTAAGCAAGGAGATCTCTAAGGAGGAAACTGAAAAAACCATTCAAAGATTAAATAATGATAAATTGCCAGGGGCAGATGGATTGCCAATAGAGATAAAAATAATAAAAAATAGGTGTGTGATGACTTGCTATAGGAATGCAATGAAGCTATCAATAGAGGATCGCTAGGGAGCAACATTAATAAGGGTATAATTAAACTAATACCCAAAGATGGTGACAAAGCCTTGATTAAAAACTAGAGACCAATAGCCTTGCTTAATGTCTCTTATAAAATTTTGGAAAAAATTATAGCATTAAGATTGGTTGAGATCTTCCCCTCATTCATCAACTACACCCAAACAAGATTTATAAAATTAAGTATATTCTAGAAAACCTTCTCACAAGCTATGAAGTGATGGACTGGGCAAGGTGCTCCAACTAGAATATAGGCATGCTTCTCCTAGACTTTGAGAAAGCATATGACATGCTAGAATGGCAATTTATATAACAAATTGTGTCAAATGATAAACACATTGATGAAATATGAAGTAGCTCAAATTGAAGTAAACAAATAATTAACAAAATAATTTGAACTTCAAAGGTCAATAAGTCAAGGATTTCGTTTTGTCCCCTCAAGCTATTTGTTATTGATTCAGATGTTATTTTCCATTTAATAAGATATTATTCAATAATCCCAAGAGATAAGGGCTTAACTCTACCAAATAAAGAGGATCTCATATATATACAGTTTGTAGATGGCATTACAGTGTTTATAAAACTAGATGAGAGAATTTCAAAAATCTAGTGGAAAAATTAGATCTATTTTGTATGGTAGCTAGGGAAAAATTATCAAAAGTAAAATCCATAATGTTAAGTTGGGAAGCTTACCCACCAAAATGGTTTGAAAATTTTGAATTTCAATATGGATGTCCAAATAAGTAGGTTAGATACATGGGTATACTATTTGTGGTAAATCCATGCTTAAAGGTCATGTGGGATTGGATAAAGGAAAAGATTGTAAAAACACTAGGATGGAATAAACAATTCCTAACCTTAACAAGTAGGATTCAAATTTTTCAAAAGATACTTTCTTACAATGTGTAGTATTCTTCGGTGTGGATGTTTTGTAATTACCAAATAAATGAGATTAAAAAAAGATCAGAAATTTTTTACAGTCTAAGGGAAAAGGAAAAAGTAAAAAGCATGTAGTCAAGTGGGAATGGTGTTGCTTAGAAAAAAGTGAAAGAGGTCTAGGACTAAAAGATTTAAAAAAGAAAGGCATAGCCCTGGCAGTTAAGTGGATTTGTAAATTCCTTAAAGGAAAGAAGCCCTAGAAAATTCTTGTTAAAAATAACATCCAAAGAGTTGTTCCGAAATGAGCTAATTCTTGGAAGCATATCCCTCTATGTGACCTCATATTTGGTAAATTCCCTATTTCCACTGCTAGTTCCAATGGGTTCAAAAGTATATGGAAAGCTTGGAAACTAAGTAGAAGTGAGATAATTAAAAAAATACATTGATAAAGTATATTCTATGAGATCTATATGGTGGAATGATTATAATAAGAACAAGCCCTTTGCTTTACTTCAAAGACTTATTATTTAATAGGCAATTAAAATAATAAGTCTTTGAAAGTTTGAAAGTGTGGAACAAGAAAGGTATCCAAACTTTCAAAGACTTATTTAACAAGCAATTAAAATCTTGGGATACTCTCAGTTATGAATATAGTTTTCCTCCAACACACTAGATAACATACTCTATAAGTAAAGAAAAAATCAAGGATTTGAGTTTAAATACAATAAGCAATTCCAAGAGGGACAACTTAAAAGATTTTAATTGGATTGCAAATTAAGAAATAAACAATCTGAAGGAAATATATATATATAATGCTATAAGAGAATATCCTAACTTGACTAGCCACTTAAATAATTCTTAGAATCTAGAACTAAATATCAAACAATGGAGAAAAATGTTTAACCATTTATGGAGCAACATGGTAGAACAAAAACAAACCTATTTTAAATGGATGTCGATTTTACAGAAATTGCCATGTTCTTGTGTAACAGACAAAGCAAATATTTGTACAATATGCAGAAAGCCTAAATCAATTAGTCATATTTTCTTTCAATGCTTGTTTGCTAAATAAATTTGGAATGTTTTATGTATATATTTGAGGGGATGGGGGGAAATTGACATGGATAAAAAGAAAGAAATTCTATTTGGATTCATTGTAGGAATGGAAAAAAAATTAATCTATTCTGGCTTTTATTTTCTACAAAAAATTTATGGTTTATATGGAAAGATAAAAGTGAGGAAAGGTTCCAAGGTATTAGGAGAGCCCTTACCAAGTCTACTAGAAGATTTTTTCACAATATCTCTATGCAGGTAACTATTACAATGGAGGTGGCTAAAGAAAAATTCACAAAGCTACTAAAGCATGGAAAGATGAAGGTAATCAAAGAAGAAATAAAGCATGTAAGACACTGGACCTTCAACAAAGAGGACAACATTCCATTTATGAAGGAATACATGGACTTCCAAGTGAAATATAATAAAAAATACACAAAAGAAACAATCTAAAAAGGCCTTGGTCTCAAGGGAGGCCCAAGATTTTATGTAAACAAAGGAGATGAATTTACAGTAGAAGTAAGATCCAATGATAACTTGTCTGAGATAGATCATCGATTGGTTGGAACGATATGGAGAACTCTTGTAAAAGTGTGAATTATAGAGAAATATAGCACAATAAAAGTAAAATCAAAGAAAAATAGAAATGAAACAAATCATTGCTAAATAGTTTGGTAATGTATATAGATATAAGGTATATATAATGTTAATATTTAGAGACCATGCGAGGTCATACTTTCTATCCATTTTTGAGACCCTATGAAGTTATTCTACTAATAAAGGATATGAACTAAAATCCTATTTAGAATATTGAAATTATTTGTATACTATGATGAATAAAAAAAGCATTGCTATTTGTACCTCCCTCTCTAATGAGTAGATTCTAGATAGCAATCTATCAAGACATATGACTAACATATACGAAATCTTAAATGGTATTAATTTTTGTAATGAATTTTTTTATGAAGGAGATAACTCAATTATTGAAGCACTAGGGAAAGAAAAATTTAAAAAATTCAATAAATTTGTAGGAGATGTTATAACTTTTCCTAAATTAAGGAAAATTATTTTTTCTAGCTCTCAATTCACTTAAGAATCAAAATCATTTTTCTCAAAGATAATTAGATTATTAAATATCAAAATAAATATATAATTACCCAAGATATTTAAAAGAATGGTCTTTACACCTTCAAAAGAAATTTATCTAACAACTTATCAAAGGATGAAACTCAATTGTGACATGAAGCACCAAATCATTAAAATATTAGAATTTTAAATGATATGGCTAATCATGATACTATGGTTGGTTTACTTATAATTAAATGTAAATTAAAAATATGTGAATGATGCTTAGTAGGTAAAAGCACTTTACCCTTCAACAAAAATTATGTCAACAATTCATCAAACCCCTAGAATTATTTTATAGTGACCTAATGGGGCCTTTACAAGTCCCTTCTATGAGTGTATCTCTTTAAGTCCTAACTTTTATTGATAGCTATACTAGGATGATTTGCACATAGTATCTTGAAAGTACAATTGAATTATTTTTTACATTCAACAAATTTAAGGCCCTTGTCAAAATCAAACCATTCAAAATTTTAAAAATTAAGAACAAATAATAGAAAATAATATATAGATAAATAATTTTAAAAATTATGTGCCTTGTGTGGGATTCAAAGGGAGATCACAACTCCTATCCCCTTCAACAAAATGGTATGTGGTGGAAAGAAAAAATTGAACCATCATAGAAATTATTAGAATTACGATATATTATGTCAATGTGTGTTTTTTTATTGGCTAAGGTTATGAATAAAACCATTTACATCGGGTGATCCCACAATACTAGTTTACAATTTTTGGCCAAACTAGACACTGAACTATTTTTTTCTAACTAAATCTTCACTTTCGGGCACCTATAGCAGCTAAACCATGAGGAATTTGAAGATGATGCAAACTAATGATTTGTGACATTTTGTTTGTATATTCTAAATATATTTTTTTCAAAAATTTTGGAATCAGATTGCACTTCTTTTTCCATCTCCTTCAAAAACTACTTTTTTTAGTAAACACCATTTTTAAGGAGTGATGCTCATCGTATACAACATAACTTTTTTTTTCATGAAGGATAATATTCTAATTTTCTCAAATTTAGATTTGTAATTACGATATCTAGTACTTTCATTTGGTTTCACAGTGTTTTATTGGATATTTTTTTTCTTAATCAAGTTTCAAAGTCAAACCAATTACAATTTAGACATAAGCAGTGTATACAACATAACTTTTTTTTGCATGTATCGAAATTCAATTTATTTATTTTTTTGGATCAAGGACTTTCTAGTGCACTAATATTTTTCAAATTTATTTTTTGATAATCTGCTATTTTTCCACATGTGTAGAATAGAGAGCTTGATTTTCGGTGAAAAACCTACATTTGCAAGAAATAAAAAATAAATATAATAATTAAATTAAATTTATTTAAAATTATACTTTTTAGGAAGCTTATAATAAGTACATACTGGCAAAAAATAAATTTTAAATGAATTTATTTGATCCCCCAAAAAGTAAATCAAAAGTAGTTTTTTATCATTTTGATAGGTGTAAAGGAGACTCTGGTATAGGTATGGTTTAAAACTAGCGGGGTTCTATCCAAGGGGGTTTGATCTAAGGTGGTTCGATCAAACCCTCTTCAATTGGAATCCTTTAAATGGAACTTTTCAAGGCTTAAATCATTATATTTTCTAAAAATATGTGATTTCAGCAAAAATCAAGATCTCCCGGAAATTGTAAACCAATATTATGGGATCACCCCATTCTAAATAGAGTGTTTTAAAAGGATTTAAATCTTCAACACCATAGAGATCTAAAAAAAAAAAATGCCTTCCACCTAATAATTTTAGAAGTCTTCTATTTCCATTCCAAAAATAAAGGAAAAAGTTTATATGACTTCCTTTAAATGCTACTCGGTAGGATATGGATGAAAAATAAAAGGTTGTAGGATATATGGTATCTCAAAAAGTGATAAATTAAAATGTTCATGTTTTTGTAAAATATGTCTTTCTTTCAAATTACTCAAATTGAAGATATTGTAGAATCTTTTATCTCAAATAATACTCAAATTGATGAATTTAAGAGAGGAATTATTTTTTAAACCTCAAACCAGTAGACCCAAAGACACTCAATCTTTCATTCAAGAAGAAAATTTAAAGAATCCTTCCTATTTCAAAATGATTAGAAGACAACAAACATTTTGTATTAATGAATTTCTATGAAAGTGAGCCACAAACCGTTGAAAAAGCTAACAAAGAACAAAATGGGCGAGATGCAATATAGTTGAAGTCTAATGTTCTAATTAAGAAGAAAACTTGGGATTTGTTTCTACACCTTCAAAAAGGTATTGTTTATTGTTATTAGTTGTATAAAACTAAATATCTTTGATGGTGAAATACACAAATGCATGGCAAGACTACACACTACAAATTTCACTCTATGATGTAGTTGAAACTTTGATGGAATATTTGCCCCTTGTGGCAAAAATGATCAATATTTGGATACTCCTTGCTTTAGGAACCTACAATGGCTAGGAGATTTATCAAATGGACGTGAAAAAACATTATTAAATGGTGATTTGTCAAAAATTTATATAACTCAACCAAAAAGGTCTAAATAATCAAAACCAAAAATCATATGCTTGTAAACTTATAAAATCTTTGAACATTTTTAAACAAGCTCCTAGAGTTTGGAGTCCAAAAATTAATATTTTCTTTCAATTTCATCAATACTCTACATACTACTATAATAAAAAAAATGTCAAAATTAAAGACAATCAAATCATTATAATTGTATTATATGTGGATGACTTACTCATTATAAGTAATTTTTATTTTTATTCTACAAACAAAAAACTAATTTAATCAAAACATTTGAAATAACTTATTTAAGACTTATACATCATTTCTTAAAAATGACACTTTTAGGATCATCACTCCTTTATGACACCACAAACAAGATACGCATGTAAAGATATGCTTTAAAATTAATATGATTGACTGTGAATCCATTGTTATTCTTCTTGAAGTGGATATTCAACTTGACCATAAAGCTCCAGGTGAAAAGACCAACACCACTTTACATAGGTAATTAGTAAAAAAATTAATTTATCTTACTATATTTAGACAAGACATTACTTATGCAATAAGTATTGCATCTAGATTTATCTGGGATATAAAATTGACCAAAAATACTAAAGTATTTCAAATGAATCGTAATTATGGTCTTTATGATTCTAGTACTAAAAATTCAAGTTAATATGATCATTGTAATGTTAACTGTGTTAATGTGTTAATGATTGTATTGATAAAAAAATAAAATTGACCATCTTTAAATTTGGTGTCAATATTATCACATTGATTATAAAAAAAATCTTATTCTCTTTCATTCACATAACTTCAATATATAGAAATGCAACAAAGTAACAAAAGAATCAACATGACTCATAAGATTATTAGACAAACTCAATATAGGTGCTACTAAAAGTAATACCTTATTATATAATAGCTAAAGATGTATTGCTCTCGAAAAAAATCATGTTCAACATTAATAAACAAAACACAATGAAATACAGTGCAGTCCACGTGCACTTCATATTAAAAATAAATAAATAGAAGTAATATTGTTCTCAAGTTTTATCAATGATCAAGGGACAAATATTTTTATAAAACTTATGAAATGCAAAACTCTCTAAATTTTAAACAATGTGTTGAACCTTAAAGAGTTACTATTGAGGATAAGTGTGCACGACAATGTCATCTATTGATCAACTATAATATTATATGCAAGACCCACAAGCATTATATAATGTACTCATCTATGTTCTTACTTTCACTTATAAAACATTATATTATATATAAGACCTATAGACATTATGATAAAAACCTAAGATGTTCTAAAAGCTCTATATATATACACCTTTCTTTGAGAATATAAAAAAATTAAGATTTAAATTATGGTGAATATTATCATGTAGTATAGAATGTACCATCTCCATTTTGACATATATTTTATTTTTTTGTTGTATACCAAAAAAAAGCCTATTACTTCAAAAGTTCATTTTTCAAAAGAGATTAACTCTATACACTTCTTACAATCATTATGCAGTAATAAAACATAATATTTATTAGAGATCCATACTTCTAAGAATTAGACTTAAAATAAATACTTTCAAAACTTTAATTTTAGATTTAGACTTTATTATATAAACATATTTATAACATATAATATTTAATTAATTAATATAAAAATAAAAATAACTTTAATATTGATTAATTTATTAATTAAATACCAAGTGCCTTAGTAAAAAGATTTGACTATCTTCCCAAAGAGTGTAACTGACCTTCACTCCTTAAATTTAAACAATCCAATTGTAAGTCTCGTGTGAATTTGAAATTGGTATTGCAATACCTATGACGCACAACTGCACAAGAGATTTATGTAGGGCCATTTAAAAAGAAGGGATTTTACCTCAGTTCTTAAATGTCCCATCTCAAGCCCTTCGAGCTTTTCCTTGGATTGCAACCCCCCATATAAGATCATCTCCAAATACCCTCAATGGGGCCTCGAAAGTAGCAAAACTCCTCTAATAATCTTGCTGGAAACCCCCAAACCTTTTCCCTGCTCTGCTTGCGAATGAACTTTAAATCACCACTCATTACAAGAATTAACAAAAACGTTGGTGAGAAAGATCCATACATGTAATATGGCTTGGCAAGACTCTTACATGGGGTAAGAAAACAGCACGAAAGATCAACGCTATCAATAATTGTATTGCTCATATGGGTGTGGTGATGAGCAACATAAACAAATACTGCAGATGCGTAATAATCTGCTTTCTTTCAGAGAATGCAAGGACTGTTGAAATGCTGCATGAGCAGTGTAAGCTGGCTCCATACCTTGAAATGCAGGCCACATGTGCATTGACCTTGGTGGAAGCGACAATGAGAGGATCAGCAAGGACTAACCCATTTTACAAACCCCAATCTACTGCAGGTAATCCAAGTTTGAGCTCATTGGGATACCAACGACAAAGCAATCCTTTTGATACTGTTCACAGAGCTCCTCATCCTTCCAAAAAATGTACAGTTTTCAAATCTGTAATACTTGATATATTAATGCTGCAAATACGTTAATAGTGACGTACATACTAATAAGTTCAAAACAGTTGTTTCTTAATAACAGTAACCATAGCCTTTTTAAGCAGGATACTATTGGCAATTTTAGAAAGGCCTATCACAAAAGGTTGGAAAAGCATGGAATGGCTCAATTATCCTCTTCCCCACATTCACAAAATGTAACCTATCCCTTATATTAATATTATATTTTAACTCTTTTTTAAAGTCTAAACAAATGATGAACGTGCCTTAGTTTCAAATAGCTGTATATTTAAGTGGATTGCATTGAATGAATATTGATTGAGGTGTAGTTGTACATTAACTGTCCAGGAATCTTAAAGCAAACATTCCATAAACCATATTGACCTAGCAACGTGATCACATGGAGAGCATCTATGCAATGACTTCCTTGGAATTCATTCTATACGCAATTTAAATACAAATCCTCAAATAGGGTTACAAAACCCCAGTTTTCCAATCAAAAATACATCAACTAGTTCTCACCAACTGTCAGCATCTTTGCAGCCATTAGTTTTCATGGATGCAAATATTAGTTAGATAACATTTTATTCTTTATATAATTTAGATTTCATTTTCTATTTTGTACAAAAATACAGGACACTTGTTATCTCCAAATGCATAGCACACTTTGTTTTGCATAGTCCAAGCCTTTCAAATTCTCATGAAAAATAACCTTGGTTTTTCAAACATTTTACACCTGATAGAGGCCTCTTGTTGCCAATTGTTGTTCTCCCAATACAAACATGCAATCTATCCAATACAACAGTAGTCCTGGCATACCTTGCAAGCACCAAATGTCTTTTGCAATGACAAAGCAAGATGCATCATATCTAACCTTCAAGCTTATCGCACTCAATTCACAAATGCCTGGTGCTGCACTGATGCTTTTTTTGCTCCACCACATAAGTTTTAGCCATGTCACTTTAAAGCTCTCAAAAGGCACCTTTGAGTGGCTTAGATCATTTTAAACTATTTTTCCAGTTCTTTCAAACTGATACCTTAAGTTCTTTTTTTGGCTTGGGTTCTTGTAAAATGGATGTGAGCGATGGGCCTCAAACACTCCAACAACACCACTTACAATCCAACAATCCTTCCCACAAAGTACGACAAATGCCATGCATTCTTGTGGGCAAGTCACATGAACCTAAAACATAATATTGAAATAACTTTCAAAACCTGCAAGCCCAAGATTTCCAGTAGGGACAAATCGAGTTAACAATCTGCCACTTGCCAAAGGCACTGCCAATATTTAATATCTTAAAAATTTATATTAATCTGGCTGGTGGAAAGCCCCAACTATTCAGTTTATCTGTAGCTCTTATATGTACCTAATGCTCTCTTCTGCATCAAAATTTGGGATGAAAATCCTCAGCCAGTCTGACCCCATTGATCTCTCAAATGAAAAAGTAAAACAGTGTGTGGTCACAGCAAATTTTAATCACGACATTTTTTCTCCTGCAACTGGAAGAATCTCTCTTCTGCAGAGGAACTATATGCAGAATTTTCTGATCAATTAATATTGACCTTGTTTATCAAAACACATCCAATATTATGACCTGTTCTTGGTAGTGTTGTCATTTATAACCATTCATGTGGGAGGAAACTCCTCTAGAACTTGATGACTCTGCCCATTAGATATAATTTTGCACATTTCTTCCTTTAAAGCAACAAGTTTGTCACAGAGTTCATTTCTCAGAGAAGGTAAAGTATCTGACAAGCCCAATTTCTGCCTGGAAATGATCAAACGGAAATTAGGTGTTGTGGCAGATAAAACATTATGGTAACTTCTCAACAGGACCTGACAAACTTCATTTTCATATAATCTTTGCTTTTCTGAGATTTTTGAAGATAGGTCTTCCCATGGACTATAAAATGACCTGTAAATGGAGAGAGCATCATATCAGTTCATCACTTAATAAATATAAGTGATCCACCTAGTTCTACTCCTCACACCTCTGTTCAGTAGATAGCTTCTGACTTTCATGAATGTGTTGAGCTTTCTAGACCATTTCCTACCTTCATGTCATAAGCCCAAGAACAAAGCAATAAATACTCATAATAGAAGAAATATATACTAACCATCGCCATGAAGGATTGACCTCTACTGGACATGGAACCTCTGACAAAAGTAGAGCCAACATACTGGAGTGATCTGTATGCCAAGAAGTCCCATCTGGTGCAAAACCTATATTGAGCGATTAGAAAATCCACACACAGAATGCTTGGCACAAAATTCAATTTAATATACAAAATAGCAGCGACAAATATTTCTTTACTCACCAACTAAATTTATGCCACCTGAATGCAACAGCAAAGAAACTGTAGCGACAACTGATGTGAGAACTCTGCAGCGAACTCCAACAAGCTGAAAGAGATATAGTATCATCTGAGCCAAACCCTTGTCCACCTCAGGGTTTTTCTCAGTCTCTGAAAGATAACTTGACTCATTCAAATAGTTTAGTAATGACCCTAAATTTTTAAAGCTAGGCTTTTCCATGGGATAGAGGGCATGTCTTTGATTGCCTGTACTAAAAATCTTCCCACAGATAATGGAAGCTACTAACCACCGAAGCAACTTATCCATTAAATCTTCTTGATATCGTTTAACTTTAACTGATTTCAACTGCTTGTCAGTATATACTTCCTCTTCAATACTTGATTGTGAATGGACTTGTAAAGCACTGGAAATAGCCCACAAACCCAATTTTAATAGCTTTAGTTTATCCTGCAATCAATGACATGATTCAAATTTTGAATCCAAAATTTTCCAAGAAGATGGTATTCACAAACAAGTCCATAATTGATTCAATTAATTAAACATGCACATTCTGAAGATGTCATGAAAATTTCTTATGCATGGATGGAAACCAATTTACGCATTTGCAATTCATAAGAAATAATCAAGTAACACCATGACTACAAAAAATACAAAATGGACCGTGCAACATCAAAAGGAAGGTCATGCATAATCAGGTCATGTGTTCAAATGTAATAACTGCAGCATAATATTCACAATTTAATTTCTAGTTCATGCATAGAATTGACTAAAGTGACCCATGGTTCTATGCAATGTAAGTCATGCAACCCACAAATAAAAATATAGAAAAAAGTCAGGAGACAAATTGACTGTCATTACAAAAACAAAAAAAGAAAGATTCTAGAAGTATAACTGTAAATGTAATTAAATAGTTCTTCCATGTAAAAGACTTAATAGTATGTTTCATCATGCTTTAGCTTAGTCTCTGCACATAATGCCACCGCAGTATTCTAGTAAGCAAAGCCTCTTTTAAAATATTAAAACTTAAAAACAAATTATCATAGTCAATCTACTTAAAAAGAAACCCCACTAAAATCCACAAACTATAAAGGAGACTACACTCAACAAAAACAAAGAAAGCATTCACTTCCAGACAGTGTTCCATGGGCCTGGGGGACGGGGAAACGGGGGGACGTCCGGGACACGTTTCGGAGACTGGGGGACAAAAGTTTGGGGACGGCGGGGGGGGGACAGCAGCAGGGGGGGTGGCGGGGTAGTGGTGCTGACATAGTTATACATATACTTATAGTACTTGAAAAACTAGTTTTGAAAAGATGTATAACAGTATAAGAATTGCATTTCAAATGAAACCATAGGAAATTAGTAAAATTATAACATAGCAAAATTTGAAATACTAAATCTAAATACGAAGATATCTTGAATGCTAATTGCTAAATAAAATTTGACAAATGAAATTGTCAAATTGGAGATTTCTATTATATCAAAAATATGAATATCTGATGTCATATGAGATATCACAAAGTCTATAAAGATGATTACATAATTCATCATTACAATGAGTAGCAAATGCCAAATGGCAAATAGCAAAACTAAATACAGATACTAATAGCAAAATGTCAAAACTCAGAATGTAGTGAATGTAGGCCTCTAATCATCTGCAAACTCCTCATCACTAGAACTATTGGACTCCACAAGGTCAAGATCCCTCAAGCTCACACCAACCAGCCCTGCATCTGAAGTGGTAGGATCATCCTCATCAATCTGTGAAGGCTCCTCTGGCTCCACATCCCATCGTGCCGCTGGACTCTCCTTGTACACAATTGTCTTGCGGTCCATGAGACGCAAAGCACTGTGTACAGCCACAAGCTTCTCTGCTCTCTTAGAGGTAAGTCTGTTCCTCTTAAGAGAGTGGATGAAGCTATATGTAGACCAGTTCCTCTCAGCAGCTGAAGAACTGGAAACCTGGGATAGCAGACGAATAGCTAGAGTGGTGGTCAAAGATTTTGAACCATGACAATTCCACCACAAAAGTGGGTCCTCCTGTGCCATAGAAACTATATCCACCTTTGTTGCATCTGAATAGCCTCTAAGAGTGGCAAATCTGGTCCACTCAGTGCGAATTGTGCTGGCATCTGTAGAATCATACATCTTCTCTATGCACCTAAAGAAACCTGCCTTCACCTCATCATCTCGAATCGGTGTCACTCTACCCGGTCTAGCCATGTACCACTTAGGATTCAAGGCAAAGGCAGCCATATGCAAAGGAGTGTTCAACTTGTCCCATCTACGCTGAATGATTGGCCATATGTGCTCATTGTAGAATGCTAGAGAGGGGTCCTTCACTCGCATAGCAGCCCTCATCTAGTCAAGCATAGATTCGATGCACTCATACACCTTTCCAAGGTTAGGTGCATCCCCATCCCCATATCTGATAACTTGGAATATTGGAGAAATGATGGAGACAATGTATTTCACATCAGTCCAAAACACATCACTCTTCACTATCTCCTTCACCCTTCCCCCCTGTGTTGTCTTGGCCTTGGCCCACCTATTCCACTCATTAGTCATAACCATGAGTTGCAATGCCTCTTGCAACTCAATCATTCTCTCCAAGAGAATGAAATATGATGCATATTGAGTCTCCACCGGTTTCAAGAACTCCTTCGCAAAGGTCCTGAATCTAATCCAATCAATCTTCCCCATGTCCTTGAGTGCGTTGTTCATGGCATGCACACAACATGGGGTCCACCAAATATCTCTATAGGCTGCCTCAATGAATTTCCCTACTGCTCTACACACATGGGTTGCATCTGTGACTACTTGGACCACATTTTGTGGCCCAACCTCCTGAATAGCCTCCCTGACGACATGAAACTGAAAATCAGCATCTTTGTGATGCCCTGTACAATCAACTGCTCTAAGGAAGTATGGGCCCTCTGCACATGTGACCATGATGTTGATGAGTGGACGATGGCTAATGTCCGTCCACCCATCCATAACTATACTGCACCCAAATGCCACCCAACATGCCTTCATCTTCTCCATCAAAATATTGATCTTGGAATAGCACTTATCCAAGATTGAGGTCCTCATTTTCGTCTCACTTAATGGCACATATGATGTTCCTCCCTTCGCCACCATAGCCATCATCTCCCTATAATAAGGAGACCGTGTAACATGAAATAGAATGCCATTGGCAAAGAAGAACTTGCCAATGGATTCATCTATCTCATCTCTCAGCTGCACATTAAACATATTAGCTATGGGGTTACTTTGCGATGTCTGCAACTTGCGTTTCCCTGTGGCTGCCCCCCTAGCGACACTAGAAGTGGAAGTGGATGAAGATCCAAACATCATACCTCCCGTCTGAGAAGTATGTGGCACCGGCGCATGATGGGTTTGCTGAAGGGCTGCCCTAGCAGTCAAAGTAGTAGGGACTGAAATATGTGTCCTCTGGAATGCCCCAAAGCTTGTTAAACTCCATTCTATATTGTATATTTTGAGGCTCCTTCAAAAACTTAAAAGGCTCCACACCTTTTCCTGTCCAAAAAAGAAAGTGTGCATTCACTTGAGTGATGCTAGCAAACCAATCAGTCCCACAAATGCTGCACTTCCACTTCCTTGTTCCCCCACCTGATTGTGATGTGCCTTGTATTCTTGTAGCAAACTGTTTTAGAGGAGACTTCGGAACAAAAGGACCCCTAGCATACTCTGCCAACAATTCTAAAGGGCAGCCTGTACAAGCTGGTGCACTCGCCATGAAACTTGAATGGTCTGCAGGATCAGCCCCATGGTCATCCCCCTCATTCTCAGGTTCAAAATCTGAATCATGTTCACTATGAGAATGGATTTCCATGTCATCCCCACTCACGTCTTGGGTGCTCATCGTGAAAGTGACACTGCATTTCACAAAATTAAAATAAAATCAGCCTACTTTAACAAATTGAAACAATGAAATACAAATTGAAATAACAAATTTGAAATTTTAATTTTGAAAACAAAATTTACAATTTATAATTTAAAAATCAGCCTACTTTAATTTTATATTATTTAAAAATTTAAATAAAAATATTAAATTAACAAATAATAAAATTTGATGTTGAATCTTGAGGGCAAAATGATGAAGATGAATGAATCATTCATCATTTTGCCCTCAAGATTCAACATCCAATCTGATTTTGAGATGAATAAGAAAAAAAAGCAAGTTCAATATTAAAATTTTAAAATAAAAAATTTGATGTTGAATCTTGAGGGCAAAATGATGAATGATTCATTCATCTTCATCATTTTGCCCGCAAGATTCAACATCAAATTTGATTTTGAGTATTTTGAGATGAATAAGAAAAAAAAAAAGTTTAAACTCAAAAAATAAAACAAAAAGTAAAACAACAAAAAATTTGAAAAACTTCAAAGAAACTTCAAAAATCTCTCCAAAATGAAGTAGAATCCTCTTCCTCCTCTTCTTCTTACTCTTTCTCACTCCTATCACACTTGCAATCTTTTTTTTCACTCCTTCAATCAGACTTCTTCACTGTTTTTCCTCTTCTTCAACTAGCTGCCAAAAAAATCAGTCTTTGTAAATGTGATTGAAATGATCAAATTAAGAGGTTTTGTGTTGTTTTAGAAGAAGGGGTGGGGCCCACGCCAAATTAGGCAACAATAAAACAAATAAAAATAAAAATTTATTTAATTTTTTTGTTTTATGGCACCCATTGACGCGTCTCTTGACGAGAGACGGCTAGGCGTCTCCCAGCCCCCCGAGAAACGCCCGGGCGTCTCCCCAAGAGACTTGGAGACGTGGAGACATCTCCAAGTTTCCTTGGGAGACGCGGAGACGTCTCCCCGTCTCCGGCAGAGCACCGGCGGCGATGGCGGGACGGCAGGAAACGTCAAGTACCTGTACCCCGTCCCCGAGACGTCCCCATTTCCGAAATGCGACTAGTTTGGGGGGGAAACACGTTTCCGTGGAACACTGCTTCCAGACACCATTTAAAATGTATGTTAATCATTTCAAAAAGAACAAATAGCAGTCCCATAGAATTTTCAAATAAAACTTCCACTTCCTACAAATCCACTATTACTTGAACTAACAAACCTGAACAGACACTGAAAACATCTCCATTGCATGTTCTATAGAAAATTTACAACGGTCAGTTTCAAGGCTCTTGATTGCAGAAACCATTGTCTCGGCTCAAAAAATGTTACCCAAAAACATCAACATAATTCCCAAGATACGAAACAAAAGAGTTTGAAACCAACCAAATAAGAGCATGCAAATAAAGAATGCAAGACTCATAATTAATCCAGAAAAATATAAATCATAAATACACTACGCCAAAATCTGAACAAAGAGAGATGAAAACCTTATATTTCTAACCACTCATTTTCTAAGACTATAAAGTTAACAAGAATATCAAAACTTCTCGTTCTGGGGGGAAAAAAACATCAATTGAACTTTTTGAACAATCAAAAACAATATAAAAATAAGGACATAATAGTATGAATCTGCATGACAAACCAGATATAATTGTACTGGATCTTCCCAGGCTCTGTTCTTGATGCAATCCGTGTAACAAAGATATTCTTGATGCAATCCATGTACCAAAGACATACTTAAAACAGATCCATTCTTTTGAACTGACCTGTACCCAAAAAAAAGATAAACAACAAATGAAATTGGCGAAAATGAGGGTTTAAGAGGAAAAGAAAACCCACATTCTCATCATTTTTTCCATGCTTCTTGAATGACAAAACAGCAAGAGTTTATCACTCTCAGGTGCTAGCTTGAAGAGAAAAATGTTTCCAGCTACCCTGTTTTTGCACATATCACCTTAGATTTCACTTTGGACAGGTTATTTTGACTTCTTGGATTTGGGGAAATTAAGTCTGGGTGTCAAAGGTAGACCTTCTGCTATACTTGAGTGGTGATTAATGAGCAGAAGCAAATACAAGCAAACAAAGAAAGTATTGCAAAGAAAGGAATTTGCAAGGAAACAACTTCATTTTTTTTCATGTAGAACCATAATAAGTCATGATGGCAAAGAATACAATTGAAATTTTCAGACTTGAAGATATATTTCAGACCTGATACAATGTTTGCAGACCTGATAATAAGCATACAACAGCAGCAAGACCTTGCAAACTTGCATCACATGACAAATATGAAAGTGGCCAATGCACACATGAATTTCCACACCATAGAACAGCAGCACAGAAGCCAAGGAGAGCAAAAATAAGAGTTTATACAACAGCAGACCCACTCATCTGTGAAACCTCAAGAGGCACGGCTCCCTAGGTAGGGCGATCTGCCCTCAAAAATCAGATCTCCAGCAATAAATACAAATGAGCACTTGAAATGAGGCGCCCAAACAGGAGGAATCCAATGAGCCAACACCCAAAATGATGGGCCAAGCATGCACGGAGTTACGAATGGTTTTCACTTTCAGACCCTGTCAAAATGATAGTTTCCAGAATACTGGAAATGCAAATCAGACCTCAGAAAAAGCTCCAAATCACCTCTAAACACCACCAAAATGTAGCCTAAGAACCAGCACACTAAAAATTCCAAACCCACATCAAAAAACCAAGAATATCTTCATCATTCCACCACAAAAGTCTGAAATCAGAACCTTGTGAATGCCCAAATATGATCCCTAAAGTAGAATCACCTTCTCCTGGCTAGGGTGGGTCTTTCACCACTAAAACCAGCTCCAAACAGTGAGGATTTCGTCCTCAACACACAGCAATAAACTCTGGAAACAATCCAGCAGCACCCTGTTATGTTGCCAATTCATAGATAATGAAATGAGAGCCCAAGATATGCTTTTATAGAAGAAAGAGGGAAATTAGGGCAACCAAGTTTGAAAACATTTCCCTCCAAGACCCCCACGCCCTCCTCAAGTGCTTTTGATTTTATTTTTAAATCCTTATGTCTCCCACAAGCCAGGCGTCCACTTTTGGAGACAATAATTTTGGCTTTTAAAAACAACATTAATCAACTAGGCATAAGACAAGGTACTTTTTATGACCCCTTTGACCCTCACTTAAGTTATAAAGTGACCTTATAAAAATAACTTAAGTGACGAAAGAAATACAAGTATTAGTTAAATCAACCTTAGACTCACCAATCAGGAAACATACACTACTAGAGCAACATAGGCCTAGACCAGTTACCAAAAATACACTTACTATAAATAGCCACTGCTAAAAATAGTAAGTATTCCCAAGCACCCAACTGGCACAAAACTGAGATACGTTGAGACTTACTATAAATAGTAAGTACCGAAATAGCCCACTACTAAAAATAGAAAGCCCTGCCAAAAAGCACCGAAAACCGCCACAGAGCCCAACACTAGCTTTGAGTCCCCTAACCAACTCCACTTAGCCTATGGGAACTCAGGAATAGGCTAATGGAACACTCCAACTGCTCAAGTGCAAGAAGGGGGCATTACAGATTGGAAGATGACATCCAGTTTCTAACGACTCTCTTCACTCAGGGAGGGGTGAGTTTGAGCACAAGGCCAAGCCTTCAGACCCGTATGAAGGTCTTAAAGACAACAAAGTTCTAGAGAACTTCTTTTGGGATATGGGTCAATATTTGGATACCTTGACTAGATATACGAAAAGAAGCAAAAGTGAGGACAGCCTCAACTTACCTATCAAGGAGTGCAAAGCTTTGGTGGAGGGCTAGAGAGGAGGACCTAAGGGCAAGTAAGCTAGTGACAAAGGTGGACACATGGGACAAGCTGCAAGAGGCACTCAAGTTTCAGTTTAAGCCTAAGAACTCATCTTGGATAGTAAAGGTGCGGCTCATGGATCTAAAGTAGAGTGGAAGGATAAAAGATTACATCAAAACCTTCTTTGCCTTGATGTTGGAAATCAAGGACATGTCCAACTCAAACAAGTTGTTTCAATTTATGAGGTCTCGCACCGTAGGCTCAGCAAGAGCTTAGGCGTAATATTGTCTAGACCCTCCTGCAGCAATAGCAACTACAAACTGACTCCTTGATTTTAAAAATGATTCATCAAAGAATAATGTCAAGGGGTCTAGCTCTCACAAAGACAAGAAGAAGCCACCCCCACCAAAGGATGACAGAAAAGGCAAAGAGAAAGCTAGGCATACTTCTAATACAAAGTCTAGTGGGCACCATAAACCCACTAGCAAAGGATCGACGAAGGGACCGAAGGATGCCGAATCAAGTGCATCGTAGAAGAAGAGCAATGGGCACTTTGTTTGTGGAAACTTAGGGCATTGAGCCAAGGACTATTTGGAGAGACAAAGGTTAAATTCCATGGCACAAGCACCAACAAAGAAAGATGGGTTAGCTTCAACAATGGGGGTCATCCAAGCTTTAAGTGAAGTGAATGCTCATGGTCCACTGAAGGCCACACTGACCACACCAGTAAACAAGCATAGGTTGTGTTTTGTGGATGTTTAGATGGATAGACAAAACATCATGGAAATGGTGGATTCAGGAACCACACGCAACTAAATATCAGCTAAGAAAGCCATAAACATGGGGTTTAAGGTGCAAGCAAGCACAAGCTTTTTTCAAAGCTATCAACTCTCCAACAAAAAAGGGGACTAGCATTGTTTGGGACATGCTGACTATTATGGGGAATTGGTATGGTAAAATGTATTACATGGCAATCAAGATGGAAAATTTCGAGATGATATTGGGCCACAAGTTCTTGAGATTAGGTTAGGTTGCAGTCATACCACATCTAGAATCTTTAATGTTTTTTGGATCCTTTACAATTAGGCATGGTGAAAATGATGGAGAAGAGACAAACTAGGAAGGTGTATGTGTTCTCTACTTTGAGCATGAAGAAGGCAACGAAAAAAACAAGGAACCGATGTTCCTAGTTGCACTACTTTGAGGTTGGGATGAGTTAGATGAAGCGCCAAGGGCTCTTATCCCATCTAAAGTAGATGAGATCATCCTAGAGTATGAGGACCAGTGTTACGAGACTCGCTAGGACTCGCCAAGACTCGGTGAGTCCCGAGTCGAGTCACCCTGGCCGAGTCCTGGGGGCTCGGACTCGGACTCGGCCGAGTCATGCTGAGTCCTGGCTAGACTTGCCAAGTTTGGTGGACTCACCAAACTCACCGAGTCCAGGAGAGTCTTGTCAGCAAGACTCAACAACAGGTAGGGTTTGGAAAGTACAAAAAATTACTTGAAATTTAAAGTTAAAACTTGTTTTTTTTCTTACTTATTGTGAATGCAAAATGATGTACGCCATGAAGGTTTGTATGGTTTTGGAGGTCTTAATTTGGGCTTGGTGGCAGGGGCTCCACCCCTCGACCCTACCCTGTATCGCGACAGGGAGCGCGCCCAGGGCGCTGCCCCAGGACCCCGAAGGGGCGCTGCCCCCAAACCCCCACTGGGGGCGCTTGCCCCCAGACCCCCGCAATGGGCATTTCCCTTGGCCCCGCTGGGGGTGCTGCCCCCAAACCCCCGCAAGGGGCGCTGCCCCTCAACCCCACTAGAGGCACTACACCTACACCCCCACAAAGGGCATTGCCCCTCAACCCCATTAGGGCAATTTCCCTAATACTTGATATTATGGCTACTGCATCATCCATGACCTATCTTAGACACATTCGTAGGAAGGATGCAGGCTCCTTTGAGCCATAGACTTCTAGTTATTGTTTTGAATCTTTTGATATTTCATATTTGTTTGGAACATTTGATGTCATGGATTTCATATTCAATGATTTTTGTATACATTTGAGTCTTTGACTATATATCTAAGTGTGCTATTTCCTTGGGCAACTCAACTACAATTTGTGTTTATACTTATATGATCGATGTATACTTGTGTTAGTGACGAGGACCTTGATTGGGTTGACCGGGCAAATAGAGAGGCTGAGGCTATAGCCATGGCAGAGGAGGAGGCTAAAGCATGAGCAAACACATCCACAACTAATGTTGGTGAGGGTGGCATGGAGTCACAAGCAGAGACTATGGTTGTAGTTGCTACATCATCTAGGACCCACCTTAGATGCCTTCGCAGGAAGGATGCAAACTCCTTTGAGCTATAGACTTGTAGTTATTGTTTTGATATTTCATATTTGTTTGGGATTTCATATTCCATGAGTTTTGTATACATTTGACTAATTTTATATATCTAAGTATGCTATTTCCTTCAACAGTGCAACTACAATTTGTGTACTTTATACTTATGTGATCGTTGTATACTTGTGCATGTGATCAAATTTGCTTTTATTTGTGTTGTATTCAATAAAGGGTGCTTGAAACAAGTTTAAAATCCTTAAAAATCTCTAAATTTCTAGGTTTTTTTCAACTTTTTTTCATTTTGCCAAGTCTACGCTGAGTCCGAGTCCCAAGTCGCCGAGTCACCGAGTCGAGTCACCCTCGCCAAGTCCGAGCCGAGTCCGAGTCTCGTAACTATGATGAGGACCATATGCCACTCAAGTTGCCCACACATTCCCACCGAAACAGGTTGTATATCATTGGATTGAGTTAGAGCCAAAATCATTGAACTTAAGAAGCACCCTACAAGTAGTCTAGACCCAAAACGGTTGAACTTAAGAAGCAGTTAGAAGAATTGCTTGAGGTGGGGTATGTCAAACCATCCCGTTCTCCTTATGTGGTGCATGTTTTTTCCAAAAGACGAAAGATGAAACACTAAGGTTATCTGTGGACTTCAAGGCCTTGAACAAGTTAACTATCAAGAACAAATACCATCTTACATTGGTTGCAAATTGCTTTGAACACCTATCAGGGGTAAAGGTATTCACAAAATTGGATCTCAAGTAGGGATATTATAAGTGAGGATTGTTGTAGGGGATGAGGAAAAGGTGAACTGTGTGACCAGATATGGGTCCTATGAGTTCATGGTGATGCCCTTCGAGCTATGTGTGCCGACGACATTTTGCACACTTTTGAACGATGTGTTTCATCCACTCTCAGACAAGTTTGTGGTTGTGTATTTGGACATCTTGATATACAACAAGAACATGGAGGAACACAAGGCTCACCTTGCTGAAGTGTTTGAGTTGCTTTGGGAGCACAAACTTTTTATGAAAAAGGAAAAATGTTCCTTTTCCCAAGAGGAAGTCCACTTCCTCGGTCATATGATTGGGAAAGGCTATATCCATCCAAATTCAGAGAAGCCAAGGGCAATTGAGAACAAGGAGCCATTGAAAGATGTCCATGAAGTCAAGCGATTTTTGGATTTGGAAAATTACTACCAAAGGTTTGTTGAGGGCTACTCAAGGTGGGCAGCTCCATTGAAAAAACTCTATAAGGACAAAAAGTGGAACTAGTCAAATAAATATCAAGTAGCATTTGAGACACTAAAGAAGAAACTCACAACAGAGCTTGTGTTGGCGTTGCCCGACTTCTGTAAGCCATTGGAAGTTCAAAGTGATGCTTCAAACTATGCAATAAGGGGTGCGCTCATGCAAGATGGACACCCAGTGGCCTATGAGTCGAGGAAGTTAAAGGACAAGAAGAATAACTACCCAATGCATGCGAAAGAAATGATGGGGATCATTCATTGTCTCACAATATAGAGGCACTATCTTTTGGGGGTTCACATTGTGGTGAAAATGGACATCTCCTCAACCTACTTTAAGACACAGGTAAAGTTAACCCCAAAGCAGGTTAGGTGGCAAGAATTCCTAACCAAGTTCGATTTTGAGATCATCTACAACCCAAGGAAAAAGAATGTTGTAGTTGATGCTCTAAGAAGAAAAGGATAGTTGTTGATAGTTGAGGTGTTGTTGGAAGAGGCAACTTCAAGGGAGAGACAAATTACATTATCAACAGAGGTGTTGGAGTCCATCAAAGAAGGTTTGGAGATGGACCCTCAAGCTACAAAGCTATTGAGACAAGCAAAGAGGGATGGACTCGAAAGTTCAATGTCAAGGATGGACTATTGTTGTTCACCCAGGATCGAGTCCATGTTCCAAAATGGAAGATCTTGCATAGGGACATGGTTCATGAATGTCATGACAACGTTTGGGCTGGTCATCCTAGACAAAAGAGAACCCTCACACTCTTGGAAGGAGGCTTCTACTGGCCTAGAATGAGAAAATATGTATACGAGTATGTCTGAAGTTGTCTCATTTGTCAACACAACAAGGTGGTGACGCAATCTCCAAGAGGTTTGCTTCAGCCCCTTCTTGTGCCAATTAGGCCTTGGGCTAGTGTTAGCATGGATTTCATTACCAGGCTGCCTAACGTGGATGGGTTTACAAGTATCATGGTAGTTGTCAATAGGTTCTCTAAATATGGGATCTTTGTTCCATGCAAGGCACCATGCAAAGCAAAGAACGTGGCAAATAACTTCTACAGGAATGTGGTCAAGTATTGGGGTGTGCCATTGAGTATTATTAGTGACAGAGATCCCCAATTCACTAGCAATTTCTAGACAAAGTTGTTCAAATTGATGGAGACAAAGTTGTTGATGTCAACTAGCCATCACCCTCAGACGGATAGTCAAACCAAGCAGATCAATGCAATGTCGGAGGGTTATCTAAGACACTTTGTTTGATTGAACCAATCCAACTAGCCTAAGTTGTTGAACTCATCTCAATTTAGCTACAACTTGCAAAAAACAGGGTTGAGTCAGTACACACCATTTCACTTGGCGACTGGGTAGCAACCCCTAACTCCTCACACAATCTTGAGCAGGTACTTAGGCAAGTGCCCAAGTACATTGCAGCACCTAAAGGACTAGCACGCTAGAGTGGATCTAATGTACCATCATTTGGTTAAAGTTGTAGAGAGAATGAAGAGGTACATAGACTCAAGCAAGAGTGTTGGGGATTTCAAAATTGATGGCAAGGTCCTTTTGAAATTGGACCAGATCAATTCAAGCCACTAAGAGGTTTGAGTCACTCATTGACAAGAAGGTTCGATGGATCTTATACAATGATTGGAAAAGTCAGCAAGTCACCTACAGGTTGAAGTTACCAGCTTGTATGAGGGTGCACAATGTATTCCATGTGAGTCAACTCCATCTTCATCATGAAGATAAGGAGAACATCAACAAAAATCTTTCAACCACGAGTCCAACAAATGTTTTATATAGGCCAGATCTATAGGTTGAAGAAGTGCTTGCAGTGAAGGAGCGCAAGTTTGGAGAACATAGGTGGAGAGAGTTCTTGGTTCACAGGCAAGGCTAGCTTAGGGAGAAGGCTTCCTGGGAGAAAGCTAAGAGCCTATGGAAATTTGAAGACAAAGTGTTGGAGTTTCTAGAGGACTCTGCACAAACCCTCCAAGTCCCAAAATGTGTTGGGTGTTCTACGCATGCATTGAGGGGCGTGGTGCAAGCTTCAAGGACGTCACCAATTTTTAAGTGGAGATGAATGGATAGCAAGGTTGCATTGGCATTGGAGTTCCAACGCCAACTAAAGTACAAGGCCGAGTTGCACAAGGAAAGTCGGACATGGTGTTCGCATGGAAAGTCTGGGATTGCATCCTCACAAAGGAACTGAGTGCCAATCCGTTATGCGACTTGGAGATTCCAAAGAAGCCAAGTTCCAGTGGAGCTTGTAAGGTAAGTTTGGGCAGCGTAGAGGCTGAAAAGAGTTGTGAACCCCATCAACCCAAACATTAGAGTGTTGGATCGATATGTTCAGGGAGCAAACCGTAACTTGTAGTGGAGGCCAACCATGTTCTAGGAGCAGGTCGTTGGGGTGATTGACCAAACCATATATTGGGGTAGTTCTATCAAGTTGGAAGTTGTGGTCATTGGCCAAACAATGTATTCAACCTACAGCTGCCTAGGAATCTGCCAAATAGCTTATATAGGGGAAGTAGAGTATCCTACTGCTATTCAAAGTTAGTGTTCAACAATGTATTTACTTCCACCAAGTGAAGGGACATACTAGAGAAATCCAAAGAGGCTAACAACAGCAACCGGCATTCAACATCATTCAACAGCGACAAAGTGCAGTGTGGTGGAAGTTAACTTGGAGTCTCAATAGGAGGCCTAGGTTGTGGGCTAGGTAAGTTACCCTGAAGCCCAATTCAGGGATTGGGGTGCACCAACTGGGAGAGAAGAATACCAAAGGAGTTCAGAGGAGTTCCAGAGTTGGAAGCTACGTGAACAAATACATCCTAGGGACGAAACCGGCAATTGGTTTCATCTTGAAGAGTGACTGCAAACGCAAGGGTGGGTGTTCTTGGGGAGTTCTTGTGAAGAGCTCGGATAGTGAAACAACTCAGGGAGTTGATATTGTCATACAGGCCAAGGGCTGCTTGTTCAATAAAGCTATCTATTTCACCCTATATCGGTGCTGTCAAGTCATTGTCTATTCAGTGCATCTCAAAAGTGTTTGTATTGTGAAGTTCCACTGTGTGACTAACAAGTGGCTGCAGTATTTGGACTTGGTTGTGCTTAGGCATATCCCAAGGTCTTCATGAAAAGTCTGATACTCACAGGCAGACCAAGTAAGGAGGGCACTGATGACTCACAGAGGCATGGCCCCGTGACAAAGGGAGTCAAAACATCGCCAAGGAAAATCCTGCAAAGCTGCTTCTAGTAGACATCTACAGCCATCAAACATCAGGGCATGTGAGAAGCATCCTATTAGTTAGTAGGCCTAGGCCCTAGGCCCTAACGAATAATAACATGCATTGACATTTAGCTACTTGCATCATCATATTTTTGCACCTGCCATATGAAGACTTACAATTTTTTATTTGGGTTTGCTTTTCTGATATTTCTAATATGTTTTACCATATATTATGAGGAATTAAAAGAGAATGGCAATGAACAAAAGGCTAGTGGTAAATTGGAACCAAATCATCCCTTCACGCATTTTATCTTACCTTACTTGTTTGCCGGTACTCATTCCAATACTGTGCAGCTCAGAGTAAGAAATCAAATTATTTAAAAATTAAATTTATATTAAATTTTGGAGTGAACCAAGGTTTTTTCTCACCTCCTTATTGGATGCTTTCCTCGGATATTTTGGAAAATTGTACTTCTCCAAGGTTGACAATCATTGACATCAATTGTGTTCTTGTATTTTTATCTAACTTACGTCAGTACCTTACATTTCATATTTCCCCATAATATTTCACCCAAACCATGAGTCTCTTATATCCTATATTTCTGTTTTAATAGTGGAAGACCAAATTAAACATCAAAAGCTGGCAGTGTAGTCTAATACAATAAGAAAACGATCATGTGTGCAGCATATTTTCGTCAAGCATTAAGAGGTTTGGAAAATGTCACATATAGACCACCAAGAAATATCAGCCAAACAAGCTATTGAGGTGTGCAAACCAGAATGTTCGTTGTTTAACTGCTGAAGTAAAATGAATGAACCAGTCAAACAATGTTAGCGCCAACAGTTCAGCAGTATTACAAAGAATCATGGTTGTTTAGATATTAATATTATCATATCATAGTTGTAATGATATGAATAATTCATCAAACTGTAGGTATTGATTCTGCTTCATTTATGCTCTAAAAATTAACTCGTAAATGTCATTTCACACAAATGCAGGGCATAGTCTTAATGCATGAACAAACCAGCAACTATCCTTATGCCCTAGGGTTGATCAAGATATTGGATTCTTGGTCACTAATAGTAAATACCAATAATTTCAAAGCATCAAATGTTACGTTTCCATGAGTTTGTAAGATTGATATTCAAGTATTTATTTATGTACAAAATTCAAATAAAAAGGCATACGTTAACAACAAATCTAGAGAGATGCATTAGCAATTTCCACAACTAAACAGAAACTAAAAAGGTAATGTGAAAACAGAAGTCAGAGTCAGGCAGACCTTGACAGTATTGACTGCTGGTGGAAAACTAGTGAGAATAATCTTCAATCCCAGTTGAACAATATCCTTAGAGATCATGTCAGGATCTGTAAGTTCAATTAACTGTATAACCTCAAATAATCCTTCGAAAGACAAACAAAAATGTGTTTGATAGAGTCTTCGCTGCTGAGATAAACTGATTGTCGATGCCAAAATATGAAGAACGGATTTAATGAAAGTATCTTGGCATCCTAACAAGCTTGAATTATGTACAAGGAAGCGATGCAAACAAGCTGCAGTTTGAGACAGTTGCTCGAAACCATTTGTAAGCAACTGTTGGCATATACTTTTCCATGAAAGCAAATCAACAATCATCTGATACCACAAAAACTTTCATCAGTATATTGGAAACCATCAGCAACTATTATAGTAAAGACACTTGTGAGCTGCCATAAAATATCAGCATGAGTAAGATTCTGAATACTGACTCAGAGGATCTATACAAGCCATGTTATCTACAAATAAATGCAAATATAACCTTAAAGAAGAAAAGATGTATCAGCTTATCTACTTCAATGAGGAGCAGGGCAGGCGAGGAGGCAGGGGATGTGCAGGTCCAGGTGCTTCCTCCCCTCCTTTGTTAGGAAAGAGAGAGGGAGACTTTCTACCCTCATTCCTTGTGGGAGGTCAATTATGTCTTGACCAACCAAAATAATACAAATCAACGAAGGAGCTAAAATACCCCTCCTCTTGCTTCGGTGGATTCAATGCTGTCAATCTGGAGCAATCTTATTCCTGTTAAAACATTTAAAAAATGACTAGACCTGAAAGGGAGGCAGCAGGGGGGGAGAGGGAGTGGGAGAAGGGAAGGGAAAGATTCTCAAGACACTTAAAAGGGTGACACAAGAGCCTTAGAAGCTGAAAATTGAAAATTCAACTCACTAGCAAGCAATGAACAAACAGAAATCAACTTAAATATAAACCAATAAGGATGAATGCCAAGATGGTTGGATCACCTCCAATGCTATAGACACAAAGCATTTATCAGATCTGCCTAATTTTGACTTGTCACAGTTTAAGACAGCAGAGGAAAGCCATAATAGCAAGCCTGCCCGCTCCACCAAATACTGAGCTAGTGCTTGCCTTTTAACTGCCTTCTGGAGTACCTGACATGCAAATTATCCAAGCAATTATGATTTTGTCATAAATAAATTGGATACCAGCTATAAAGTAAAATGTCACTGTATCATTTAAGAGTATTAAGAAGCATAAGCTTTGATATCGTACGATGCAAAAATTATGACCAAAAATCTAGTAAGATGAGACTACCTCTTGAAAGTATAAAGACCTTCATGAATGTTAAGGATAAGTCACATAACTTGTAAAAACTCATAAGTGTTTTCCAAACCATTTCTTACAAGCAATGTTCAAAAAAGATTTGAGGGCGTGGAGATGGTAAGTGATAAAGAAAGTAAGAGAGAATGTAAATATCCAAAAAAACCAGAATAGGTTAATGAGAATCAGAAATTGCAATCAATTCTAACAGAGAGGACAGTTTTTGAGGACTATGGTGTGCATTGAACTCGTTTTTTGCTATAAATAAAGGATAAACTACTTATGACTGCTGTAAATTCATTTTTATGAATGTTTTTAAAAATTGTTTTACCGATTTATGTGTATTTTAATAAGCAGAAATTTTCCCAGTCGCCACGTCCAAGTCAAATCTGGGTCTCCCGAGTTTTTGCCAAGTCTGAATTTTTCAACTATGGTAATAACTATATAGAAGAAAGTATAATTGTTAGATCATGATTATTGGAAGATTATCAATAATGTCATTGCTTGCTTTCTTCTTCCATGCATTTGACTTTGGTCACAATTTTGTTGGTGGTCCTCCATTAATTTCCTTAAATATATTATTTTGGACAAACTAGCTTACTGTAATACACTTTAGGTAGAATTAATGGTTGGGTCCCATGCTTGCACAGTAAAAAGATTGCAAAAAGATTTTAGTTTTTTCAGTTGGAACAAGAAGGATGCCCAATAATCGCGTGATGGGTTGAGGGATGTGTGGGTGTCCTCTCATCCTCGAGAAACTAGGGAAACATCTTTGTGTAGTGAAAGACATCCCTGGTCAATCACCCCTGCCTTTTACACACTTCAGGGGCAGTCAAAGACTTTTTTGAGGCATCACTCCATTTCCAAGATGTTGGAAACATGGGCCACAAATCCCTTGTGAAACACTATCAAATTGTGTGATGGAATCACCCTATTTCCAAGATGTTGGAAACACACAGACACATCCCTTGTGTGTGACAGTGATACTGCTTCAACACTAACAAGAATGAGAAAAAGAAAAATGATTTTATCATGATCTGTCTACATATCATTGCCTTATATCCCAAGGTTTCTAATATTTTACTACTATTTAAGTGAGATTTTTCTAGGGTAGGACTTGTGTTAGCATGGTTTGTGTGGTACTAGGTCAGTAAAATACCATCCAATTTACCAGTTTCCTTGGGGTATAAAAACTGTCTTTACATGCAGAAATTGTTTTTTTTGGTAAACTAAATAATCAAATGTTTCTACAAGCCTCCCAAATTATTAAAATAGTAAAAGACATCAAGTCCTAAGTTCAAGGTCAGGATTTGGGCGCAAAGGTTCACACTTGTTTTGATGTATTTCTAAAACATGGAATTAATATATCATTATGTAACTTTTAGAAGAGGATTCCCTCTCTCTAAAAGTTCACATGTACATTTAAAATACCCGAAATATGATAAAAGTAGAATTTTAAGCCTGAAATGGGCACAAATCTAGTTTGTGGCTTGATGGAGCCTACAAATTGTACGTAGACTAAATTTATCAGAGATTAAACCAGATCATATGTGTTTGTCTCTTTATGGTTTTCTTAAGTTGAGATAATGAAGTTCTCTGCTTGGCGCATGGAATTTGATATGACTATTATTGCGTTTCTAGGTGTCTACTCATATAGGAGCCTGTATATATATGCTAAAAAAATTACAAAAGCATTTATTGTTTCTAGTTCTCTAACCAACCTTTACAACTTGTCCAGTTGTCCAGCTCTATCAATCTATTTCTGTCCTTTTGCATTGTCGTGACCTATTTCACACATCACCCCATTGCAAATGGGGACCCCCAATAGTTTGCTTTTTAGGGTTTTTCCTTAGCGTTACAATTTCATAAGTTCATTGGTTTGAGAGTTTGAAGTTAGAGTTTTGAAAAATTATCCGAGCCAAGTAAAGAATTCAAGCCCAGAACAATGCATAGACATCATCAAAGTGCTCAGAAGGTATGGAAGATGAAGAACGCCATTGCTTTGAGTCAATTCTGACACTTCCTATTTTTTAGGAATTCTGCTTTTTTGCTTTTTGCTTTTTCTATTTTTGGCACTTTGGAACCAATCCGGGAAGTAGCTTTTTGGCATGCTTTTTTGCTTTTTGCTTTTTTCAGCTTTTTTGAAAGTTGACCAAGGGTTGGGTCCCACAAGTCATCGTGTCAATGTTTCTATCTTCAGAATCAAAAATTTGTGCCTTCGAGTATAAAAAGCAAGAAAAATCTCCAGGCGAAGGTTTTGTTTAGATGATCCAGAAGGAAGCAAGAAATTCATCTGTGTGTCACGCCTAAAAGATGAAATAGCAAGGCTGAAGTAAAGTCCGCCCTAGACAAGATGACATGGAAAACTCCAAGTCCGCCTAGAGGAGAGATGGGAGATGGCAAAGAGAGTTCAAAGTCCACTCTAGACAAGATGACATGGAAAACTCCAAGTCCGCCTAGAGGAGAGATGGGAGATGGCAAAGAGAGTTCAAAGTCCGCCCTAGACAAGATGACATGGAAAACTCCAAGTCCGCCTAGAGGAGAGATGGGAGATGGCAAAGAGAGTTCAAAGTCCGCCCAAGGAGAAATTCTATGTCTAAGACAAGGTAAAGTACGCCCATGCTTGTCCAAGAGGAGTTGAAGTCCGCCTAGCTCAAGTAAGGAATGTCCAAACCACTACAAAGTCCACCCAAGGAAAAAATGTCTAAGTATTGATGAAGTCCGCCTTGGCAAAGGGAGAATGCACATAGTCTAGCAAAACTTGAAGTCCGCCCAAGGAAAGGATGGCAAGCAAACCATCAAGTCCGCCCAAGGATAGATGTCTAAACATTGGCAAAGTCCGCCCAAGCTAGAAGCATGTCCAACCAAGCTCAAAGTCCGCCGAACCGAGAGGAGGGAAGAAAAACTCATAAAATTGGCTAAGTGTTGAAACCTTGGAGAATGAAATTTCATTAAGTGTCAAGGGAATTCCCTAAGCAATGAGCAACTCCGCCCAACATGGCCAACAAATCATGAAGTTTGCCAAGGCTAAATTGAAGATGGCTAAGTAACTGTCAAGTCCGCCCTATCCTAGGAAAGATGAGAATGGCATAAAGATGACCAAGTCCGCCCTTGGCATGAAGAGAACAAAGTCCGCCTTAGGCAAAAGGTAGAAGTTGGCGTGAAGTTGCCCAAGTCCACCCAACATAAGAGAAATGTCCAAGGCACTCCAAAGTCCGCCCACACATGAAGATGTCTAAGCAAGCTTCAAGTCCGCCATGAAGCTAAATGGATAGACCATGCTAAAATTCGCTAAGGAGAAATCCATGGACAAATAAAATTCACCATGATTAAAAGATTGGAAAAATCAAAATTGAACACTTAGAATATTTTCCAACACTTGGGAGAAATTTTTAATATCCAACACTTAGAAAATTTCCAAATTCAACAAAATCTAAGAGATTTTGTGTCAACTCGCCCAAGAAAATCTAGAAGATTTTAGCTAAGGAAAGCACCATGGTAAAAAATTAGAAATTTGTCTTAAATATTTTCGATGAAGATTAAATTGCCATGGTGGAAGAAATAAAGCAAGACCGGGTTCGACGAATCTAGAGAAAAAAACATACTCTTCAACTTTATAAGAGATTGAACTTGTCACTTTCAATTCATTCTTTCAAAAGTTCAATTGTGAGAAGGTTGTCTCTTTCCTGAGGTTGCAGAAGATAAATTTTTGAAGAAAATTCTTGGAGATAAAGTAATTTTTCGAAGTGGAGAATAAAGAATGAAGTAAAAATTTTGAATTGAAGAACCGCATTTCCAGAGAATAACGTGCTTTTTCTGGGTTGAAGACAGAATTTTTGAAATTCAAGGCAGATTTACCGTCAAAAGTATACAATTTCAAAGGTTCAGAATCTAAGTTTGATAGATTTCTTCACCCTTCTTCTGTCTTATTCACTTATTCTCGCGAAATTTGCTAAGTGTTTAGCCAATTTCAGTCTAATTTTTTTATAGAATTTAACTTTTTGATAGACTAAAAGTGAAAATTTCGAGCAAAAGGGTCCAAGGAAATTAGAATTAAAATCTTAAAATTAATATTTTTCTTCATGTTTCTTGCAGGTTGATGACCACCAAAGGAGAACCTTCGAGAAAGGCCCGGATGAAGTTCGCCAGTAAAGGACTGCAGCCAAAATCAAAAATCAACTCCAAGTGGAAGAATGTCACATACACCAACCTTGGGCATGTAGATTTCAAAGATTTCAAGAAGAGAATGTACAGGCAAGATGGATTCCTGCCAACACCTATTGCTCGCCGAATGATGCGGAATGGCATTGTCCAAGCAATTGGATTTCCACCAGTTGTGGAGTCTGTTGGATTGATGGTAGAATGTGCCATACACTACAATGCACAAGAGAGGCAAATCATTGCGCCAGATGGGAGAATATTGGTTCATCTCGGAGAGTTAGCCATTCAAGAAGCGTTTGGCATACCAAGTTATAACCGGACTTCCTACAAAACTAGAGAGGATGCCAGAAGACTTTATGAGGACCGGATGGAGCTTTGTGCAACAAATATCAATAAGTTGTGGTTAGAGAAGCCTAGGCCTTCCATCAAGAAAATGCCAAAGAAATTGCTTCGTACTGACTTCAAGGAGGAGTACGGAGATATCATTTTGTTATTAAATAGAGTAATGGGCAGCCCTCAAGGTGCGCCATTTGAGACATGGATGTATTGTTTCATTGATAAGATCACCTCGGGCGTCAAAATGTTTAATTGGTCGCCGATAATCAATGACAATCTCAATGAGCAGTTAATAAATTTGGAAAGGACAAAGTCATTTTACATGAGTTCCTACATTGTCTACCTATTGGCTAGAACTTACAAATACGCAAGATTGATCTGCAAAGGCGTGGTAGGCAATGGTGAAAATGAATTCAAGTCCTATGATTGTTATCCACAGTTGCAACTCAGCGAGAAGACCCACTTCAAAGGGTAAAAGATGCCTTCCTGATGTACATCACTAGAATATTACAAGGAGTAACGCATCAAAGGCTCACTCACAAGGCCAACAGCTTGATCAGCAAGTATGGATCTTGGTTTATCCAGTTTCCAAGATTCACCTATATAAGAGTTCAAGGATTCACTGGATGTCCTTACCAACTTCCGATTTATCCTACCAACAGGATGGTCTTGCTCGAAGTCCTCAGGCAATTGGAAACATACCAAGGCCTCCAGAGATCAAAGCAGAAAGCAGCCATTACCTTCCCATTTTTCATCAAAAATATGTTGGAGTCTTGTCCATCGGCACAGGCAGCTAAAAGTGCCAGGTTGGAGATGTAATGGTACCCATTCACATCTTACCAGTCCAGGGCTGATTTTGATCCTCACCACCACATTGGGACCGTGAATGGAAGGAAGTACAAGCATAAGGTAGACCTGAAGGATTTTTGGGCAAATGCTGCAGATGAATATGATATCAAGAAAAGACTATGGTCTAGATTGCTAGTGGACTTAATCAGAATGACTGAGCTTTTCCGTGTGCCTAATCAGCTAGAGGATGATGGAGAATATGTCCAGCCAGGTTTTGATGAGAATCAGCCTCTTCCTCCTGTGAAATGGTCAGAACCAGAGCTCGCAGATCCGGCCACCTTGATGAGGCCAATTGTCAAATATTCACAGTGGTGGGTGGACCAGCAAGTCCAAGAGCTACGGCGAAGTAATGTGACTCTAACTTATAACTTAATGGGCGAAGTGGAAACCTATTCTTCAAATGTTGGTGCATCCCAAAGCGATGGTACGATTGAAAGCACCAATTCCAGGAAAAGGAAGGAAACAATTGATGACTCTACAAGGTCTAAAGGGAAGGAGATTGCAGATGAGGAACTTGTTCAAAAGAGGCAAAGATCAAAGCTACCTCATTCTGCCATGTCCAGGAACGTTAATGAGATATTAAATATTGAGGATGAGTCATTAGATGAAATAAGGATTCCTTCTCCAATTCATGAGAAGAATATTGAGTCAATCCAGCCAGAGGAAGATGACCCCCCATCTCCCATAGGCACAGAAATACTGGAATCCGAAAATGAGATGGATATTCTCGATGGTGAATTTCGAGAGGGAATAATTTCCGCTCTTAGAGGAATTCAGGATATTCCATGTGTAAAAAAAACTCAGGAAGAATAAGGCATTGAGTAGCCTACAATTCCTAATTGGTTAAAAGAAAGATTGAAGATACAAGTATCAATAGAAATTCCAGAGGAAGATGATACGGCCAATTTCTTGGCCAGGTTAGAAAAATTTACTGCAAAGAAGCCCGCCAAAGTGTTTTCCACAATCCAAAAAGATGAAGCCGGCCGCTGTACAATAGCCGGCTACTGTACAATACAAATTGATGTACCAACAGTGGATAAGTCGAAGGAAGATATTGCTCCCCAAGAGTATGCCATCACTACTGTTGACTTGGGTCCAACAACAAAAGGTCAAGAAGTGGAGGATTTAGACAATTCAGTCACTTCCGTCAAGGTGAGATTTGGACATGTTGGAATTCAAGGTCAATATGCTACCACATGTCACAATGGAGGAGGTCAACACAATAGTGTCCAAATTCATTGAATATACTGCCACTCAAGAGGATAAGGATGTGCCTCCCAAAAGATAGCTCCTCATGCCACTTGTTCTTCATCTATTGGTTATTAACTAAGTCACAAGATTTGAATTCGAATTTGAATTTGGCAACATTGAAATTCGGATGAAATTCAGCAAGGAAAAAATTTGAAAAGTATAAAATTCAGATCAAATTTGCCTTAAGTAATTTTATTTTATTTTTTAATAAATATAAGTAATATATCCATAAAATTGTTTAAATAGTTTAACATTGATAAATAGATTTGAAATCATTACAAAAAGATAACACATTTATAAAATATAAACCATAAGAAACATGTGAAATCACGTTTGTGAATTTGTTCTTTTGTCAAAAAGGTACAATAACAGTCAAGACTTTAGAACTTCAAAAAAGCTCCAAGTCATCAAGAGCACTTGGCTAAGATGCTAAATCATCATCATTTGTATCACTACTCAATTCATCATCTGCAAAGTCAAGCTCATCTGCAACTGGCACTGCTATGTCTTCAAGAATTTCTTGTGAGGAAGAGTCCTTTGCTGATTTGTTCATGAACAATTTTAAATTGCTGCAAACATAGACAAGATCTCCCAACTTTCCAAACAACAATTTATTCCTTTTTTTGGAATGGATGTGGTCAAAGCAACTCCATTTCCTCTCACAAGCCGATGAACTTGCTCCCTGACTCAAAATGCAAACAGCAAACTCTTGTAGCTCAGGAGTTTGTCCTCCATAGTCCAACCACCATCTATATCCAGGTATACGTGCCAAGTCATATTTGGTTGCTGCCATTCCAAACATCCCTTCTCCTTTCTTGTATTCCCAACATTGATCTCTGATTAGTGCTGAAATTGTTGCATTTGATGCATACTTTTGAATGGCTTCAAAAAGCCCTCCCATAATTTCAGAATCACCTTTTCTATTAATAGAAAACAACTTAGGCTTCAAAAAACAAGCTCCTGCATGTAAAGGTGTGTGCATCATTTTCCATCTACAATCAACTGTCTCCCATATCTCCATATATTTTGCTTCTACATTGTTTAGTGCTTTTTGAATAGATTCCTTACAACGGTCCATGCTTTCATAAAGCATGCCAAGGCAAGGAGTGTCACCATCAACCATACGAAGCATGTCAACAATTGGTTCACATATAAGCAAAACTTTTGTTGTACTTTCCCAAAAATTGCTATTTAGAATGATTTGCTCTATGTTCTTCCCCTTAGGACCTTTTGAAAGCACAGAATTTTCCCACTAATTGGAACAAATAACAGCCCTCAAAGCTGCTTTTTCTTCAACCACTCTTTTCAAAGTGATATAAAATGATGCAAATCTTGTTTCACAAGGCCTCAACAACTCCCTGGATGTATGCTGCCTATAAAGACTCAATGTGAGACGATGATTCCATATGAAATTTGCAATTGCTCTCCCTCTATGAATAGCTTCATGTACCCATGGAATTTAGCCAAGTCATAAAGCAACAAATCGAGACAATGGGCTGCACATGGGCTCCAATATATTTTTGGGTACTTCTCTGTAATCAGTTTCCCAGCTCCCACACAATTTGCTGCACTATCAGTTACCATTTGAACCACATTTTCCACCTCTACTTCAAGAATGGCTTCCTCTAATATTTGGAAAATATTGTCAGAAGTTTTCTTGTGGTTCATGGTGTCAATCACTTTCAAGAACACAACACCATCAGGAGAAGACACCAAAACATTAACCAATGGCCTTTGCAATATATCTGACCATCCATCACTCAATATAGTGCAACCTGTTTCATTCCAAGAGGCTTTCTCAGTCACTCCATCTTTTGACCTCTACAAAAGAGTTGTCCTGAAAGCCTCTGAAAATGGGGGTGTGTACCCTTTGCCAAACTCTGCAACTTTCTGAATTGCATTATGAAAATATGGATTCCTTGCAACATTGAATGGAATCGCACTTCAGTAAAACAAATCAGCTAAAGCATCATCCAATTGTTGTTTCTCTACTGGTTTCCAAAAGTTGTTCAATGTTCCACTCTTTTTTTTATTTACCCACATGCCTAGGTAAGGTGGAAGAGGAAGACATGATAGATGTTGTGTGTCTAGACTGAGACATATTCTCTTCAATTCTCTGTTTTTTTTTTGTGCATTCTTCATCTTTTCTACAATTGAAGAGGGCAGTTCTTTCTCTAAAGCAGCTCTCATTTCTAGGGTAACTTTTGGACATGCTTGAACACCTCCTCCTGCACCCCTTGAAATACCAAGTAAATAGTCCATTGCCCTTGTCAAACCTCCAGTAAAAGGTTTATGACACTCATTGCATGTGAGATTTGTGCCATTGCGAGTGACATATTATCATGCCTCGGCAGTTGATTTCTTGGGAGCCATAAAGTAACAATATGTATGTTTAAAAGACAAAATATGAATTTTAGTTTTATAATACAAATGAAAATGATGTAATCAAATAAATGCAAATGCCAAACAAGATTCAACTATGACTGCATACATGAAATTCTATGACTGCATACAGTTGTAGTCTGTAGGTGAGCAGACAAATAAAATGAGAGTATACAGCCTACAGCTGTGAAGCGAGCAAAAGCATGAATGCATACAGTTCTAAAGTGATTGTTGTTATTCTTGAAATCAGAAATGTCTACTTTTGATTGCTGTTATTCTTGAATCAATGAACATTTTACAACGAATATTGAATTTCATAGCATATTGAATGTCTAAGAATGAATTTTAATGTCATGTACACTCGTATGGCAAGGAATGTCCTCTAAGAAAATCAAGGGCATGCCATTTTTTTAATCTTTCAAAGAAAAATAATGCAATTTTTTTTTTTAAAAGAAACATTTACAATCAATTTCTTTGCAACTATGAAAAGAAAATTTCCAGTTGTTGAACGACCTCATATAAACAATATAGTAATTTTTTATTTTTATTTTAATTATTAAAACTAACAACATAAAATAAATATATATTAACTTTTTATTGTAATTTTTAAAACTGAATATTAAAAACTAAATACTGAAACTAAGATAATATTAAATTTCCATATATTAAATATTAATTTATTAATATAAATTTAATACAAATAAAATAATAAAATATTTAATATTTCACATTTTATAAAATATTAAAGACTTAATATATCTATAAAATAATACAATATTAAAAAAATTAATTTAAATCTACCTGAATAGCACAATATTAAATCTAATATTAATAAAATAATAAAAACTAAATAAATATTATATCTAATAATTAATATTAATAAAATAATCAAACCTAATATTAAATCTAATATTAATAAAATAAAAATTAAGAAAGCTAATATAAATAAAATAATACAATATTAAATGAAAATCTATGAAAACCCTAAATTTTTCGTGAATAAATAAAACATGCAGTTTCGAAACAAAAAAAATTAGAACGCCTACCTTTGAGCTTGCAGATGCAGACACGACTTGCAAGTTGCAGAAGACTTCGAGCTTTTGGACACGACTTGCAAACTGAAGGCGGCTTCAAGCTTGGACGCAACTTGTAGAATGAAGATGAAACCTGAGCTTCAGAATGAGAACAATATGCAGATAGGGTGCCTTTTCGTCGACCTTGAAGACCTTCTAAACACCTGCAGAAACTTCTGAATGCTTCTAGTTCCAGTTTGCGTTCTTCAATAACTAAAAGACTTCGCCGGAAATCAAAGACATGATATTGGCTCATCGCGGCTACATATTTATTAAAAAATCCCGTCGAAACCCTAAAACGAAAATGCTTTTTGAGATTACTTTTTAATAAATTTAAAGTCGTACGAATTTCAACAAATTTGAACGAATTTCATTAATTTTTTAGAAATTCGACGAATTCCAAATTTCATGCCAAAAATTCGGCGAATACTGTGACACAAGTTATTAATGTTATTTTGGGAAACCCTAATTAGGGTTGATTTGTCTTGATCTTAGCTGTTGATCTCAAATTGATCTCAGCCTTTCATTTGTTTTGAAAAACTCTATATAAACTCCAATTCTCTCATTTCATTGTGTGGAGTCTTATGAAATTGTTGCGTAGAGCTACTTTGATAATAAAAGTTCATATTGTATGATTTGCTTTGAATTCTTCTTATTGTCAAGTGGTTGCATGGTTGCATATCTCCTTCAACATAGAATAGATTTAGTATAAAACATAAACAGATTTAGAATAGAATTTGATTTGAATGCATGTAAGATGAATGAAAGATTTGATAGTATAGATTGGTGAAACTCTCCCTCATACTTTCTTTGAATAAATGATTTTTGTTCAATGCATAAAGTTAGCATGAGCTTATATTGCGGATGCCTTAACTTCTGTCTGGATAAATATTGTTCGATTTGATGGTAGTTATTCATGACATGAAAATCATAAGCACATCCTTAGAAGATTGCACTTACTTTGTGTAGTTGTCATTCACGTGGCGAAGCAAAGTATTGTTATTAGTTTCACCTAGTCTTTACCGTCTCTTGAGTTCTTAGGAGTAGGATAGAACTTCTAAACCTTTATCCTTTTGCATTTTTATTTTTTTTCGAAACTCCAAAGCCAAAAATCCAAAAAAAGGAAAGAAAGAAGAGAGAGCAGTAGTGTCAAATTTGCCTAAGCCCTAGCTTGTGAATGATTTGTTAACGTAAGTCCCTTTGTGTATTACCAACATATCACAACGCCCATTGAGCTTATCCACATGACAAGACCTGACAAAAGAAACCTTGGAATCGCCATATGATCTTCTCATAATCTTAGCATATGCGGTGGTTTTTCAATAGAGGATAAAGTGTCTTTGGACATTTTATTCTATGTTCGGTGGGTAACAAAATGCACACCAACATGCACCTGTTCCAGATGTCATTTACTTCTGATTTATTTCAACTTATCCTTTATAAGTGTTCCAGCTGTCTACTACTTCATTTCTAGCTACCATTACAGCTGTTCCACTTACTTTTATTTTATTTCTATCAGCACACTAGCATGTAGACTACAGTTAACTTTCTAACTAAATGGGATATCCTCATCAGAATTACATTCCAATTGCAAATATTAACCATTTTGATGATCTTGTCACATGTTTCTTAACAGAAAAGCAGAATTACATTCACAACTAAAAGCAAATATTTATTGCAGAGGCAAACTCTTCCTCAAACATGATGAATCTATTGAATACACCCCAAAATGGAATCCTCTATGCTCCCCAAGACATCCCCTGCCAGATATGCCCCCCTCTCCCATAGGGTACGTTTTAGGGATGTGGGGACAGGTAGGACAATGTCCGCACACCATCCCCTATTTTGCAAATACATTGGAAACATCCGCAGTACACACAATTGTTTAGGGGACACCTGGGTATGTCAAGGGACAGCCAGAGGACAGCTAGGGGACATCCTCCAACTATCTCTGGGATGGCTAGCCGTCCCCTAATGTACCAAGTCACATTTTAGCTACGGTGTTTTTAGAACTTACAACCTTTCAATGCCTGTTTGGTTTATGATATGCCCTTCGACCCTGCTGGGAGTGCTACCCCTCAACCTCGTTGGGGACCTGTTGGTGTACGTTTTATCATCCACCGAACACACAGAATAAAATGTCCAAAGACACTCTATCCTCTCTTGAAAAACCACCGCGTATGCTAAGATTGCGAGAAGATCATATGGCAATTCCAAGGTTTCTTTTGTCAAGTCTTGACGTGTGGATAAGCTCAATGGGCGTTGTGATTTGCTGGTAATAAACAAGGGGACTTAAGTTAAAGGAATTTTCACAAGTTTGGGACTTAGGCGGATTTATCATTAAAGGCTTCTTCAATGGGACTTCAATGTGGATCTCGAAAAACTAGCAAAAAGATAGGGTTTAGGGGATATATTCTACGCCTAAGAACTTAAGAGACAATAAAGATTCGGTGAAAGGAATAAAACTACATACGATTCGGTGAACTGGACAACATACGCAAAGTGGATGCAATCTTCAAGGGGTGTGATAATGATTATCAAGCCTCGAATGAAACTAAAGTTAAGCTTCCACAATTATAAGCTCAGGCTAACTTTACACATCGAATGCAAATCATCCATTCGAAGAAAGTATGAGCAACACTTCACCATTGAATCCATACGATCAATCTCTCATTCACTTAACCAATTTTCAAAAGCAAATTCTACTTAATTTGATTCTAACTTTAATCTACCTCTAATCTATGGTAGAAGAATATATGCAACCTTGCTTACTATTTGACAATAAAAGTTATTCAAAGCAAATCATGCATAAGAGCTTTTATTATCGGAAATAGTCTTAATGCAACAATTCCATATACTGTTTCCACTACAAAATGAAAAATGAGAGATCACCAGTTTAAATAGAGTTTCAAGAATCAAATGAAGGGCCGAGATTAAAACAATATCGACGGCCAAGATTATTACAACTCAACCCTAATTAGGGTTGCCCAAAAAAACATGAGTTATCAATCAGTAAACTATCAGTAAAGAGGCAGTGAAGTGGCAGTTGAAGCTATCATCAAGGAGAGGCATCCCTATCTGCTTGGTCAACATTGCACTCAACGAACCTGGACACGACTGCGATAACCTCCTCCATTGTGACAGGCGGCAACATACTAATCCGGAATTCTAATCCATCCAAGTTCTCAGCACACTTGGCAAATGTACTTGCCCAATTCACCTCCTGCTTCAAAAAATCATTCCGGATGGTCAAGAGACTCGCCACTTTCGCGAAGTCCTGTCTCAGAATGGGTCTAGTAGTTGAGAAGAAAACCTCCTAAACCCTATGTTTCAACCTCTCCAGCTGCATGTCATTTTCCCGGACAATCTCACGGTCGAACACCTCTGCAGCTATCATATAAATTTTTTCCCAGATTTCTTTTACCTGCTCCTCAATTCTAAGCCCATCCGCTTTCGCCTTCTCCAAGACTTCTCTCCGTATAGTCACTACACAAAACCAATGGTGAAAATCATATGCTGCTCCTGCAGCAATCACCCCTCTTTCAACCAACTCCTCTCTTGGAGTGCCCCTTCAAGACCCTAAGGCTTGGAATAAGCCTCTCCTGCATGTCTGGAATACATTCCCATGTCTCTGCCATATCAACAAGTCTAGAAAGAAAAGAAGAGGTTTTCCCATAGGCAAGTGCCAGTTTCTCCATGAACGAGGCTGCCTCAGTGCCTTCGTTTGTCATCCATTCCTGAGCCTCCTTGGCTATGACCATCCCCTGCTCTACGTCCTTGGCTACCTCTTGTGAGGAATTGAGGAGAGGAGGAGCTACCGCATCACCCTGATCAAGTGGCTGGGTCAGATGTCGTATGTACTCCTTCAGGCGCTTAACTTCTTTTTTATATTCTTTCTTTTTAGCCACTTCCTTTTCCAATCTCGCTTTGATGGTCGAGACGGAATTATCTAGTTCCTCCACTTCCTGACCCTTTGTATTTGGGCCAAGATCAATGGTGGTTATGGCGTACTCTTGAGGAGTGATCTCATCCTGTGGCTTGTCCACTATCGGTACTGCGATGTGTATGGAACGACTGCCTGCCTCGTCCCACCGAATGGTGGAAAATTTCTTGGTTGGCTTCTTAATTGCAACCTGTTCCAACCTTGCCAAGAAATCTGCAATATCGTCTTCCTCTTGAGCTTCTACAGGTGCCTGAATCTTCATCCTCTCTATCAGCCAATCTGGAATGGTTGGTTGTTCGATTCCATCTTCTACCTGAACCTCTTCCTCATTTGGAACATCCACAACCTCTCTGAGAGCGGAAATCATTCCCTCTTCGAAGTCATTATTTCGGACTTCTATCTCATTATCTAAACCTAGTATTTCCGTGCCCGTAGGTGATGAGGGCTCCTCGTCATCCAGCTGAATAGGTTCATTATTCTGTTCCTGAGCTTCAAAAGGTCCAATCATTTTGACCAAGGACTCATCTATGGTAGCAACCAGCTCGTCAATGTTCTGAGATGCTACTGAGCGAGATGACTCTCCCTTTCGCCTTTTCTGAACAGGTTCTACACTTGGAACTACTTCCTTTCTCTTCTCTCCAATCTCAACCAAATCCTGATGGGATGCACCAGCATTGGAGGAATACGACTCTGTCTCGCTCAGTAGATCATACGTGAGCGTTATTCTTTTATGTCTCATCTCCTAGACATGATGGTCAACCCACCACTGAGAGTATTTGACCACTGGTCTCATTAATGTTGCTAAGTCTGAGTGCTCAAGCTCTGACCACCTCACGGGAGGAAGAGGTCAACTCTCCTCGAAACGCGGTTGGATGTAGTTCCCATCGTCCTGCAACTGGTCAGGCACCCGGCAAAGTTCAATCGCCCTCCTGAAGTCTACTGGCATTCTGGACCATAGTCTCCTTCTGACTTCATATTCATTAGTGGCATTCGCCCAGAAGTCTTCCAATTCCACTATGTGCTTGTACCTTCTCCCATCCACCATCCGGATATGATGATGTGGGTCAAAGTTGACCCTGGACTTGTAGGCTGTGAACGGGTACCACTGGATTTCCAACCTAGCACTCTCAGCTGCCTACATTGATGGACAAGATTCTAACATATTCCCGATGAAAAATGGGAATGTAACAGATGCTTTCTTGGTCGGCCTCTGGATGTTTTGATACTCTTCTAACTACCTCAGGACTTCGAGCAAGATCATCCGGTTTGTCGGATAGATGGAAAACTTAAAAGGATTTCCAATAAATCCCTGGATCCTGACATATGTAAATTTTGGAAACTGGATGAACCAGGATCCGTATTTACCTATGTTCCACGCCCTGTTGGGAATAGGGATGGGGTGACGACAGGGGACGCATTTCCGAGACGTTTCCTAAGGGGCAATTTTTAGGGGACGGCGACATACAAAATACATATATATATATATGGTTTTTTCAAAATTTATTAATATATTAGAGAGAGAGAGAGGGACAGAGAGATAGATATGTTAATAAATTAATAATTGATAACAACAATATCAATATGTAAGTAAATGGCGAGAGTAGTACTATAACAACATAAGAAATGTCATTAAACTTTAAAGTATTATAAAATTTATCACAGCAGTATCAAACATCAATAAAACCATGGTCTATCAATATCCAAATGTCTCAAACATGTATCCAAAAGTCTCAAAGTTCAAACATATAAATCAAAATATTAAATACAACTGTCTATGAAATTAAGCCTCATTCAGGCTATGAATATCCAAAGACTCAGAACTATCTAAGTCACTATCATCCTCTGGCAAGAGTGGATCATCCAATGGTAGCCCGACCAATCCCGATTGCGTCTCCTCCTCATCAATTTGCCTAACATCCTCAGGATCAACATCCCATCGTGTTGCTGGAGTCTGTCGATACTCAATAGTTTGTCGGTCCTGAAGTCTCAAAGCACTATGAACTGCAACTAATTTCTTAGCTTGTTTTGAAGTAAGCCTATTTCTCTTAATGGAATGGATGAAGCCATAGGTGGACCAATTCCTCTCTACAGCAGAGGAACTAGCAATCTGTGAGAGCAAACGAATGGCAAGTTGTTTCAAATCTGGTGTGTCCTTCCCATGGAATTTCCACCATCCAATGGGATTGTTCTATGCAATGGTGGCCCTATCTGTCCTAGCTTCTGGTTTGCTGAATGTAGGACCCTGAAGATCAGAAAACATAAGCCACTGCTCTCTAAGAACGGTTGCCTCCTCATTGGCATACATTTTACGAAGGGCTATTGTAAGCCCCTCTATCACCTCCTCATCCTCAGAAGGAAGCATTCGGCCAGGTCTAGGTACATACCACTTCAGATTAAGAGCATAGGCAAGCGTATGAAGAGGGGTATTCATTGTGTTCCACCTCTTTGTCACAATAGGCCTAATATTGTCCTCATAAAAACTCATCTCAGGATCATTTTTACGAATAGCTTGCTTCATTTGGTCAAGCATGCTATCAAAAGTCTCATATATCTCTCCCAAGCTAGGAGAGCCTGTATCTGCATACCGGATTACCGCAACAACTGGTGATATGAAAGAGCAAATATACCTACAAAAAAAATTTAAAAAAATTAGAACTTTTAAAATACAAAGACTAAAGTAAGATAGTGTAAGTGTAACAAATTCAAAAACAATTTAAATTTTCAGATTTCTTACTTGATATTGGCCCACCAAGTTTCATCAAGTACTCTATCTCTCACTTCCTTGCCTTCACTTGTCTTCGATAGAGTCCACCTTTTCCATTCTGCACAAACAACCATGGTTTGTAGAGCATCTTGGACCTCCAACATCCTCTCCAACAAAATATAGTAGCTAGCATATCTAGTCTCAACTGGTTTGAGGAATTCTTTCTTTGAATAAGATTGGAATAGTGCAAGTGAAGTTTGATGGTTACATACAAACATTTGTATGTTTCTAGCCTCTAAAATTGTTGCCTTCACCCAATCTATTTTGCCAATGTCTTTCAAAGCATGTACGCCACATGGAGTCCAGAAAATATGTTTGTAAGCACTCTCAATCATCAAACCAGCTAGCTTACAAACACGAGTTGAATCTATCACAACCTGCACAACATTAGAAGGCCCAACCTCCTCTATGGCCTCCCTCAAAATGCCAAACTGAAAATCAGCATCCTTAAGCTTCCCAGAACAATCAATAGCTCGAAGAAAGTATGAACCAGCAGGGCATGTAACAATAACATTAATAAGTGGCCTATGTTGTATATCACTCCGCCCATCCATGACAATGGAACAGCCAGTCCTAATCCATGTTTGCCTCATCTCCTCCATCATCATGGTAGCTTTTGAATATTGTTTGTCAAGGAGGGAGGTACGCAATCTATGTTCTCCAGGGGGGGCATAAGAGGATCCAACTGCCAATATTTCTCTCACCATTGTTTTGTAATAGGGTGACCTTGCCAAATGAAATGAAAGAGCATGTGCATAAAAGAATTTGGCCACTGCATCATCAGCTTGCTCACGTTTTTGCACATTCATTAACCCCATGACTGAAGCTTTCTCACTTGCTTTCCTCTTCCCTCTATCACAACTCTCTCCAACTGATACATTGGAAGAGGCTTGAAAATCAGCTAATGGGCGTTTTTTGTTGTGAATGCTAATCATTTGTTCCTCACTTACTCCAGCCAACCTTGCAAATAGAAGTTGCTGCTCCAATGTTATTCCTGTACAAACTCTAACACCCTTTCCACAGTCACCCACTAGATGGCCTCTAATCCTAGTATAGCTCACATGGTAATTAGTTTTACAAACATGACAAAACCATTTCCTGCTGCCCCCTGAATTTCTCTTCTTGTTGGTGGTCACATCTGTGGAAAACTGACACAATGGTTTATTCTTGTTGAAAGGGCCTTTTGCAAACCTTTGAAGAGTGGGTATAGGGCATGCCAAATGGTCTGAAGAAGCATGGGTTGGAATTTCAGAGTTAGAATAAGGATTTACTGGCATTTTTGGAGCTTCAATTTCACTGTCATTACTGTCAATCTCATGGTCACTGCTACTATTGCTGTTGCTGCTCACTTTGGATTTTTTTTTGTTAAAAATCTGTAATTTTGTAAAATTGAAGCCAAAAAAGCCAAGGTAAAACAAATCAATGAACAATGACATTAAAAATGAAAATCAGAACTTTAAAATTTAAAATTTAAACAATCAATTAAATTATTAAACTTAAAAATTTAAATCAGCATAAAATTGAAAAAGCCCTATGGCTACTTTTTAATTTTATGCTCAGAATAATAGAGAATGCAAGGGTTTAATAATTTCATTTATAAAAAATTTGCATTCTCTGATATTCTGAGCATAAAATTAAAAAATAGCCACAAGGCTTTTTTAATTTTATGCTCAGTCATAATAGAATTTTTTAAACTTTCAATTTTAAAACTTTAAAGTTTAATAATTTCAATAATAAACTACTTGGAGATAAGTGCACTCAACAGAAGGATAATATTTTTTTAATGTCATAGCAGGAGATGAGTGCCGCTTAGCAGGAGGAGAAGATTAAAAAAATATTAATAATGGTGTCGCCCTTGTTTAGCCGTCACCCTGTCAATCCGCCATTGTTTGCATCTGAGATGGTCGCGTGTTTGAGACTTTGAGTATATTAATAATGGCGTCGCCCTGTTTAGCCGTCGGCGCGTCGCCCTGTTTAAGCCGTCACTGTTTGCATCTGAGAATTGGTCGCCTATTTGAGTGTGAGTCTGATATGGTTGGCGCTGCCTTGAGTCATGCCGTGCGATCAAAAATGCCATGAGGAAGTCGATCTTAGGTTAAAGTTTTACTTTTAACTTTTTAATAAATTAATAGTTATAAACTTATAACTTATAAAATATAATATTGTCTTCATAATTTTATTATGATATTTTAATATTTTATATTTATAATGTTATTTTAAAATTATTATATAGAAAATTTAATATATTATAATTTAGCAAACTCCACATTAATAATTATTGATTATTCTATTTTTTGATAAAACTTTAGGCATAAAAAAATATTAAACAAAGGAGAGATGGTGGTCCCCGCGAAAAACATTAAAAAATTGATTTTTTATTGATTTTTTATTTTTTAGGGTTTTTGTAAAAGGGTGACGGCTAGCTGTCCCCGTGACGATTAGGGGACGGCTAGTTGTCCCCAATGCATATTGGGGACGAGGGAACGTCCCCCAACTACAGGAAACGTTTCCTGGCGTTTCCTAAGAATTTTGCTAATTTGGGGACGGCGGGGGGACGTCCCCTTTGCGTCCCCCAGTCCGCAGGACGATAGGGGACGGGGACAGGGGGTTTTGGGGCAGGGGACGCCTCCCCGTGTAACACAGGTATTTACTGATTAAACTCTTCGCCTCATGACTCAGCCGTTGATGCACTCCTCCTTGAAGTATTCTAGTAATATGCATTAAGAAGGCATCGTGCACCCTTCTGAAATGAGACTTCTCCTTCAGCTGGAGTTGTGGGTAGCAATCATAAGGTCTAAGTTCATTTTCTCCGCTACCAACTTTGCCCTTGCAAACTAGTCCTGGATATTTATATGATCTGGCCAATAAGTAGACAATATACGAACTCATGTGAAAAGACTTAGTCTCTTCCAAATTGATCAACTGCTCATGAAGATTGTCACTTATCATTCGTGACCAGTTGAACATTTTTATGCCATAAGTGATCTCATCTATGAAGTAATACATCCAGCTCTCGAAAAATGCACCTTGCAGGTTGTCGGCTATTTTGTTCAACATCAAAATGATGTCCCAATAATCTTCTTTGAAGTCTGTCCGACGTGGCCTCTTAGGCATCTTCTTTATTGACGGTTTAGGCTTGTCCAGCCATGCCTTGTTAACATTTGTAGCGCATAAGTCTGGCTGACTGTCATACAAATGCTTAGCCTCCTCCTTGGTCTTATAGACAATACGAGAATGCACTGGGATGCCAAAGGTCTCTTGAATTGCTACTTCGCGCAAGTGTGCCAAAATTCTGCCGCCAGGTGGAATGATCTGCCTCTTTTGAGCATCGTAGTGGATAGCACATTCCACCATCAATTCTGCACAATCCATCGCAGGCGGAAATCCAACTGCCTGAAATATTCCATTTCTCACCATTCTTCTGGCAATTGGTGTTGGAAGTCCGTTCTACCCATACACTCTTTTCTTGAACTCTTCGAAGTTGACATGTCCCAGATCGGTGTCTGCGACATTTTTCCATTTTGAATTAATTTCAGACTCTCGCTAGACACCTTTGCTGACAAACTTCATTTTATTCTTCGATGATTCGCCCACCGTGGTCATCAACCTGCAGTCAAAAAATATTAACATTAATACAGAGACTTTTTAAATAATTTACTCTCATGCCTTGGGTTTGAAAATTTTACTTTCAGCTTATTAAATAATTCAATTTTCTGCGAAAAAGCAAGCTGAAAGTAAATGGGTGAAGTTGAAATTTTAGCCAAAACTTTTGCTAAGATGAAAAAGACAAAAGAAGAATGGCGAATCTATTCAACTGAACATCAAACCTCAATAAAAGACTCCTGACCGCAAATCAGATTTGAACTCTGATAATTTACTCAAAAAGCAAGTGATGAAGTGTGCCCCTCTTGCACAGAAGAATTCGACTTTCAGTAGTTAAATCTTTTCCTTTCTCGAGAAAATTCTTCTTCAGCATAAAATTCCTTCTTCCTCTGGGAAATTTGATCTTGCCTGCTGAATAATTGTCTGCCTTAGAATTTCGAGAGAGATTAAATTTTTCTTCAACTGTGTTTGTGAAAAATGAGTTGCTGAAACTCATTATAATGCTGAAGAGCTTGATTTGTTTTAGCAACTGCCTTCTTCTCTCTCGATCTCGATTTGTTTTCTTTTGTTCAAACAGGCAAGTTTCCTTTATTTTTCGAAAAGAATCCATGTCAAGCTTATCCAGGCAAATCTCTTTGATTTTCAAAAATTCGATTTTTGCTTGAAATGTTTATATCTTTATTTTTCGAATTTTGAAAAATCATTAAATATTCAATTAAGTTCGATTTTTCCAACTTAAAGTTCATGGCGAATTTAATTTTGCCAATCGGATTTCACCTTTGCCTGGCACAATTTATCTTCTTCCAATAAACGTTTGGCGATTTTAATTTTGTTCAAAACTTTTAAATTTCTAAGTAGTTGAAAATAAATTATTAAAATATTTATTCCAACCCATTCGTTTTGGACCCATGGCTATTTCAATTTTCTTTTCATTTTCTTTGGCTAAAAGTTTATTTTCCAATTTTATTCCCAATTTTGTCTAGCCAATTCAAAATTTTAGCCATTTCGTCGACAATTGTTATGCCAGATCCTTATTTTTTTTCCTGCCATGGCGAATTTTAAATTGCACTGAGCACATTTTCTTCTGCCAAAGTCAACTTTTTCCTTGCTCGGGCGAATTTAATTTAGGCAAAGTCTTGGTCTGGATGTCTTCCTTAGGCGAAATTCCGTGATGCCTGACAAAATTTTAATCTCCCTTAGCCAAGGGCGGACTTTCCTACCTCTTTGCTTTGTGCAACTTCTCTGTGCACTTAGCCAACTTTATAACATTTTCTCCATACTTAGGCGAATTTTAATTTTTTCTCCTCTCTTCATGCTAGGTGCACTTCGTTTTTTTCTTCACCTTTGCCTAGGCGGACTTCCTTAAGTCTTTTCCACCTTCCACATGCCATGGCGGACTTTCTATAGCACTTGCCTTTCAAACTTAGCACTTTACCTCTTGAAAATATCAAAGCACTTAGCCAAAATTTCAATTTTCCATCCTTTAGGCCTCTATACTTAGGAAAATTTTCGGATTTCTTCTTCTAGGCACCAAACACTTAGTGAAATTTTCAATTTATTCCTTTTCACATGCCATGGCGGACTTCCTATACACTTTGCCTAGTAAAGGCGGACTTCAAAGAACACCTTCCAACCTCCTCTAAGTCAGGGCGGACTACACAAGCATCTTGGACAAGATGTGGCGGACTTTAGAAGGTCTTGGACATTTCCCCTCAAGGTTAGCGGACTTTGGATGACCTTTGCCAAGTCGAGGCGGACTTTGGAAGATCTTAGACAAGGTTCCTCAAGGCTGGTGGACTTTAGAGGAGTCTAGACATTTCTCTCTTTGTGGCTGGGCGGACTTTGGATAGTCCATGCCATCCTATCCTCAAGCATGGCGGACTTTGCAAGCTTCCAGACATTTTTCTCTTCGTCCCTCTTTTCAAGGGCTAGCTTCTGAACATGGCGAATTTTCCAGACTTAAGCAGATTTTCGACATTGATTTCATACTCTTTGGTCCATTTTTTGGCAATTTTTGCTCAGATTTGACTGATTTTTGGACTGATTTTTCCAGATTCTTCATGCTTTTCAGTTGATTTTCTCAGATTTTTGACCTATTTTTCCATGCTTTTTGCTTGCTTTTCCAGATTTTTCACTTTTCTCTTTGATTTTTCAATGATTTTTTTTTTATTTTTAGGTTATTTTTTTGGATCTAAAGATGGAAAATTGACTCGTTGACCAGGCTTGACTTTCTAAAAATAGAAAAAACAAAATCCCTAAAAAATAGGGAACTCCGTTTGGTCCAAAAATGCCAAAAATGAAAAAACGAAAAAGGAAAAAAGCAAATTCCCTAAAAAATAGGAAGTGTCAGAATTGGCCGAAAGCACAGGCAATCCTCATCTCTCAGGCCTTCTAAGCACTTCCATGACGTTTATGCACTGATTCAAGCATGGATTATTGACTTGGCCTGGATGACTCCCGAAAAACTAACTTGAAACTCCCAAAGTGATGACCTTAACGAAACCGTTGCAAGGAGACAAAACCCTAAAAACTAGCAGACTACTGGGGGTCCCCATTGGCGATGGGGTGATGTGTGAAAAGGTCACAACAGGACCATTGCCCCCAGACCCACCCACAAGGGGCAATACCTCTCGATCCCACTAGGGGCGTTACCCACAAACCCCTGCCAAACTATATGCCTAACCAAGTAATAGACCAATGATTAATCATGATCACAAAATTTACAAACTGCACATCCCCTGTTGCAGATATTTGCATCTTCATAGTTGACATCACAGTCAAGGATTATCTTGTTTCATAAATTGTACAACCTGTTCAGCACACAAATACTGTCATAAACAAAGTTGGTGTGCTACAGTCATTATACTGCTGAATATGAGTTAAGTCAGTCAGCAGGGAATGCCACTTTCATAATGCAAAAATGTATCAGTCATGCCCTGCACATACAACTCATAGAACAAACCCATCTATTAGTATCCCAGCTGAGGTCATACTGGAACATGACCAGTTATCTTTTTACTTAACCATCCCCTTTGTTAATGAGTTTGACAGCAGAACATGCAGTCTTCAAGGCTTGAAAAAAACTTCAATTATAAATCCCTCACCTGAATATACACGCCAGTCAGGCATGTCTTTATATATATATATATATATATATATATAGAACATCATAATTCCTATTCCATTACCAATGCTCACAAAGGTTTTATAGTGTCTATGACAAATGCCTGAACAATGTTATCATATTAATATTGAAATTTCCTTATATTTTAAAATTTTCCCTATTTTTTTACAGTCCTCCCCTGCTGCCCCCATCCCAGAAACTTGGGGAAGCTTAGATAACAATAGCTTGTACAAATCTTGAGAATCTAATCTCTGAAAGCAATGTTTTATCATGTAGGAACTGATAAACAGAATTTCCTCAAAGCACACAGTTGCATCAAAAAGCTAATATTTAATAGCAGAAAATTTTACTTTACAGAGGAAACCAATCTCTTTCCCAATGAGGCATGTTAGCGATCATCCCAATGAATCCTGCATATAATGGCAAAATACAAAATGCTGGCTACAGAGGAACATCGTACTGACAGTCTTGTTCATACTTGGCTGCAAGTCAACAGCCAACAGCAGATTGTCTGGCCAAATAGCAGTAGATTCTGGTAAAGATTAATACAAATCAGTCAATAAATGGCCACATTGATGCCAGCAGCACCTCATTGTATGTCTCACCATATCTCAAATTTGTCAAACCCAGTCAGACCTTGAAAGATATTAAGTCAGTTACATCTACTATTCACTTGCAACTCATTTGCTCACCAGCCCTGGTTCAACTAGCAGCAATGTTAGGGAATTGGCAGAAAACCCTGCCTACCCAGGTACAATTCATTTCAGAATTGGATTTCAGTACGAAATGTCTGGAATCGAGCGGGGTATGTTTTTTGGGGGCTTGGTATCATTGAACATACCCAGGCAATTTCAGGTTGAATGAGGCATTTTTTTTCCATAAACCATGCACCAAAAACCCCAATGCTGATTTAATGTTTTCAATGTGTTTTTAAAGAATCACAGCCAACAGCAAACAGAAAAGGAGTCACAGCACATAGAGAACGTTTTCTGCTCAAAATGTAAAACCAAAATGTAAATCATTGACTGCTTTCTGCTCCCTGTTCATATTCCCAACTCGGTCTTATTACACACATTCTGTTTAACTTCAACTTTATTTAATAAAACTATGCTTTTAACTTTATTCTTGACTCAGAATGCTTTATTATATTAAAGCTAAACTATGAACCAAACCATATTTATTTCGTGTAGTATAGATATCAGTTACTATAAAATATAAATATAAATATTATCAATATTAATTTTGATGTTAACATGGTATAAATAGTATAGTATTGATATAGTTTCTTGAATATAGTTATAAAAAAAAAATGATATTAACATGGTATAGATGGTATGGTATTAATATAGCTTTCTTGAATATAGTGAAAAAAAAAAAAAAAAATGTAATATAGTATAGCATTATATTAATATGGTATTAATATAGTGTAGTCTTTAGGCTGCAATTATGTATATAATTATGATTTTTGTTTTATTTAGTACAAACATACCTACACAACCCAAAAAACAAAAATTATCATACCAGTGTGCTTTATCCACATACCCATACCCATAGCCGATTCTGATTCTAATTCAGCAACTTAGACCAATAGGCAAATCCTTCTTTCTGACTATAGCAGCTTATTTCTCGATAATAATGCTTTTGATAAGCGAATGTTCATTCTAAAGTCTAAACCATTCAGCAATGGAAACTACAAAACTATTTCCCAATGTTACTAGTTTTCTTAGAAAATCCCCCAAATTTAGGTTCAGTTCATTCCTAGCCAACATTCGCAATCTGGTCCACTGTGGCTGCCAACAAGGCATGAATTTCAGGCCTCAGATTCAGCCAGGTATGTGTATGGATGTACCCTAAAGAATATGGGACCAAAGTGAATGTACTGCAAACCATGGCATTTTCTTTTTTCGACCTTATTTTTTTGCTTTTTTGTCCTCATATGTTGAACAGTAAACCTGAAAACCTAACCCTAGAGCCTAAATTGGAACTCAAAACAACTTCAAACCCGGAAACAAACACATTTACTCATTTTCAAAACAAAATACACATATCTCACTTTTATTTGATTTTTTCATTGCATGTACGGAACTCAAGATTAATCATTGAAGATTCTGCAAAGGTTGTATTGCTATTCTTATGCATGTGCATGAGCCCATTTGCTGCCAAGTGTAACATGGAGGAAGATTCTTGGATTGGAGGTAAGCTTTCTGGTTTTTTCTTCATTTTTCTTCTACAAACAAACTCTATTGTTTTGTTTTTCATTCTTCTACACTTAAATGAATTAGGATCTATATTTTTTTTATTTTCATTTGATTGGTATTTGGTGTTTTCCAAAGTTGTTGCCATAGGGATTATAATGGTAGTTAGTTCTAGCATCATGGGCCAACCCTGCTTCAAAACAAACCCAAATTCACCCTTCTAGAAGCACATTGACATGACAAAGCAAGTTCAGGGTGGTGGGGAATATGTTTAGATTTACAAGCTCATACAATCAAGTGAAAGGCGATTTGTGTGGTATTCCTAGCATGGGCATCAAATCTTGCCCTAGTAAAGAGGATGCACTTGTGCCAACATCTAAAGAGTTGGAATATATTTGAGGCACAAACAACCAAAAGAAGCAGTTGCTATTAGAGCAAGTCATCCTTTGGCAAAGAAGGGATCTTGATCAAGGAAGCCATAAGTCTCTCCATCTCTTAGCAATCTTGAAGTTGTAGTAGAAAGCCACCTATTCTTGCCCATGCATGAAGAATAGCTCACTACATATAAAACAATAAGGGGGCCATTAGAAAAGACATTTCAAAATGAATCCTAAGAAATTCTTGATCAACGCATTGAGAGATACATCTTTTAATGTTGTTTGATCACCGTATTAGAAAGAAAAGCTAAGGAAAATTAATGAACCTCTAAAAGAGTACATAGGCTAAGGTTTTGAGAAGGTATGTAACACCTTACTGTCCAAAGAGGGGAAACTTATAGAAGACTCATAGCAGCCAATTAGCGATTTGTGGACCCAAAGAGGGTTGAAACTTATAGAAGACTAATAGTAATCTGTTTGAGTGTTGAAAACACATCAGCAAGTAAAGGCTCAAGGAAAAAAAATCAAAAGAGCCCAAGATATTGAAGAGAGGTGAATTCAAGGACAAGTTTTCTATTATGATCACCTTGCTCAATTAGGTTATAGGGCAAGAGGAGGAGAGGGCTTTCAAGCCTTGGGTGTTCTACCTTATGAGCACCATATGCAAGGGAGACATCCATTTTGACTGGGCTATCTCTTGATGCATGTTTTGTGACACACCGAACATCAGAATAAAGAGTCCAAAGACACTCTATCCTCTCTTGAAAAACAACCGCGTATGCTAAGATTGCTAGAAGATCATATCGTGATTCCAAGGTTTTTTTTGTCAGGTCTTAACGTGTGGATAAGCTCAATGGTCGTTGTGATATGCTGGTAATACACAAAGGGACTTGCACTAGGCTCGTTCAACTCACAATGAAGGTTTAGGCAATCAATCTCTGTTGTTTGGGTCTTGGATCAAACAAACTAAAAAAAGAGATAAGGGTTTAGAAGTTCTAAACTACTCCGTAAGAATTCAAGAGACTGTAATAACTTGGTGAAACCAATAACCACGCTTTGTTTTGCCACACTTAGGACAATTACACAAAGTGGGTGAAATCTTCAAGGGAGTGTGCTTATGATTTTCATCTCATGAATAACTACCATCAAATCGAACAATATTTATCCAGACAGAAGTTAAGCATCCACAAAGTAAGCTCAAGCTAACTTTACGCATTGAACAAAAATCATCCATTCAAAGAAAGTATGAGCAAAAGTTTCACCATAAAATTATAAATCAATACATATCAGATCTTGCATTCGTCTAACATACATGAAATAAAATTTAAACTATGATGAGGGATAAGAACCATGCCAACTACAAAATAAGAGAAGTAATCATCATCAATTTGAAAAATGCATTACTTATTACTTTGGCAGTCATATGCAACAATTTACTTATCTCATCATGTTTTGCAACATGCTCCCATGCTTTACAAATGAGGGATGAGCTTAATTTATAGGCTCCCCAATTACAATTCAATGGCAAAGATTGATTTAGGATCAACGACCGAGATTACAAAATAAAACCCTAATTAGAGCTTGTCATAACTAACTCCTTCTCGACCAATGAGAAAATTACATTCGAGGACACTTGTCCTTTTTGCTAAATATGAACCAACAATAAAATAGAAAGTTGTTGCATGGTGGAGTTTCAGGTTCATTGAATCTGGACGTGCTGACTTGGAACAATTTGATCGGTTGAGGTGCCACTTCAGCAGGTTGAATGTCCTCCTTGGTCACTTTGTTCATTTTTCCATGTTTTTGTCTTAGAATATTTTCCTTGCCGATGACTCTACCCTTTGTACTTGTTTCCTCCTAGCTTTGATCCTAGATTCCTTTTGAGACTTTGATTTCTTCTTCTCACCTGTATTGGAAGTCTCGCCTTGGAGCACATGTTTAGACTTGACGTTATTAAAGTTTTCTTTCTTGATTGCTTTGAAATTCCCACAAGCGCCTTGAGTTGTATTGGTGTTATTCCTTTGGATTTCCTCTCTGAATTATGCAATTTGTGTCAAGAAATTATCTAAGTATGGAAATTTGTTTGGAACACTCTTCTTGTCACCATCTGATTATGATTGGGGGCTTGTCTTTAATTCTCCAGAGGATGAAATCCTTCAACAAGTTGCCCTGGTTGCTTCAATAGGTTTGGGATTGTAGATGAAATCCCCCCAAGATGTCTGAATATTCTTTCAAGTGCCTTGAATTTGGAGAAGAATGCCTCTGTCCTTTCGCCACAATGGAGGAAATTGGAATTTTCTATGTGAAATATTTCCCATACTTAGCCAAATTTTGGCTATTTAAATTCATTTTGTAACACCTTCACATGGACCACTACTTAGCCAAGATTTTGGCCATCCCTATGCTCGAATGAACTTTGCATGTGGATTCGCCCTCAATTCTAAATTTGGCTTGTGCTATGTAGGGCAGATTCTATCCTTAGACAAGGATTTTATTCACTTCCTCTTTATTTTCCTCTTCTTTCCTCTTATTTTCTTTCCAACACTTAGCCAATTTTTTGAATTTCCCTCCTCAAGGTACCAACACTTAGTCAATTTTCTGAGTTTTTCTTCTTGGGCGGACTTTGTTTGTGCGTGGACGTCTTGCTTTAGGCCTAGGTCGGACTTCTCATGTGTTGTGCCATCCTTTCTCAAGCCTGGATGGACTTCATAAATTTGTTTCCAAGAGGTGGCGGACTTTAAGGCTCACTTGCCAATGTGCTAGGCGGACTTCAAGAAGTTCTTGCCATATTGCTTATCATCCTATGGCGGACTTTGAAACAGTCTTTCCATATTGCTTCCAAGGGAGGGCGAACTTCATGAATTTCTTTCCATGATGCAAGGCGGACTTTCTTAGTGTCCTTCCATTCCTCCTTTTCCTTATGGCGGACTTTAGAGACTTCATGCCATTTCTTCCTCTTCTCATGGCGGACTTCCTAGAGCTTTTGAAAAAAAAAATTTCTCCCTCCAAGCGGACTTGACATTGTCTTTGCTATCTTCATGGCGGATATGGAAGCTCTTCAGATATTGTCCTAGGACGCACTTCTTCAAACTTATGCCATTTTCATCTTTGGTCACCATGAATTTCATGCTTGTCTTTTTTGGATCATCAAAGCCTCGCCATATGCCTTTTTTCTTGATTTTTCTTGATTTTTTGCTTGATTTCTGCTTTTGAAGGCCAAAAATGTTGACTCCATGACCTGCGGGACCCAAACCCTAGGTTGACTTTCCAAATATAGAAATTTCTAAAAAATAGAAAAAGCAAAATCCCTTAAAAATAGGAGTCTCGGATTGATCCAAAAATGCCAAAAATAGAAAAAAGCAAAAAAACAAAAATCCCTAAAAAATAGGAAGTGTCAGAATTGACTGAAAGCAATGGCGATCCTCATCCTCTGGGTCTTCTGAGCACTTTCGCTATGTCTATGCACAGTTTCGAGCTTGAATTCTCTACTTGGCTCAGGTGATTACTCAAACTCTAACTTCAAACTCCTCATTGTAAAAAGACTAGTGATTAGTAGTTGCGACGTCAAGGCAAAAACCCAAAAAGCCAAGAAAAACAAGAGGGTCCCCATTTGCAATGGGGCGATGTTGTGGAAAGGTCACAACATCTAGCGCCAACCTGAATAAATGTTCCTAAACATTTCAAAGATAGAATCTACTTCAAACCCAGAATCTTAGATTAATTCTAACTAGCTTACCCTTTGGCTAAGAAGAGTACTCAAAAAGGGAAGAGGAATCCTAGACTGTATGAAGACCTTTTATCCTCCAATTACAAGTGTGTGCAAATGCGTTCATTTCCGTCTCATAAGACCAATATGACTCTTTGGTTCCATCATGGCAAATTGTGTAGTTTGTCTTAACTCCAAAAGCATCCTTGGATAGAGCCTCCCTGCCAGCTAGTGTCCATAGCCCCGGCGAGGTTATCTCTATAATCTCATGGAGATTGCTCTACTTCCGAAAATTTATTATTTTTATTTTCTTGTTATTGAGTGTACGCCTATAGAGATGTCCGCACACCCAAAACCAAGTGTTTTGATCTTTCATTCTTTTCTTTCATTTTGATATTCTTTTCTTTTCATATATTTCCACACTTTGGCTTGTAAGCAGTGAAGCTCACATGGGTTTGAGCATTATAGTGGCGCTGAAGTAAGACTTTTGATTTGCTTAGCCATGACTTCGCCTAGGAAACCATAATGATTCAGAGAATTCATTAAGTGTGTGAGATTTAATAACTGTAAGACTCAATGTCAAGATACAATAGATGATTCGCTTTCCAATCAAGTACTAACCTTAACCTTAAGATACTTTAGAAATAATTAATCTATGATTCAAAGATTATCCACAAATATTTACCCAAGAAATGTACTAAACATGATTTAGCACATACGCTAGAGTTCTTAAGATACGACACCCTAAAGAAAACAAAGCGGAAAGAAAACCCTACTCTTAAACAAAAACGAAAATTTTAAGCAAACAATAGCCAAAAGACCTAAGTATATACAACTCCTAGCATGATTTCTCAGGATGTGTAGGAACAACAAAGCAGTGATCTCAATGCGAAGTTTTGCAAACTTATCTTTAAACTCGGAAAAATATTCTTTCAAAGAACAATTCTGAAACTCAAGCAAAACTTCGGGAAAGATTAGCAATTGGGGCAACTCACCCGGACCATGATTGATCCAAAAACAAGTTATCTTTCCAAAATATCCATAATCAAAATGATATTCCTCATAGACAATAGTAGGGAAAGATACAACCTGGTGGTCTTCATTCGCAGGCATGAATTCTTGCCTGTCGTCCATTGCTTCATCAGGAGGTCGAAGTTGATGGTGAACCATACCACTTTCATCTAAAACATGGAGATCAACCTCCCGTTCCAAATTGGGTGGAGTGGGACAGGAATTCGATTCAAAAGAGAATTTGGAAATTTGGAGTATTTCATGCATTGGCTCGTTTTGAATCCCTAACAATAGATCAAGCCCCAACCTGAATTGTTCTTCATTTTCTATATCTGTCACAATTGCTTGTTTATCAAGTAGCATTCCATTTGTTTCAATTTCATCAAGCAATTCCTCCATGACAGTGAACAATGGATCAAGTGTTGACGCAAATGTATTTCATATTTTGCTTCCATCTTGGCAGCCCATTGATCATCTTGCCTCAAGCTGCTTATCATTTCTTCCATCCTGTTCATGCATGATTGAACTTTTTCATCAAGGACCGTTCCTTCTTGAAGTGTATTGGAATCGCTTCCTTCTTCATGTTTTCCTCCTTGGATGAATGAACATTGGAAATTTCTCACACCCTCTCTATTTTGAGCAAGTCCTTCGTTTCTAGTTCTTGATGATCTTCAATAATTTGCAATTCTATATATTCGTTCACTTTTGTATGCTGACAGTTGCCTTGGGTGGTTCCTCTTGCTTGGATGTATTCCATTGCTTCTTTGATCTTTACTCCAATGGCCTCTTGTTCTAGCGTGATGTAGGAACAATCTTCATCTGCTTGATCCCTAAGCTCGACCACATTACCCTGTTGTGACTTATTCTCCTTGTTGTTAGATGACATTGTGGGACATTCTTCATTTGGTGCTAAAAATGATCGTTTGACATATTCAATCCATGCTTTGTCCTTGAAGCATCCATGTGGTAGTTTAGGTAATCTGAGGTGACATCTGGCATAGTTGATGGCCTCTTCACATGTTCTACAAGTGAACTTTGGATGAGGTGCGTTGTGAATCTGACACCAATGAGGGAGCAAAACACCTTTCAAGTGAACATTACCTACTTCCATCTGATTTTGGATTCTAAGTATGAACCTTGTGAAGGCCTCATTTGTAAATTCTGGAATGCTATAATCATCAAGTTCAATATCCAACACTCCTGGCTTGGGAACATCCCAAAAGAAAATTTTCCCTTCGAGAACAAGCTCTACCGTTGAAAGGAATGTCAAGCAAATGATTTCTTCGTGCTTGGAAGTCTCATGAATTCGACATCTTCCTGGCAAAGCAAACTGAGACAAATTCCTAGGATGTAGTTGTGCATTCAAATTTTCTTGGATTTGAGCAATATCCACGACTCTCACTTTAGAGCAAGAAATATGAAATGGATGACCATCCATTGAGAAATCTCTTTTTGATTTTCCATTTTGATATTTTTTTTTTTTTGAATTTTTTTAATTTTTCACTTTTTCTTTGGATTTTTTGACATAAAAGAGATCTAACATATCTCTGATTTGGCATTTCAAAGTTCATACTAGTTCCATCCAGCTCAATTTCTCCACTTTTGAAAATAAACAACCTAATGTTCGACCCTCCTTCTAGTGCCAATTCATGTTGATGCGTGTTTTGTGACACACCAAGCATCAGAATAAAGAGTCCAAAAACGCTCTATCCTCTCTTGAAAAACCACCGCATATGCTAACATTGCTAGAAGATCATATGGCAATTCCAAGGTTTTTTTGTCAGCTCTTGATGTGTGGATAAGCTCAATGGTCGTTGTGATATGCTAGTAATACACAAAGGGACTTACACTAGGCTCATTCAATTCACAATGAAGGTTTAGGCAATGAATCTATGTTGTTTGGGTCTTGGATCAAACAAACTAAAAAAAGAGATAAGGGTTTACAAGTTCTAATCTACTGCCTCAGAATTCAAGAGACGGTATTAACTTGGTGAAACCAATAACCACGCTTTGTTTCACCATGCTTAGCACAACTACACAAAGTGGGTGCAATCTTCAAGGGAGTGTGCTTATGATTTTCATGTCGTGAATAACTACCATCAAATCGAACAATATTTATCCAAACAGAAGTTAAGCAACCACAAAGTAAGCTCAAGCTAACTTTATGCATTGAACGAAAATCATCCATTCAAAGAAAGTATGAGCAAAAGTTTCACCATAAATCAATACTTATCAAATCTTGCATTCGTCTAATATACATGAAATAAAATCTAAACTATGATGAGGGATAAGAACCACACCAACTCCAAAATAAGAGAAGTAATCACCATCAATTTGAAAAATGCATTACTTATTACTTTGGCAGTCATATGCAAAATTTACTTGTCTCAACATGTTTTGCAACATGCTCCCATGCTTTACAAATGAGGGATGAGCTTAGTTTATAGGCTCCCCAATTATAACTCAATGGCCAAGATTGATTTAGGATCAACTACCGAGATTACAAAATAAAACCCTAATTATGACTTGTCATAACTAACTCCTTCTCGACCAATGAGAAAATTACATTCAAGGACACTTGTCCTTTTTGCTAAATACAAACCAACAATAAAATAGAAAGTTGCTGCATGGTGGAGTGTCAGGTTCATTGAATCTGGACGTGCTGACTTGGAACAATTTGATTGGTCAAGGCGCCACTTCAGTAGGTTGGATGTCCTCCTTGGTCACTTTGTTCGTTTTTCCATGTTTTTGCCTTAGAATATTTTCCTTGCCGATGACTCTACCCTTTGTACTTGTTTCCTCCTAGCTTTGATCCTAGATTCCTTTTGAGACTTTGATTTCTTCTTCTCACCTGTATTGGAAGTCTCACCTTGGAGCACATGTTTAGACTTGAAGTTATTAAGGTTTTCTTTCTTGATTGCTTTGAAATTCCCACAAGCGCCTTGAGTTGGATTGGTGTTATTCCTTTGGATTTCCTCTCTAAATTATCCAATTTGAGTCAAGAAATTATCTAAGTATGGAAATTTGTTTGGAACATTCTTCTTGTCACCATCTGATTTTGATAGGGGGCTTGTCTTTAATTCTTCAGGGGATGAAATCCTTCGAGAAGTTGCCCTAGTTGCTTCAATAGGTTTGGGATTGTAGATGAAATCCCCCCAAGATGTCCGAATATTCTTTCAAGTGCCTTGAATTTGGAGAAGAATGCCTTTGTGCTTTTGCCACAATGGAGGAAATTGGAATTTTCTCTGTGAAGTCTTTCCCATACTTACCCAATTTTTGGCTATTCAAGTTCATTTTGTAACACCTTCACGCGGACCACTACTTAGCCAAGATTTTGACCATCCCTATGCTCGAATGAACTTTGCCTATGGATTCGCCTTCAATTCTTAATTTGGCTTGTACTATGTAGGGCAGATTCTATCTTTGGACAAGAATTTTTATTCACTTCCTCTTTATTTTCCTCTTCTGTCCTCTTGTTTTCTTTCCAACATTTAGCCAATTTTCTAAATTTCCCTCCTCAAGGTACCAACACTTAGTCAATTTTCTGAGTTTTTCTTCTTGGGTGGACTTTGTTTGTGCTTGGACGTCTTGCTTTAGGCCTAGGTCGGACTTCTCATGTGTTGTGCCATCCTTTCTTAAGCTTGGATGGACTTCATAAATTTGTTTCCAAGAGGTGGCGGACTTTAAGGCTCACTTGCCAATGTGTTGTGCGGACTTCAAGAAGTTCTTGCCATATTGCTTATCATCCTATGGCGCACTTTGAGATGGTCTTTCCATATTGCTTCCAAGGTAGGGCGGACTTCATGAATTTCTTTCCATGATGCAAGGCGAACTTTCTTAGTGTCCTTCCATTCCTCCTTTTCCTTATTGCGAACTTTAGAGACTTCATGCCATTTCTTCCTCTTCTCATGGCGGACTTCCTAGAGCTTTTGATTTTATTTTTTTCTCCCTCCAAGCGGACTTGACATTGTCTTTGGTATCTTCATGGCAGACTTGGAAGCTCTTCAGATATTGTCCTAGGATGCACTTCTTCAGACTTATGCCATTTTCATCTTTGGTCGCCATGAATTTCATGCTTGTCTTTTCTAGATCATCAAACCCTCGCCATATGCCTTCTCTCTTAATTTTTCTTTATTTTTTGCTTGATTTATGCTTTTGAAGGCCAAAAAAGTTGACTCCATGACCTGCGGGACCCAAACCCTAGGTTGACTTTCCAAAAATAGAAAAAGCAAAATCCCTTAAAAATAGGAGTCTTGGATTGGTCCAAAAATACGAAAAAATAGTAAAAAGCAAAAAAGCAAAAATCCCTAAAATATAGTAAGTGTCAGAATTGACTGAAAGCAATGGCGATCCTCATCCTTTGGGTCTTCTGAGTACTTTGGCGATGTCTATGCACAATTTCGGGCTTGAATTCTCTACTTGGCTCGGGTGATTACTCAAACTCTAACTTCAAACTCCTCATTGTAAAAAGACTGGTGATTAGCAGTTGCGACGTCAAGGCAAAAACCCAAAAAGCCAAAAAAAACAAGAGGGTCCCCATTTGCAATAGGGCGATGTTGTGAAAAGGTCACAACACTATCCTAATTAGCAAGCATATAAGCAGTTGTCAGAATTTGAGAAAACTCACAAGTTCTCCATGGCCTCTTATATAGTCTATGTCATGGCACAAATGGAAACATTTTCGAGATTGAACACAATTAGACCTCATAAGATCACCTGCATCTTCAAACATTTACCACAATTAGAGTGCACTCAATCTTTAAAACACGACAGGAGAGTGAATGATGCCTTCTTGAGGCACTCAATAAAAAAGACGGATAAACAGATGCATATGCACATTGTCGAGCATGCCAAGGCAATTATTTTGAACTAGGCTGATCGGTATACTAAGTTTTTGACTTACACCTAACTCAGGGTACTTGCTTGTCTTCTCATCCATATATATTGCTTAGATATCTGACTGATGAGGTTATCATCATGAAGTACCTAGGGCAGCTTTCAGAGGCTCATTTTCATTTGAGAGTATAACATAAGTTGCAGGTTGGTTTTCCAATCCAATTCAGCATTATACAAGTGTAAGCCCCCTATTGAATCCAAATACATTAGCGGTGAGATGTTTAAATTCAAATTCAAACGTTTCAATGAGAAATGCACATATGATCCAAGCGTTTCATCATCGATAGATTGAGAGGCAAATACAGACATCCGTCAAAAGTTGAAGACTATTGAGCTAACTGTGCAAATGAATTTGAGGTCAAAAGAAGAGAATATAAATGGCCGACCATTAGACAGTTTGCTAATCTACTCTAGGGAATATGCCCAAAGACATTTTAAATTCTGAATCTGAAACTCTATCTCCTTGTTTTGTTACAGCTACCTTAGATCAGTAGCCCTTACCTTCAGTAAATTGGGCTAATAAGCAATGTATTTCAAATCAAGAAAGGGCCAAGGTGATCTTAAGGAGAAGTAGATTTTTCTTGCAATCTAAAATGGCCAAGAAAGCTTCAAGGGGAACAAAGGATAAGAATCAAATTCCAATGCTGCCACAAGTAAATGTGCCACCTTCTTCTCTTCTTCAAAAACAAAACATGTATCATGATTTCAAAAGGTAAAAGCAACAAAGAAGAAGGAAAGGGTAAGAAAAAGTAATAGATGATGTAGATGCAACCACACAGGTTGAAAAGTTGAAGTTAGTTGCTAAGAAGGTTGTTGGAATATTTCCTATTATTCAACATAGTTATGAACCATGGATTATGACCTCTACACCTATATTTCCCTCTCCTGTTTCTCCTATTTCTCCTCCCTCTAGATCCCCTTCTCCATCAGCGATTAGACATTGTCCATTAAATATACCTACAAATGTTGCTTTAACATCCATACAGCAGGAATCTTCTATTCCTCCTCCCATTCCATCTCCACCCCATTCTCAAATTTCATCTTCTCCCATTAATACCATCCCTTCTCCTAAATCATCCCATCATTGAAATCCCTTCTCCCATTAGAAACTCGTCAAGAATGTAGGATAAAAGAAAAGAAGCACTAGAGTGCATGAAATCCACACTCAAGAGGAAAATTCCACCTTCTTATCAAATCAACTTTGTTACACTATCTTCCCTCATTTCAGAATCAAAGAAAAAAACCTCAAGGGGCAATCTAGGGTGAAGAGAACTGCAAATAGTCATCTGGTTATGGAGATTAATATTCCTCCACAAGAGAAAACTATACTAGATATTGTGCTAGAAAACTTTAAAATAGCTGAGACTGATTTGGGGGCTAGTGCATGCCAAATGATGTCAACATGTTGGAGGTAGTCATTTAAAATATCAAGGAAAGAATCCTCAAGAATGGAGAAGACAAGACGGCCTTTAAGGATGAAATCAAACAACTCTAAGATGTTATTGCTCATCTCCTATAGTCTATTCCCAGCCCTATAGGATTTGTGCCCCAAGTTCTATAGTCTACTAATGAGCAAAGGTGATTAGATCAGCTAGTCATACATAGGAAAAATACTGAGCAGCGAGTTAATGAGATATATCAGCATGGTACTAGGATGTTCAAAAATTTATGCACTTTGTTAGCCAAAGCAAAATAGGTAAAATATGAAATTTTAGAAATGGAAAAAGGTATTGCTAATAAGCTTCCAATTTATGAACAAATTGCAAAAAAGCTTATACCTAACAACACCTTATGATTCACAAAGCTGCAAGAAAAAAAGGGTTTTTACAAGGACAAGGTAATATAATTTTTAGTAAGGCCGTTTATACTTTGCATGAACAAAAAAGAAAAAGCTGATTGAAGTAGAAGAGCTTATTTTTGCTTCATAACTACTATCCCGAGTAAGTTCTTTGATGAGGATGGCATGTCAATTCATTTGGATAGGGTATTGGGTGAGTTTCAAGGATCAATAAAAGACAAACTTAGGAAAACCCATCTTGTGAGCAACACATCTAAAAAGGCAAGGAAAAATCAATAGAGTTAGAGGCATTGGTGGCAGAGGCTAGACATGTGCTATCAATGCAAATTGTGCAGATGGATTCAAATAGTAGTACCTAACAAACCCAAAGTTCATGAGTTTCTTTGGAGTATCAAAGGTGTTGCTTCTGCACTAGGACCATTGTCTAGGGTTGTTGATTAGCTATTTTTAGTTGCCACTATTTTTGGCTGAATGTGTTTTTTAATATCTCTTATTCTTGGAATTCTACTTTGAGATCTCTTAGTTCAAGAGATGTGAGAATTTTAATCATTATCTGTTAGAATATTATCTTCTTATGTTAATGGTCAATAATATATTGTTTTAGTTAGCTTAGATTACTACTGTTTCTACAGTAATCTGTAGGTAGGTTGACATCATAAATGTCCACAGTATTATGTAACTTCTATATAATGTAACCTTTTTTTTCTATTAATAGAAGAATGCTTTTACCATTCACATGGTATCAGAGCAATAGAAGAAAAAAAAAAGATAAAAACCCTAAAAATTTGTGGGCTTGACTGAAGCTGTAATTCGAAGTTTTTGCCAGTAGGGTTTTCGTGGGCGTGTTTCAAGATTAAAATCGTGGTCTTCTAGAGATCTGAAATCACGATTTTCTAGAGAAAAATCCCGTCATCCTTTACCTGGTCGTGATTTTTCTCATGCGGTCTTGAGATCATTTCTACCCAATTCGTGTTTGTCTCCTGGCATTTTTTTCTTTTCTGAAGATCTGAAAAACGACACCTCTGTGGTCGCCGATTTTTACTCTCTTTTGGGCATGATTTCCACGTCGTTTTCTAACCTCTGGGCGTGGTTTTCTTTTGTCTTCTAGGCTCGCGATTAAAGCCTCAGGTCGTGTTTTTATGCTCTGCTCTTTGGCCACGGTTTTATTTGTTCCTGGCCCGCTTTTTTTTCTGTTTTTAGACGCATTTTTTTGGCACGACCTTTCTCCTGTAACAAAAAAACCCTACATTTTTTTTCTGGAAACTCCTTGGTCACATTTTTACTTGTTTTTAGACGCGTTTTTTCTTGGCACGATCTTTCTCCTGTTCAGCCCGCGTTTTTTGCCGCAGCCATGCTCTTGCAAACGCAATTTTTTTCTAAATCGCTTGTCCTTTCTGGTTTGCACCTAGGGTTTTTATTTAAACCCTCTGTTTTTTGTTGCTACTAGTGTTTCGCCACAGTTTCCAGTAATTTTTTCTGCATTTTTTGAAGAAAAGTTTGGCCACTAGGGTTTTGCTCATATCTTCTTCATCTGAAGTCAAAAAAAAAATTGGATTACATATTCCTTAAGGGTTTTTTGAGATCTCAACTAGGTTGTCATTAGTTTTTTCTGGGTGTCTCAAAGTTCGTGCCTCAAAATTTGTGCAAGTGGGTGCTAACGAAATTTTCTAGGTTTTCAGCAACACTTTCTGGGTACTCTTCAAATCTTCTGGGTTTTGTCTTCACAATGCCTCGAAATCTATTCTAGGGTTTTTGCTTTAAATTTGTGCTCTTTGTGTTTTCATTTTGCCTTCACCAGTTTGACCTCAGTGTATGTGATGGCATCTCTGACAAATATAATGCTTGAAAGCAGCCAAAAGTTCAACGGGAAGAATTACAACACCTGGAAGCAGTGCATGATTACGATCTTCGAATATCAGTGTCTCGATTAGGTCATTTTGGGGAACTCCACCCGTCCCACTGTAGCCGGAAAGGATCAGGACAAATGGGATGAACGCAACCGAGAAGTTGAAATGCTCATCAAGCTTTCAGTCACTGATGACCAACTACCACAAGTGTCGTCAGGCAAAACAGCTGTCGAGGTCTGGACATACCTGAAGGATCTCCATGAAACATCAGATAAGAGTCGTGCGTTCTTTCTTAAGAACATGCTCTTTTCGATAATGATGGACAAGAAGACCCCTCTCCAGGAGCATCTAACAAAGATAAAGGAAATTCGTGACCAATTGGAGGCAATTGGACGGACGATGGAGGAAGAGGACATGGTAGTAATTACTCTGAAAACCATACCTAAGTCTTATGAACATTTCATCAAGACTCTCAACATTACGTCTGCTAATGTTGATCTGAAGTTTCTGAAGCTATGTACTATCCTTTTGCAGCAGGATCGCTGGAGACAGCAGTTTGGAAGCAGTACTAGTTCGTCCTACACAGAGCAAGCGTTCTCTGCCAAATCTTTTGCTAAGAACAAAGGTAAGGCTCAATCTTCTCAGTAGAAAGGCTTTGGTTCTTCTTAGGATAGCAAGAAGAAGAAGAACGTTCAATGCAATTATTGCCATAAGTATGGTCACATGAAGGCTAATTGTCGGGTTCGATTGGCTTCTGAGCAAAAGAAGCAAGGAGGGTCTCAACAAAAGGCAAATGTTGCGGAGCACACTAATCAGAAAAAATCTGCATTCTATGTGTTTATGGCCAAGAGAACAGCAGATCTAGTACAATCTTCTGCCCAGTATATTGACTCTGGGGCTTTGCGGCGTTTTACTCATTGTCAGGATTGGTTCATAAAATTCGAACCCTTCTCTGATTTTGTCATTTTTGGAGGAGGCGAAGAGTACACAATTGTTAGTAAGGGCACTGTCCAGATTTACTCGAGAGGAAGAAATTTACTCTTTCTCGATGTCTACTATGTTCCAGGCATGGAACATAACCTTCTCTCAGTCAATCAAATCATGAGGCATTCTCCCCAGTTGGATGTTGTTTTCAGTTCATCCACCTACAGCATCATTGATAGGGAGACTCGTACTATAATCGCTATGGGACTTGAGGATCATGGTCTATATAGACTTGTTGATTCTGGTGATTCTCAGGAGCATGCTCTGGCAAACAGGAGTACAACCATCAGCAAACTTTGGCATCAGCGTTATGGGCACTTGAATGTGCACTATCTCTCTCAACTATCTCGGGAGGGTTTGGTTGCTAGTCTACCTAAGATCCAAACTCAAAATCATGGAGTTTGTGGAGCCTGTCAAGCTAGGAAGCAGCATCGGACACCATTCTCGGATGGTGATTCTTGGCGAACCTCCAAGGTACTTCAATTGGTTCACGCGAATGTGTGTGGACCAATGAACACTCCATTTGTTACTGGGTCTAGGTACTTTTTATTATTTGTTGATGATTTCAGTCAAAAAATGTGGGTGCATTTTTTGAAACATAAATCAGATGTGTTCAACACATTTCAGCAATTTAAGGCCTTAGTTGAGAAGGAATCAGGGTCTCAGATTGTCACTCTAAGGTCAGATAATGGGGGGGAGTTTTGTTCAACTGACTTCTCTACTTTTTGTGCTACACACAGCATTAAACGTCAACTCACCACACCATACACCCCTCACCAAAATGGTGTCGTTGAACGTAGGAATCGCACCATTACTAAAATGGCTCGTTCTATGTTGGAATACAAAAATGTCCCCAAGAAATAATGGGTTGAAGCAGTTTATACTGCAATCTACCTCCTGAATCAGTCACCTACACAAGCCGTTAAGAAGATGACTCTTGAAGAAGCCTGGTCAGGATGTAAGCCTAAGGTGGGCCATCTAAAAGTCTTCGGTTCTACAACTCATGTATGGATTCCAGACGCTAAGCGTGCCAAGTTGGACTCCAAGAGCCAGATACTCATGTTTACTGGTTATAGCGACAATCACAAGGCATACAGGTTGATTGATGTGGAGACAAATCGTCTCATCTTCAGTCATGATGTTGTGATTGATGAGACTACTAGTCCATTTGTTCCTACTACCAGTCCTGCGGATCAGCCTATGAAGGTTTCTGATGAGGGTGTTCGTCTTCCTCTTGGTTCCCCTGATGGGAGGGCTTCAGAGCATTCTGACACTAAAGATGAGGAGTCTATAGGTCATGATCTAGCACCACCTAATTTTCCTCAAGACTCATATCCAGATGACTTTGTTCCAGAAATTCCAGGAGATGTTGTTTCTCCTATTCCAAATGTTGGTACTTCTACTCATCGGCCTAAGTGGTGGGCCAAGACTGTCGGAGATCTTCACAATGATGAACTCAATGAGGGTAGATCAGCTCGCAAAAAGAGCAAGCAGCAAAACACAGTCAATTTTCTCTTATGGCCAACATCCATAGCATCTATGAGCCTCATACATATTCAGAGGCTAAAGGAATTCCAGAGTGGGAAAAGGCTATGGAAACTGAATATCATAGTCTTCTGAAGAATCACACTTGGGTTCTTTCTGATCTTCCTCCTGGGAAGAAACCTATCAACTGCAAATGGGTTTATAAAGTCAAGTATCATGCCAATGGTACTCTGGATAAATACAAGGCCAAATTAGTTGCTCGGGAATTCACACAGCGGGAGGGCATTGACTATGAGGAGACTTTTGCTCCTACTGCCAAGATGAGCACAATCCGTCTTCTTCTCGCTATTGCAGCTTAGTTTGGATGGACAATTCATCAAATGGATGTTAAGAGTGCCTTCCTCAACGGTGAATTGCAGGAAGAAGTCTACATGACGCAACCTCCTGGTTTCAAGGTTGTCGGCAAAGAACATCAAGTCTATAGGCTCGTGAAAGCACTCTATGGACTGAAACAGGCTCCCCGTGCATGGTACATCAAGATTGATCAATACTTGGTTGATCATGGTTTTTAGCGTAGCCCTTCTGACACTAATCTGTATGTCAAACACTTTGGTGATGATATTCTCTTTCTTGTTGTCTATGTTGATGACTTGATCATTATTGGCAGTTCAGCACTTTTGATTGCAGCCCTCAAACAGGATTTGTGTCAAGCTTTTGACATGATAGATCTGGGGCTTCTCCATTATTGTTTGGGTATTGAGGTTTGGTAGACCGCTGGTAGCATCTTTATCTCTCAGTCTAAATATGCCAGAAGTCTACTTGACAAATTTCAGATGCAGGATTGCAAACCTGCCTCCACACCTATGGAGAAGGGGTTAAAGTTGTCAACCAACTCTAATTCACCTTCGGTCAACGAAACGACATTCAGGCAACTAGTGGGCAGTCTCATCTACCTCACTGCCACTAGACCTAACATCAATTTTGCAATGAGCTACATTTCTCGCTTCATGACAACTCCAAAAGTTGATCATTGGGTTGCAACGAAGCAAGTGTTGAGATATGTTAAGGGCACTTCAGACTATGGCATTCAATATGGCAGATGCAAGGATCCAAAGCTGATTGGCTATACAAACTCCGATTGGGCAGGTTCAGTGGATGACAGAAAATCCACTTCTGGGTATGTATTCAGTTTGGGTACAGGTGTTGTAACATGGACAAGCAAGAAGCAACAGGCAGTGGCTCTTTCCTCAACTGAAGCAAAATATCGAGGAACAGTTAAAGCAACATGTGAGACAGTTTGGCTCCACAGGATGCTTTCTAACATACATATGTCACAAGCAGGACCTTCTCCCTTGTACACTGATAATCAAGGGGTGCTCAAACTGGCCAAAAATCTAGTCTTCCATGAATGTACCAAGCGTGTCGAGCTTCATTGTCACTACATCCGCAAGCTAGTAGAAGACGGATCAGTTCAGCTACAGTATGTTCCGACAGCAGATCAAATTGAAGATATTCTCACTAAGTCTTTGAGCCCGGATAAGTTTGTAACATTCAGGGGGCAACTTGGTGTTGTTGACGGATTGACCATTAAGGGAGGGTGTTAGAATATTATCTTCTTATGTTAATGGTCAATAATATATTGTTTTAGTTAGCATAGATTACTACTATTTCTACAGTAGTCTGTAGGTAGGTAGACATCATAAATGTCTACAGTATTATGTAACTTCTATATAATGTAACCTTTTTTTTCTATTAATAGAAGAATGCTTTTACCATTCACATCATCTAAGAAATTTATTTCAGTCATAGTTATATTATAAAAAAGTTATTTCCAGTGTTACCCCAAGTTTCCGGGACTAGGACGGTAGGGGACGATGGGACGAGTCCCCAAGTTTCCGATTTTTCAGGCCAAATTTGGGGATGGCGGGGGGGGCGGCTACATAAAATATAGAAAAATTTAAAATATATAGGGAAACTTTAAATATTCATATGAAAACATGGATAAAGCATGCATATATACATTATAGAAACTTAGCATATAACATTTGTGTTAAGAATTCATTATCAATATTCAATATGCATTCAGAATTTAGAATTCATTATGTGATATTAAACATAGTACACTGCTGCTATCCCCTAGTCGTCCCCTGTCCCCGGGACGTTTCCAGGACGGGGACAGGGGGATTTAGACCCGGGGACACGTCCTCGGGTAACACTAGTTATTTCAAATTTTGCATTGTATTTAATTGAACAAAATTATTTTTTGGACTTGCTTTTTGCAACAACAAACCATGCTTAGCTTAGAAGTTTTAGTTAACCTTTTATTTATTTTTCATGCACGGTTTTGTAAATCATTATGAATAAATGTCATTTGCACTTAGATTTTTAGTGTTGATTATATGCCTACTTGCTTCTGAAATAATTTTCAAAGAGTTCTTGTAATTTTCATGTTCAATTGCCTTGTAAGTTAAGAATAATTTTGTACTTACTGCAGTTTTTCCATTACAGCCTTTATTACAGATATTTTTGTAGTTTTGTATGCAACATTTCACATTTAATTCACAGTTATTTGTGTGAGTGTTTTATTCAATCCAATCACGTTAGTCATAATTTTTAGTCTCTGGGTTTAGCTGAAAAGTGTGAGCAGTCATTCGTTGTTATAGGTCTTTCCTGCAATGAATAGAAAATATAAAATGTCTTGCCTAGTGCAGAAATATTGAATCACCTTGGGCCCTTGCCTAAAAACAAAAAGACAAGTTTTTAGTTTAAGTTTGTTTGTATTGCATACTTAAATGCCTGCTAGTTCTGTGTTTTTATGAATTTCAGTAAAAGGAAACATGTCATTTCCTTCACTCTTCTCAAAAGGGATCTACCCCTAACAATTTGAAGAAAGATTTTGCCTTACATGCTATTCCATTTTGTGTTGCACTAAAAGGTGCAAATTAAAATGCTAAGAAGCCTATATGATGATGCAATTCTTTGATTAGCTCTCTAATAGCACCTGCTCTATAAGCAAATTGCTTATGAATTTTCTACTAAAGAAGCCATATACAACAATCAGTATCTGCCAATTCTGTTTGATAAAACTTATTAAAAATTAATGAAAGATCTAGATCTGCATCCAAATCACTCGCTTTAGTAGCAATAATGGTGACCTACAAAATATATGAGCAAATATTGTCTTCCCATAAGCAATGTTGTTTCTTTTCTTTGGCAAGAAAGTTTAATTTTGCAAATTTTGGGCAAATAATGGTGTTTTTTTTATATTTTTAGTATTTTATGTATTTTATGTGTGGCGATATCAAGCCTTGCTAGCACAAATCACCTAGCTTCCATACCCAAACAGGAAATAACAACTTAGGCTATGCTCTATGCTCCATGAAGACACACCCCTTAGGCTATGCTCTATGCTCCATGAAGACAAATCACCTAGCTTCCATACCCAAACAGGAAATAACAACTTAGATTATGCTCTATGCACAAATCACCTAGCTTCCATACCCAAACAGGAAATAACAACTTAGGCTATGCTCTATGCTCCATGAAGACACACCCCTGCAAAAATTTGATTGATCCCATCCCTAGAATGTTTTGGGGATGAGGGGATGGCTAAGAAACGTCCCCAAGGAAATTCCCTATGCAAAACAATAGGAAATGTTCCAAAACAGCCCAAAAAAGAGGCAGGGGACAGCAGGTCTTCCCCAAGATGGTCAAGGGACTCCCATCCACAGGACAACAATGGCCCAGCAATGTAAAAGACAGAAAAATATTGGAAAAAAAAATATCTATGGCCATTCTTAATACTTTTGACATCATTAACAATATCTATGTATGTGCAGATCTATATCAAAAAGGAACTTGGTGAAGATATCTGCAACATGATCCTGTATGGCACAGATTGTCACTCAAATCTCTTTATCATCAACAAGTTACCAAATGAAATGATGGAGCAATCTACAACATTTTAGGTAAGCATAACAAACAAAATTCATCATAACCTTCAACATATTCATTGTTGCAATACAAGATTGTAGCCTATATTTACTATAGCAAAATCATTCACTCGGAATTTGTTTTACATCCAAACAAAATTCCACAGACTACATTCCCATTAGTGTATTTCTATATTTGTTTGGTTATATTCCGATGAACAACCTTTGATGGTATAATGATGATTATAACATTTACCATCCTCCAAGACCATCTTGGTTTACTTGTGAATACATCTAAATTAGTTTTATAAATAACTAATAAGCATACTAGAAACAAAATATTTCTCTTTGATTATCATAAGCTAGCAGATTCTACAAGTAGCATTGATAAAAAATATTATAAATTGGGTCCTGATATTAGCAAGAATACGAAAAACAACCAAAAATTCTACACTATTGACTCTCATGTGAACTCTCATTTCAGCTCTAAATTTCTAATGCTTTATGGTTCTATAATGTATATAATGAATGCATTATACTTGAATAACTAAAATTTCGTATATTTTTCAAATTTTGCTATTTTTTAATTGCAATGCTGTGCCATCCCTAAAAAACGGCCTCATGTCCCAGCCATCCTGGAAACACATCTCGTCATCCCCTACCATCCCTGTCCTAAAAAACTCCACGAAACATTGGTTGTGCTCCTTTGATGAGGGCATAAAAATTCTTTTTAGTATATATCAGAAAGCATATTCACACACAAAACTCACCAAATAATATTCTTTTGCGCTTGCACATAATCAAAAGATCATGCCATGTTACCAGGCATTAAGAATATAGGCAAGGAGTATTCTGAAGTTGAATGTGGATAACACATATCAAAACTGAATCTGTGAAGCCTAGTTCACCAGACGAAATCCTTTTTTATTTAAAATGACTCATGTGAAATAAAAATTTAATATGCTTTAAATAATAGACCCATCTCATTAAATTATCAAACAAAAAATAGTGAATTATATGAGCATATTGAGAATGAAATAACATCTACACAGAAGTACCAACAAATTTCTACATACATTAACTGTAGAAAGGATCAGATAAATAATGAGTTAAATGCAAATGATTATGACTATGAAACCTAAACTGCAAGAATAAGAATACCTGAAGAACCAATAACTTAGTTTTGAAGTCTGCAAGAGGTGAACCATAAAAACTCATTAGGAATTCAAGCACAAATTTCCGCCGATATATCTGGAAATCATCAGTTAAATTCAATCCTGCAGCCACAAGACGAAGAATCCAAATTCGATCGTTTTGATAATGGTCTCTACCGCTCCCAAACATTTTATGAAATAGAGGTATGCTCTGCACACATGCTGGCAAAAATCAAGACCGAAAAAATAACAGGTAATCAAACAACTATTTTCTCATTCAGAAACAAAAAATTTATCAACCTCGAGGACCATTGTGGGAGACCCCATCAAAAATCGAATGATAGCAGTGTAGTGATTATTTGTAGAATCCATCAAAATACAGGAGGCTTCAGCTGCAAAGAGGGCCAACACAGAAGGAATTTTTTGCCATGGCTCCAGTATTCCATTTTTCACATGTGTTAATAAAAGTAGTATCTCTGACCTTCCCTTGAAATTTTGACCATTCTGAAAAGCATGCAAAATTTAATATCATGAATACAAAAAAATAGAATCAAAAATACACAAATTATAATGGACTATTGCCCTTAATTCAATAGGAACAAACTTCAGAAGAGAGACAAAATCATTAAGCATTATGGCATAAGAATCTTAATAATTTTAGTTGTACTATACACCACTGTAAAATCCATTGCAAGATCTTCCAATGATACACAGTGAACACCTGTATTTAATGAGACAATTTTGGCACCCCATACCCCATTGTATAAATCCATAATGAAAATCCAAGATTGTACCTGAAACTAGGTTAAAAGTACCATAGAAGATGGAACCATGAACTGAGAATTACAGAATCAGAAGTTACATTACAAGATCTTTCCAAACAATATATGATATTATTGATTTGAGATTTCCAGAGGAAACATATAGTAAAAAATTTGGATAAAACCCTGCAAAGTTTTCTACTTCAACATTTCTTGTCTCTTTCAAGACCCTACTTCAAGATAATTTAGATCAAAGAAATAATATCAATTCTACTGAAATGCAATTTCAGAGAGACATGTCAAAGGAATTATCCTCCCAGGCGATAATTCGCATCAGCTAGAAATGGTCATTTTACTGACAACTCTTTTCTCACCCTTCTTGAGGATGAAGACAACATCAAGCAAGCATTTATGTGTCTTGATACTTTTTGCTTGGCAGCTGGCACTAGTCTTTAGTGGAGTAAAAACCCAGTTTTACAGGTAATCAATCATTCCTCCGCCCAAATGGCTTCATATCTTTGGGTAGAAATGGATTGAAAATTGGGAGAATTTCAAATCTCTAAGAATTCTCTTTGCCTTTCAAGCTTCTTCATCTATGCATTGGCAGTATCTGATTGACAGAGTTGAGAAGAAATTTGGAATTGTGGATTAAGAAGCCACTTTTGCTGCCTGGTAAATTCCAAACATGCTCCAAAAGTCTTGTTGCCATGCATGGGTATTACTTCCCCTGTTGGGTGCCTTCTAAGAGTTGAAAAATGGAGGTAATTATGTAGCTTTAAAACTTGTAAAACTATTATACTGTAGATCTAAATAAGTGTTCTTTGTTACAATTTCTTTGTGGATGATTATCTGTTTAGATTCATTTTACCATTTGTAGAAGTAGACAGAAGATTGTAGAAGAATAAGACCAGAAGATAGAAGTGACACAGCATATACCGTGGAGAAACTCTTTCGGGAAAAAACTGCACTACCAGAATCAATAGTGCTTGTATTATTTAACCTTAGAACAAGATTACAATAATTCTTTATCAATCCTTGCTTGAGATGCTTCTTTTGCCTTCAAAAATTCTTTTTCACAACCTACAATAAACTCTGATAGAACGCTCTTCAACTTGTTGCAATTTATAGACAATAGACACTCTTCAACTTGCTCCAAAGAGTTTACAATTACAAAGCACAAAGCTTATCTCATAAAACCTGCGCCTATTCTTTGGAAGTAGAGTTCTTCCATGAAAAACAATGTCAAACCAAGTCCTCCATCAATTTGGGCGTCCAAAACTGAAGTCCTAACTCAACATTGATTACGAAGATATCTTGTAAGCTTCTCCTCAAAGTTGGTGCCCAAGAATGGGCCCACTTAACTCAGCCTTATAAATGTTAATGTTGTAGCTGCGGGAGATATTTTTCTCCTAAATAAAATTAAAATAAATAATCTCCAAGGCAGGTCGGCCTTTGATTTACAAATAATATTTATATTTTCTAGAGCCAACCTAGAGAAGAGGTCGCCTAGCTTTGTATATAAGGGAGGTGAAGTCCTCTCATTTTAATATCAACTCATTCATTCTTACAATTTGCATTTCCAAGCAGCAATTCGCATCTTTTAGCAGCAGATCTGATTCTTTGAAGAAGTATTATCATTCTCTCAAGAAGAAGTAGCATATATTATTGTATAAGACTTGGTCTAATTCAGAGGCCTGAATTTGTATGCAGCCTTCTGCATTTATTCTTTCTGATATATGAGAGAATATTATTTGTTGGGTTTTTCTCCCTCGAGTAGGAGGGTTTTCCCAAGGTAAAATTGCTGTGTTCATTGATCTATGTGTTGTATTTTGCTTATTTGCATTTTTGGTCTAAAACTAACATGGTATCAAAGCGGGTTTAAGCAAAGATCCAATCAGATTTGTTTAAGCAGTCAATATAACCCTTTATATATGACAATCTCTCAAAGAAACGAAGATGGTGAACAGCGTCAAGGTAGAAGATAGGCTTGATGGAGCATCAAATTTCAACTCTTGGAAATTCAAAGTTCTCATTGCCCTAGAAGAGAATGACCACCTAGATTTCGTGGAAAATGATGTGCCCGAGCCATCTGACAATGCTGAGAAAATTCAATGGAAGAAAAATGGCACGAAGGATAGAAAGATCATGATAGACTCCGTGAAGGATCACCTAGTTTTGATCATTTCCAAGATGAAGACAGCCAAAGAAATGTTCGAGGCTCTACAAGGATTGTATGAGATCAACAATACCAACAGAGCCCTTGCTTTGAGACAACAACTCCATCATATAAAAATGGCTAAAGGAGATTCAATCATCTCCTTCTTCATGAAGATTTTTGCATTGAGAGATCAGCTATGCACTATTGGAGACATAGTCGAAGATAGAGATCTGGTTATGTTGGCACTGAATGGTCTTCCTCAATCTTGGGGGCCTTTTATTCAAAGCATCAGTGGGAGATCTAAGTTGCCCAAGTTTGATAGTCTTCAAGCTGATTGTATTCAAGAAGAGTCTAGGTTGGCAGCAAGAAGAAATGGGCGAAATTCTCATAATGAAGAAATTCATGTCCTTGCTGCACAAGCTTCCAAATGAAAAGGAAGAGAAGGGAAAAGAGGCAATTTCAAGAGGAATAGAAACAGAAAATTAAATTTTGTTCCAGAACCAAAGAAGAAGAACCTCTCTCACATTCAATGTTACAAGTGTGACAAGTATGGTCACTATGCTCGAGATTGCATATCAAAACCGAACAACATACTTCTACCACAGATATTGATGATGTGTCACCTCAAAAGGAATCTAGAGACGACTTGGAGGGATTTCTATTCATCTCCGCACTTTCAAGCAATGTTCCAACTGACAGTGACACTTGGTTGATAGATACTAGTGCTTCATGTCACATTACAAGATACAGAGAGCATCTTACAAACTTAGTAGAGAAAGAGTCTAACTTGCAAGTGATAATTGGAGATGATGCTGCTTGTTCCATAAAGGGAGTTGGGGCCACTTCTTTCCAACTAGATTCAGGTATCCCTCTTCATTTGAGTGATGTTTTGTTTGTACCAGGGATTAAAATAAATCTTGTCTCCATTTCAGCTTTGGAGGACAAAGGGTACAAGGTTGCCTTTTTTGAAGGGAAAGTTCTTGCTTGGCCTAAGAACTCTAGTATAAAATAAACTTGTGTAATTGGCGTTCACAAGAGAGCCTATACAGATTATCAATTTGTCCAGTTCAAGGATCATTGCATGACTATCAGTTTGAGTGAGCTATGGCACAGGAGACTTGCTCACTTACACTTCAAAGCCCTTCCATCCATGGAGAAGATGATTACTAGTCTTCCTAAGCTTGGTCTAGAGCACGATGGCATTTGCAGAGGATGTGCAATTGGTAAGAATATCAAGAGTCCCTTTCATAGTAGTGACAATAGATCAAAGGGAATTTTAGATCTTGTTCATTCTGATATGTCTATGGTATCTTTGAGTGGATTTTGGTACTATGTGATTTTCATTGATGATTATTCTTGAAAGACTTGGATTTACTTCTTGAAATCTAAGGAGTCTGAAGAAGTACTTGATAGATTCAAAGAATTCAAGGCTCAAGTTGAAAACATGTCCGGGAAAAGGATTAAAGTTTTGAGATCAAACAATGGAGGAGAATACACTTCTAGAGATTTTCATAATTTCTGCATCGAGGTAGGGATCAGGAGGGAGTTTTGTGTTCCGTACAACCCTCAACAAAATGGAATTACCGAAAGAAAGAACAAATCCATAGTAGAGGCAGCTAAGGCTATGATTAATGATCAGGATTTACAGACTTTCCTATGGGCAGAAGCTTCCAGAACCGCTGTGTATGTTCAAAACAGAAGCCCTCATCGAATATTGGGAAACATGACTCCTGAGGAAGCCTTCACAGGTGTGAAACCCAAGGTTAGTCATTTAAGAATTTTTGGTTGTCTTGTTTACATTCATGTGCCCAAGGATAAAAGATCAAAGCTAGAACCTTCAGGCAAGAAAGGTATATTCGTGGGATACAGTGAGTCTTCAAAAGCCTACAGAGTTTATATTCTAGGGAAAAAACAAATTGAGATCAGCAGGGATGTCTCCTTCGAAGAGGAAGTAGCCTTCAAAAGATCTAAAGGGTCTTACATGGAGATAGACAGTGAAGAGCAAGAGACTCCTCAGGATATGGACATATCTCCTGATCATACTCCTGACATTCAGAGGGAGTCCAACGAACCGGCCAAGACTATTGATCCAGTTGATCCTATAGACCAACTAATGGGCCTAGAGACATTGTCGTAGGTCAATAGAGGCCTCTATGGGCTCTAGAAAGACTGCATTTTTTAATGGTGTGATTGAAGAAGTGTACATCGAGCAGCCAAATGGTTTTGTGATTCATGGGAAGGAGTCTCATGTATGCAGATTGAAGAAGGCATTGTAAGACCTTAAGCAAGCACCTCGTGCATGGTATGAAAGGATTGATAGATATTTGATGAGCTTGGGATTCTCCAAGAATGATGCAAATTCCCATCTTCACTTCAAGATAGTTGATGGTGAGACTTTGATATTGGTTCTTTATGTTGATGATTTATTTCTCACTGGAGCAGAGAATCTCATTGTCAAATGTAAGAAAGAGTTAGCCTCCAAGTTTGAGATGAAGGATCTTGGTCTTATGCATTACTTCCTAGGATTGGAAGTGTGGCAAAGACCTGATGATATTATTCTAAGTCAAGGAAAATACACTATAGACATCTTGAGGAGGTTTGGGATGATGGACTACAAGTCCATGTCTACACCTATGGAGACAAATTTGAAGAAGTTGAGTGATTCAGCAGCTGATTCAGATTTGGTAGATCCCACCATGTATACACAATTGATTGGATCCTTAAAGTATCTAGTCAACACCAGACCAGACATTTGTTATGCAGTAAGTGCTCTCAGTCAATTCATGTGTGATCCAAGACAAATACATCTAGTTGCAGCAAAGCATATTTTGAGATACTTGCATGGCACTATGGGATATGGCTTGAGATATGCTTCTTGTGAAGATCTGACGTTACAAGGCTATTCTGATTTTGATTGGGTCGAGATTGTAACTGATAGGAAGAGCACCTCTGGATGTTGTTTCAGCTTGGGGTCTACTATGATTTCTTGGTGTAGCAAGAAACAAACATTTGTGGCTTTAAGCACTGCAGAAGCTGAATATATTGCAGCATGTGTAGCAGCTCATGAAGCAAGATGGCTTTGAAAACTCCTTGCAGGATTGTTTGGTCAAGCATTGGAACCAACTATGATTCATTGTGATAATCAAAGTTGTGTGAAGCTCTCGATAAATCCTACATTTCATGATAGAACAAAGCATGTGGAGATCAAGTATCATTACATCAGAGACATGGCACTGAGGAAAGCAATTCAACTCAAGTACATTTGCACTGATGATCAGATGATTGATATCCAGACCAAGCCTCTCTCCAGAGTGAAGTTTGCACATTTTTGAGACAAGCTTTGGGTGGTAGAGAATGTTGCCCTTGCCAAGAGGGAGACTCAACATTAGTGAGCTTTGCTATAATGCATATTTCTCTGAGACAGAGAAATATGAGGTGAAATCCCTCGTACATCTTTGAGACTGAGATGTGTTTTCCACAAATGGGTGTAGCCATTGTGAACATGTTGAGAGACTACATGAACTCTTGGACATCTTTGAGACTAAGATGTGGTTTTCCACAAATGGGTGTAGCCATTGTGGACGTCATGTTGAGAGACTCCATGACGCAGATATCTAGAAAATACCTCCCTAGCTAAGAGGGAGTGTTAATGTTGTAGCTGCAGGAGATATTTTTCTCCTAAATAAAATTAAAATAAATAATCTCCAAGGCAGATCGGCCTTTGATTTACAAATAATATTTATATTTTCTAGAGCCGGCCTAGAGAAGAGGTCACCTAGCTTTGTATATAAGGGAGGTGAAGTCCTCTCATTTTAATATCAACTCATTCATTCTTCAATTTGCATTTCCAAGCAGCAGTTCGCATCTTTTAGCAGCAGATCTAATTCTTTGAAGAAGTATTATCATTCGCTCAAGGAGAAGTAGCATATATTATTGTATAAGACTTGGTCTAATTCAAGGGCCTGATTTTGTAAGCAGCCTTCTACATTTATTCTTTCTGATATATAAGAGAATATTATTTGTTGGGTTTTTCTCCCTCGAGTAGGAGGGTTTTCCCAAGGTAAAATTGTCGTGTTCATTGATTTGTGTGTTGTATTTATGTTTATTTGCATTTCTGGTCTAAAACTAACAATAAAATATCTTTTCATGCAAAAGTGTTAACTCCAAGATGCCAACTCGAGCCCCCAAGGTGGGTCCAAGTCAATCTCTATTAACTAAAACATATCTCCCCATCAATTCATGCAAACAGGATGCATGATTGATCATCCCCACTTAACTGAATGTATCACCTATTATTTGTCATGCAACTCAAGTCATTAGTCATGCATTCCAAGTCAACTTGTAACAACTCTAACTTATCTACTGTTATAGAAAGATTCTAACTACCAATTTTCTACTTAAAATAACTAACTTATTTCCGTTCAGGGGTTTCCAAGTCGATTTCAACTGAATCAATTTTATTTCAACTAACATCTAAGTTTTCATTTTCAACTGAAATGAAACAACTAACAGTTTTCTCCAACCGTTTCACAAAAGATCAGTAACTAATTAACTATCAAACTAGGGTTTCCTCTTAAATAAAATAGTAATTTAATATTCATTAACTAATATCCATAATTTTCCATCTCAGCCGAATGAAACATTTAACTATCTAACTGAACAACTGCAAATTCTTACAACGAACATTTAACTGAAAATACAAATGAACTTAAACTAACTTGTATTTGCTTCCATAATACAAGATCATTAATTACAGCTAAACAATATACATGCTAAGTAAACATTTCAAAAATTTAAAGAAAGAGAAGGGTTTCCAGAAGATACAGTTAAGAAGCTGAAATACTTGAGTTTGACTCTCTGTCATCATGGAAAAAGGAAATATCATCAAGGGCTTTACCGCCCATCTGAAGACCTACTAGTCTCCCGTGTTTCTTCTACTAAAGAAACTTGTCCCTTCACGAGGGTAATCAACAAGGATCATTTTATCATCATGCTTTTGAGCCTGGTGCCAAGGACCTATACCTCTTGATCGAACCTTACTAAGGGTACCTCCCAACTAGAAAGGTTACTCTGATCAGTGGTATATCTGGTACTTGATAGCTGACAAATGTTGAATCTAGCATCATACCTTGGCCAAGGATTTCATTCTCATTACTGGCACTCCTATGCCGTCAGCACTCTCACCCTTGCTCGACATGATTACATTTGCCTTATGATTTAAATTATGATGTCCAATCTAATTTTCAGTTTTCTTAAGTTTCAGGGTTTTGTCATAACCATAATATATAAGAGATTGATCCGGTATTAAAATTCTTTTTTCTTTAATTTATTCCAGTTTTTTTTTCATGGATTCATCTTACAGCAGGGGTACAAATCAGGAGAAGTTCATTCCAATCAATAGAGATGAGAAGGTGACTCTAACGGTTCAGACCAGAATTTCTTTACAAGAAAACATGAGCTTAAACCCTTCTTACAACAAGGATGAACATTTTAAACTACTCTCCGCTCAAGCTATTCATAGTTTGATTTTTACTCTCCCCAGACAGATAGAAAAGACATGTTTTGCTCAGATTTGAATTCAAAGAAGTTTGCATAAGCTACAGAAATAAACAATAGAAATTGTAGTTCCCCATTCGGATTGACTAAGAACAATTATAAGAAGAGAAAAGTTAGAGCCCTGGCTTGGGTTCCAATATAAAAGCAAGCCAGAGCAAAATCAAATGCAGCTCGACTATAATGGTAATCAGTCAAGAATAGATGAACAGATTCGACTTGACGATACATTCCAACCAATGAGGAATCCATCTACAAAATTGAATTTATAACTAATTCTATCGGATCAAGCATTCAATTTTAACGTTTCTTTTACAGTTAATATTATTCTCGATTTCATGCTGTTGAAGATGAGAAATCACGAAAAATTACTACCATACATACCTGATTAAATGACTTGAAGCTTGTAGAAGCCGCTTAGAATCTCTACGTGATATAAAATGGTAACGGGGTCTGCAACAGTGCTATCCAAAGCTCAACCACGGAAAACTTTCCCCGTTGACACCCACCAAATATTTTCAATCATGAACAGAAAGATAGGATGATTAATTGAGAAGTGATTCCCTTAAGCAAGAATGGTCAAGTGAGAAACCAAGGCTTAGATCAAAAGAATGGCGTCACAGATGAACGAAGTAAAGAGCTCAAAGAAATTTGAAGCAAAGATGGACTGTTGAATGAATAAGAAGTGTGTAGAGAGAAGAGACTGTCAGCCTTCGTTCCCCTTTTACAAAAAACCTTTGAAACCTCTCTTCAAGATTTTTAAGGAGTCATGGCTGCATGACTTCCATTCTTGGTCGTTTCTCCGGAGATATGGTGAAAGCTGGCGGAAGGCTACTCCATTCCCAAACCATCGACGACAACCAGCTTAAATTTGATTAATTTTGACTTTAATCCTTATTTTATTTTATATTAAGTTTGACGGAAAAAGAATTATAGCTACCAAGGTTAATTTATTATTTTATAACCATTGCAAAAATATATATATTTATATACCCAGAATTAGTTCAACTTCAAGAGGATATTATTAATAAATATTTTAAGTTATATCCATTATTTTAATTAAATATTAATCACCTTATGAAATCTCCTTAAAAGATGATCATTGATATATCTATTTTAAATTGACTTGCATAATCAATAATTATATTAAATTACTTATGGCCAAGTTATGACTTCGATTCACTGTTCTTACACCGACTCACGGCAAGATGATAATTTCCAATCCTCTGTTAACCACAACCTCTCCCTAATGATATTTCCTTTTTCATCCTGGCATTGGCAATCTTGCATCCACTGACAAGAATTATGGTTAGATCGTTCTCAATGGTTATATATGTATTTAAATATAATCTCGTGAACACATTCAATTTCACGTGAACAAGAAATCCACTTGCATATAAAAAGATCGTTTTCATTATAGTTACAATAAATTAAACATTTATTTTATTCTCAATTTCGCATTCACATGAAAGCAGTTACTTGCAACTAACATAACGACCATAATTCCATTGTCATAAACATGTTCGAGTTAAAGGGGATGTAACACAACTAAAGTCAACTAGCATTCAACTGAAACTAACTACATGCAACTGAAGATAACTGAACCATAACTGAACTGAATTGAACTCCATGCATGTAAACGTCAATTCCTAACTTCTAGGATCTTTACATGCATTACTGAAGTGTTATCTTTCTCCAAACAGTTAACTTAACTCAAGATGGGTTCCACCTTCCATGTGGGTGCCCCATGTGCTCCTATTTTGTAGGAGCTTTTCTTGGGTGTCCCCACATGTTCCTATCATTTAGAATTAATTACAAATGTCAATTTACATGTTCATTTCATTCGAATTTAATCTCTTTCTAATCCTAGTGTTGGGGAACACTTTCCAAGGACTTAGGAGATACATGAAATATGTTTAGGATTGAAATTAAATGGCATCCTATTCCCAACATTCTCCCACTTGACATTATACATTGAAATTATTCTAAACAAGGAATCATTATTATAAATCAAGTACAAGACTCAAGGCCAATGGCTTTCCTACACCAACTAATCAATCCATGCCAACTTCAAATGCAACCTGCATAATCATGAAGCTCCAAGCAAATGATTAATACTCAAAACCAAGAGAACTTATCTGTAGGAACTGGTTTGGTAAGATAATCTACAACATTAATCAAAGTGTCAACTTTCTCAATTAATACCTTCCCACTCTCAACCATTTCTCGCACAAAGTGATATTGAACATCAACATGATTAGTAAGAGCATGATACATAGGATTTTTGGATAAACAAATAGCACGCTGACTATCACATTCATGTTTAACTTACTTGCAATTAAAACCAATACCTTTCCCAAGTCTCTATAACCAAACTGCCTCTTTGGAGGCATGTGAAACCGCCGAGTGTGTTGAACTCACATCCAACCAAGGTGTAGGCTTCTCGGTCTTTACTATTGAGAAAACTTTTCTTACAAGTAACCATTCCAACATATATCTCTTACCATAAAAGAAATCAAGCCTCACCTATCTCTCCAAGTATCCATGAGGACCTGTAACCAACCAATCCATGCCAAACTCCAAATGCAACATAGCACTATCATGAAGTAATCAAGCAAATGATTAATGTACCCAATACATAAGAGAACTACACAAGATCAATGTCAAAGCTCCAATCATGAATCAAGAACATAAACATGACAACATGATCTAACCATCTCCTCCAAGGAGATCACATGCATCATAACATATGTAAACATCCTAGTCTCAAAAGAACAAGTACCATGCCAAACTCTAAATGAGTATCAAGAGTAAACCATGACATAATAGCAACCACTCTAAACCAAGAAAATCACATGAAAATAACCTTACTAATGATGCATCCACATCACTGCCAACAACTCCCACTGAACTGTGGTACGAGCTACACATGGCATCATGACTACCATCCTCTTCATGAAGATCACTCTTTAACATCAAGCAAAGAGTCATCACTAACATTTTTACATGAAATGATCAATGCATGATTACCGTCATCCGAGGATTCCTCTGTAGAAGAATCAAAACTCTTTTTCTTGCTCTTATAATCCTTCTTCACATGTCCCAATTTCCCACAGTTCCAACACTTTACCTTACTCCATCCTTTGGACTTACCCTTCCCTTCCTTGTCTCCCTTAGGTTCCTTTTTCTTAGGCCTACCTTTTACAAACAAGGCATCTTGGATTTCCGTTCTAGACTTCCTCCTTATCTCCTCTGATAGGAGAGTAGAAATTATATTGTCCATCTTTGGATCTGCACCACTACCACTGATAGCAACAATTAGATTATCCCAAGATTCTAGTAAAGAACAAAGTAACAAAATGCATTTATCTTCATCTTCTAACTTTATATCTACAAATGCTAACTGACTTAGAATCAAATTAGAAGCATTCAAATGATTTGCAACATAATCACCATCTTTCATCTTTAAAGAATACAATTGCCTTTTCAAATACAACTTATTAGTAAGACTTTTGGTTTGATAGATATCACCTATTCTCTTCCACAGCTTATATGCAGTAGTTTCTTCTAAAACATTCAAGAGAACAGCATCAGCAAGATATAATCTTATGGTCCCCCTTGCCTTCTTATCAAGCTTAGCCCAATCCTCATCTAACATCATTGTAGGTGACTTTGTCTCATTACCAACAGCTAACCACTTTGTCTCAACTGAAACTAACTACACACAACTAAAGATAATTGAACCATATTTGAACTAAATTGAACTAAATTAAACTAAACTGATACTGAATTGAACTGAACTCCATGCATGTAAACATCAATTCCTAACTTCTAGGATCTTTGCATGCATTACTGAAGTGTTATCTTTCTCCAAACAATTAACTTAACTCAAGATGGGTTCCACCTTCCATGTGGGTGCCCCATGTGCTCCTAGTTTGTAGGAGCTCTTCTTGGGCGTCCCCACATGTTCCTATCAATTAGAATTAATTCAAATGTCAATTTACATGTTCATTTCATTCTAATTTAATCTCTTTCTAATCCTAGTGTTGGGGAACACTTTCCAAGTACTTAGGACATACATGAAATATGTTTAGGATTGCAATTAAATGGCATCCTATTCCCAACACTAAGGTGTCCACAACCTGGAAAAGCTTCTGCACAGTTTTTTTGGGCCAATTCTTACAACAAGTGTTTTCATAGAGTGAATGTTATCTTCCCAAGGACTTTGGCAGCCTAGGGTTATTGACATGAACAAACAGGGAATTGCACTTTACACTAAATGAATTGTGAGGGCTTGTGATGGCAGTGAAGCTTGGAAAGTCCTATTAATGAATTGTATCTCAACTAGTTCCCCTTATGGAAGACTAACCTGGAAAGGCCTTGGCTTTCATTCCCTTCTTATCACTCTCACTCCTGTCAAGATTACAGGAACTTTCGTAGTCAAAAGCATTTGGAAAGCATGTTAACCTATGAAGTCATCGATTCTATGGAATGGCAATGGTTTTTGCAATGGTCTCTCTATCAATCAAGAGTCCTCATGGTGACCTCCCAACAATATTTTCCAAGACAAGCTGCTCATAGAGATTTCTTGGATGCTCTCAAATTTTTCAAAAGAAGCATTAGGCATATCCAAGACTAAAACTCCAAGGCCGCTTTTGAATTTCATGGCCACTAGCTCATGCAAAGATTAACATGAATAATGTGATAAAGAAACTTTCCAAATGATAATTGAGGCAATGCCTTTTCAGCATTTAGAAAAAAAATCTCAGTCATTTATCAAAACCTTGGTGGTAGGTTTGAAAGTGGTATTTTGATACCCCATTCCATAACTACAGCCCCAACAAAGGATATAGGTGCCTTTCCCTGCATTTGCCTATGGTTTAGAAGTTAAATTCAAGATGGTAACTTTAGTCTCCATCTTTTATTTGGGATAAATGCTTCCAAACAATCTAGAAAACAATTGTGGGGCCCAATATTGCACATTTTTCCTAGTGTTGACTCAACCAAGGTCTCCATTTTGGCAAATGGTTATTATATATAGGTGTGCCAAAGCTCAAATAGGCAGTTTGAACAATCAAGCATTTATTTTGGTTTTGCGCCTATGCATAGTCAACTTAATTGTGGATTCCTAATTTTTTCATGCCTTTTAAACAAGAGCCCTTCACTAGGCACAATGTTTTGCCAAGCAATGGGACCAAATTTGCAACTATATTCACCAACTATGACATACTTTTAGATTGGAGACTCTTTTTCAGCATTTGAAAAAATATAAATATTGCTTGGTTTGCTCATGTTTATATCAATTCCAATTTTGCTACTCACACGAAGTTGTTGGTGGCATCTAATGTTCTTGTGTAGATTCAAGTTGAGGCCAACAAACTGGCCTTAGAAGTGGCACACCTCTAGACTCATCTTGATCACTAGAAGAATGTCCCTTGCATTGTGTTCATGGTGCCACTTTCCTTGCCTTTTCATACAAAAACCCCACTAAATCCAACGACAGGTCGCTCTAACTTTGCTCAACATAAATGCAAATGGTCTTCCTTGCCTCTGGCTGCACAGCCATCTGCGTTGTCACTGTTGACTAGCCAGTCAATGGTTTGGTCGCTACTTGGTCTCCATCAACTGGGTGGCCAATGGGTTAGTCATTGTCTGCTTACCACTCACCTGTGTACTCCCAATGCCACAAGTGTCAAGACAAATTCCCTCACCTAGCCCTTGTCGTTTTGCCGCAGAGGAATCTCTCAAACTCAATCACAGCTTTAAGTCCCAGACACAGAGCCTCAGGAGAATGAAGGCAATGCTCTCACTGATTGGGAACCAATTAATAATGGAAAAAAATGTCAAACAAACAGTGGGGTAACCCAGATGATCAGGACCATCCTCCCAGCAGATTTCTAGCTTTGACTACTTAGTTTTTTTAACCATTGACTTTAGGATTGTTTGATCTTGTAATTTTGTTTCACTGTTGCACTTGTTCCTTTTTGGGGGCAGCATGCTACTTTGTTTCATCAGATACAATACATTTAAAACTATGCAGATAAAACTAATTTGGCTACTGATAAATATGATAACATGTAAATGTTTCATCTGGCATTTATTCCTCGTGTTTTAATGATGAATAGGAACTGAAAAGAATAGCATTTTTGCATTCATCCTGTCCTCTCAAACCTGTTAACTCAAGGCCATTTAAAACTTATCCATGGTGCAAAGAAAATGACTCCAATGTTTCTTCACTAAGATCCATACAACTATCATACAACCACCCTCACTAGCAGAAATTCATGTAATTTGATCTAAGAATTAGACTTTGTCCTCCACTTTTTTTGCTAATAATTAGGAGTGGGGATAGAACGAACTTCCCCACTTTCTAAAGGAGGGGCCACTAGGTTAAAAAAATAAAAAGCTAAGAGACCACTTTTAATCAACATCACTCTACTCCTTTAGGTTGAGAACTCTATTGAATCCTCATAATTCCTTGAATCCTAAGGTTTCATCTATGTCACAATAATGACAAATGTTTGAAGAATTGATGACAATTAAGTCATATTTTCCCCACCAACCATGATATACCAGCCAAATGTTGTCAACAATGGAACTGTAAAAGCAGATAAAAAAAAATAGAAAATTAAAACCATGCCAATTTCATTCTTTTTAATAGGTGCCAGATAGATTTTAGGCTTTGCAATGTTTTGACAACAGTTAGACTAATATTTAGATATCCTTTAATTATAATTTTATTTGGCTAATTAAACATTAACGTCTTAATATTTAAGATATGAATATCACAATATTATATGTCCTGTTGCAGCCTATTGAACAAACAAAGACCAATTAAATTCCTACTAGAGTTTGTGTTGTCCTTGCTGATTTTCCATGAAATCCACTAAGCAACACATCCAAAGGCTTTTAATTCTGTTTTCAAGTCCAAAATGAGGGTTCTCAAACCCTTGGTAATAATGTTTGCAGAAATATCGACCATATCAAGTTTGGCCAATTTTGATGCAGAAAGTCTATGACCACACATATTTTGATCCACTAGGCAGAGAGTACAAATTCAGCAAAATATTAAGTTTGAATCAATTTGACTATGTTGGAAAAACTTGGATGAGTTTCCCAAAATTGAGCAGATACAGAACAAATTTGGAAAGAACGACTCTTGAAATAAATAAAAAGTGAATGCTTGAATTCAACTGCAGAACTTTGCCAATGTTTCCTGTGCCAGTTGAGAACAGAATTCCCAAGTCATGAAGGAAAAATTGTGCATGAAAAGATGTTCATCTAGCATCAATAAGCATTATATCCATACTGTTTACGCTACTACCATTCAACACCCAAGGAATCCTGATGTCTTGCAAATTTTATAAAATCTAGCCAGAAATGATGCCTGTAGAGATTATATATAGATGAGACGAAAAAAGCCTTACCTCCAGATTTTGAGTATATCGTCCAAGCACAGCATAAGCAAGCTTGCGCATACTTTCATTGGGTGAAGATAAGCTAGCAAATGCTAAACCAAGTAGCCCCAAGCGAGAAAAATCCATAGGTTCAATGTATCTGACTGCCAATGCATGTAATGAGAATTCCAAAATGAAGGCTGGATCATAACAAGCAATGCATGAACTATTCAAAGATGGCCTTTCTTCGGTTTCCTGAGAACATGAACGTGTTGTCACACATACAGAAAATTCATGTGATCAAAAAATAAAAGAAAAACACTTGCATCCAAACATTAAAAATTTAAAACTGTTTCACATTTACAAAAACAAAAATTTAAGAATTCGTGATAGAATTTTTGTATGGCTTTCCTTGATTTTGAGAAGGTTTGTGATCACATAGAATGCCCTTTAGTATGTTTTGAGGGCTTCGGTACTTCAAGAGAAATTTTGTAGAATGGTCCTTATCATGTTAAGAGATGCTTCTGCTCGAGTGGAAATTAATGGTTTCCTATCTGATTCCATTGTCCTACAGTGTCCATTAGACAAGGATGCCCTTTGGCCCCATATTATTTGTGCTGGCTGCTGAAGTCTTGCATTACTTGTTAAGAGATTCTGCAATTGCCCCCCTCGTTAAACCATCAAGGCTTCCTGAACTGATTAATCTGCAGTTTGCCAATAATACCACCCTTTTGTCAGGTGGATAAATAGAATCTTTCCTTTTTCTCTTTTAGACTTGAGCTTAACTGTTCAGCTTCTAGTTCAAGGATCTCTTGTCTAAAGTCTCAGGTCTTGAGCTAGCAGAGACTCTCCAACTGATTTGGAGAAATTGGGTGGGTATGGGATAGTCCTTGTAAAATGATTAGCTATTCGGGTACTCCTGCTGCTCTCTCCCCCTCCCTTAGCAACATGTGGTAGTGGATGTTTGAGAAAATTGATAAAAAAGTGATTAAATGGCAGTTATATGTTGTCTCTGGCAAGCAGGTTTCAAGTAAGTTAGAAAGTTTCGTCTTCTTATAAAATCTAGTATGCTTCTGCTTTGCTGTTTTGTAATTCACTTATTGAAAAACTGCACAGATTAGTCAGGGACTTCCTGTGTTCTAATGGGAAGGGAAATAAGATAAGGCATGCTGTGGCTTGGAAATGGTGTAGTTATCCTTGCAAATACAGTGGATTGGGACTTTAACATTTTAATTTTTAAAGTTTCAGGGTACTGTGCTGACTGTTAAAAGGATTATAAGGTCTCTTGAGGAAGATGAAGCATCAAAAATTCTGATTGGATACAATATTTCTGCTGAATTTCCTCAGAAAAAGAAAAATTAGAAAGGACTTTGACCCCTTGATTTGCTGTTTGGTTCTTTTCCTGTAATGTTAGCTAGATCTTCAGTGTCTTGTGGTATTTGGAAAGTCTGGGAATCTGCTAAGCAGCTTTTGTCTGGTCATGAATTCTTTCCTAGTAGGGCCAACACTTGTCAAGGATTTAGGTCCCCCTGGTGAAATCTCTCCTGTAACAATAAACTCTTAGCACTTATTGGGGGCTATTCTGTTAGATGGTAGTTCTTTAAGGGGATTCAGACTTTTGTTGATATAGAAAATCAGGGCTTTCTTTAAAAAGCACAAAGATATACTGAGAGGGGAGAGGCGGGGGGGGAGAGAAGGGGGGTGTGTGAATCAGTATATCTATAAACTTTTACGCTTTACAACCTTTATCAACTTCAAATTCAAACACAAATCAACTATGCTAGAATATCTCAATATGAACAAGTTGACAACAAGATTTTACGTGGAAACCCTTATAGGATAAAACCACGGTACAAATAATGTACTTTATGAATTATATATGCTTTTACAAATAATGTAGGCACCAACCTACTTGAATCACCAAATATGTAGTTTAGTAGGCACCAACCTACAAAGATCACCAACCCTTAATCTTGATTTAGTAGGCACCAACCTACAAGGAGCTTCAACCCCTAATGCCTGATTTAGTAGGCACCAACCCTTAATGTTCGTAGGCACCAACCTACCGGAGGCTCCAACCCCCACTTGCCAAGCACCTACTTAGCAAAGATAGAAATATCAAGAATAATACTCCACCTTCGATGTTGCTTCTTCAACGGATGATGGATAATTCTGCTCAAGCACTCTTTCTCTTGAATTTATCTTTCTTGAGAGATATAGCATATGATGAATTCACTTTTCTTTCACTCACAAATTCACAAGTCTGTCATAAATTCTTCTTTTACAAATTTGCTCGTCTTACAAGTCTGTCATAATCTTCTCTGTAGATATATTCAATTCACTTTTATCTGCTCCACTTCACAATTCTTCCTTTTTAACTTTTCTCATAGGCTGCATGTATATTTCAGAATAAGTCTGAAATATACTTCATTAAACTCTGCCCTACACTGTATTTTTTAAGATATATCTTTTATTCCTTACTCCAACACTCTCCAATCACAGATTTCATTAAAATCCATAATCCTAATTGCTTCCTCTGTCTTCTAGATGATATGGCTTCCTCTTCTTTACCCATACTTAAATGATATTCATTTCATTCACCAGCACTTCAAAGAATCTGCTTTTTATTCCCACTTACACACATTTTCACATACAAATCTGCATCTTACTTTTTCTTCACACAAATCTGCATAAGATGAGCTTTTTAAATCTTCATGTATTCTTCTTGTGATGAATGATTTTTCCTTTTATTTCACACACAACACACATTTTCTACTCCATCTACACTCTCCTTTTTTATATGTCTTCAAAGAGGATGATAGACACATCCTTTCATAATGACTACCTCCTTTCACAATGGATGCAACACTTCAAAAGTATTGTTGTTCTTATGACTATATTAATTGCTTCATATAAATCCTTTTTTAAACATTCACACCTTTGTAAAGCGCTGCCTTTCATTACAATGCTTTTCTCCATAACAAATCGCACCATTCCATTAATGAGATCGCGCCATTTTATAACTAATGTTTGGTTACATAAACTTGTGTTTGCTTAATTGAATTTCATTACAATGCTTTGAAATAGAACACATCCCTCCAAGAGACAAATCGAACAAGACACATCTTTTCAATCGAATGATCTTTCAGGAGTTATGACTGTTCAAAACACATTTTCTGGAGAGTGATAAGTCGCTGCATTCACAAACCAGATTAAGTAAAAACATGTCCTTGGAGAATCATTTAATTAAAAGCCATGTTCATAAGAAACACGTCTTTCCAAGTCTTGATTAGTCGCATATCTTCAGAAAGACATCTTTTCAAAAACATATCACTTGATTTTAAACATTACAACCTTAAAGAGAGCCCGTTTTTAATCCTTCTTGAAATGATTAGTTACGTCTTATATGCTTTTGTTATAATCGATTAACCTTTGTAGCAGCAACTTTAGACTTAACCATTATGTCGACCATATTAATAAACCTTTCAAATCTGAAGGAAATCTGATGGTGCAACTTTAGATAATCAAATCTGGAACATAATCTGATAATCAACTCTCATATTATTTATAGTTCCCTTTCTTTGTGATATTTGATATTCCATTCCTTTACTTCGAGCATACATATACTGTACATACTCTTTTCTCTTTTGGAATCTGCACATAGGTTCTTCATAAGGTTTTTTTATCCCCGTTCTCATATTTGCCTTGTGTCTGATGTAACTCTGATGCATTCTCTAAATAACACCGCATTCAGACCTATTTCTCTGTTATATATATCATGGCATGATTTCACCTTATGCTTACCATTCTGAATCATGGTTTTGGACTGGATGTTACTCAGAATGTGCAAAGTTCGTGTATTTATCTTATGACTTTTCTTTCCTGTCAAGAGCTGATATGAATAAGCTTGCTCAATGTCTTTATCCTTTATGATCTCAATGACAACTTCCAACTGTCTCGACTTGAGCACCTTTGACATCAATAACAATATTTCCAACATTCTTCTCTCTTGGGGTGGATTAATGAATAAAGTATGTACTCCTGATTCTCATAGAAGAAAACATGTTATGCTTTTCAAAGCCTTTCATAGATTAGTTCAGCATGTGTCTATTCCCTACAATACTGAGGTTTAGAGCAATGTGAAGTGGGGTGAAGGTCCTCCCCTTCTGGTGATTGTTAATGCTACTCTTTATGACAAACATCCTCTTTCTAAGGAGGTTTCTGTGTTTTTGAATTGTTTATGGCGGCTTGATGACTCACCTAAAATATGGCAAGTCAGATTAGGCTTGATCTGGTCATCCCCTATTGAACCTAGGAAATCCTCTTTTATATGGCTCCTTTCGCAGAAGCTTTCTGTAGCCTTTTCTTTGTCCTCTTATGGTGTGTGTGAATCCAGGTTTGCTGCAGAATGTAGAAGAAACCTATTACCATGTACTAATTGTTGAAAACTTATGATCAGATTTGCATGCACAGAAAATTATTCAAATCAGACACAATAACACAGCAGATACCCTGGGAAAACCCTCCACTTGAGGGAGAAAAACCCAGCAACAAAGATCTCTCTTCTCTATATAAATAATGGCAACAATTCGCTTTACAATGAGGCCAATTACAAGGCCAATATTCAGCACCTACACTAGATGCAATGATAGATAATAATCTGCCCTCCCTTGATACCTAAATCTGCACTTACAGAAATGCGCAATCTGCTCTTGAAGAAAATTCGCACTTGAATGAAGGAGAGAAAACAAACTTGCTTGATCGTATAACAAGGAGAGAAGTGGTCTCTTATAAATACATGGCTATATGAGATCTCACAAGGTCGGCCTCAACATAAATTACAATTTGAACAAGTCGGCCAAGATACAATAATCAATGAATATAATTTACAAAGAAGGTCGGCCCAGAATAGTAAATATATTATTTACAAAGAGATGCGCCCATACTCATTTATTCTCACATATAAATAAATAGCCAATAGGCTACATTTATTTATGACTTTACTCGAGGCTGGAAGGATGAACCCGAAGCTGCTCAGTATCATTAACACTCCCTCTCAGCTAGGGAGAGAACTTCCAGCTACACAATACGAATCATCTCAGTATGAAGTCCATCAGCTATCATTGCCTGCAATCAGATATAAAGAGAAAGGATATCACCTCAACGTGATGACGAACATCATGGTTACATCCATGTGTGAAATAACATATCACCTCATTGTGATATTGACCACCATGGCTACACCCATGTATGGAAAGGAGCTTATCACCTCATCGTGAAAGCATATCACCTCATTGTGATATCAACCATCATGGCTACACCCATGTATGGTATGTACAAGTGTTCATCACTTGCGTGATTTTGTCACCTCAACGTGACTTTCACCATGGCTCTCCCAGAGGGTGAAACACAAGTACAACATATGTCATGGAGTCGCACACATGAAATCCACCATGACTCAGCTCAGAGGGTGGAAATGAGGGCTTTCACCTCAAATTCTTCCGTCACAGAAGAAAATGCATTAACAAGGGATTTCACCTCGAACTTCTCTCACAGAGAAGAACTCATTAAGCAAGGCTCACTGATTACTGAGACTCATACTCAGTCAAGGCTGGATTCTCCACCATACCAAGCTTGTCTCGAAAGTATACAAACTTTACCCTAGCGAGAGGCTTGGTGAGAATATCTGCCGTCTGCTCATCAGTGCTAATGTACCTCAACTGTACAGCCTTCTGCAGTACCATATATCTGATATAGTGGTACTTGATCACAATATGCTTGGATCTATCATGAAACACGGGATTGACAAAAAGCTTCACACAACTCTGATTATCACAATGAATAAAAGTAGGCTCCATTGATTGTCTAAACAATCTTGCAAGGAGCTTACGAAGTCACACTGCTTCTTGAGTTGCCATGCAAGCTGCAATGTACTCAGCTTCTGCTGTACTCAATGCTACAGAAGACTGCTTCCTGCTGCACCAGGAAATCATAGCAGAACCCAAACTGAAGCAACAGCCAGAGGTGCTCTTACAACCTGCCCAATCAGAATCAATGAAACCAAGTAACTCCAAGTCAGCATGTGAAGTATACTTCAACCCATATCCAATTGTGCCACGCAAGTATCTCAGGATATGCTTTGCTGCAACAAGATTACCATCTTCTTCAGGCTCAGTAGGCTCCCTCTAAATCTTCAGGCACCTGCATCAACCTTCTGACCTCTTCGTCCAAGATTGCCTGCAACACTTTGACTTAGATAAATGTTTTCTAGCGCACACCTTTGGTACTGAAGAGAGTTTAGGATAGTCCTCCTTGACCTCATCTCAGATCTCACTATTCTGAATAGGTTTGCGGAGCTACCAATGACAAATCCAGATGACAGTCTTGAGCAATTCTAATCTCAGCAGCTGAAGGGATCTTCCAAGGATTCAGCACCTAGCTTTGCAATACAGTAATCTTCACTTCTTCTCAGCGAGTTACAAAACTCCCTCTTGATCTCTTCTTCAGAGATTGCAAAGAAGACTTTTGGAAGTGAACTCCCTCTGGCCACCAACTCAGTCCCATGGCTGCAAGTTGTGACTTCATGCTTGATCATTTCTTTGGTTGGCATAACTTCCTCATAAGATGCCTCAATATTTTCATCGCTAAGCAATCTCTCTTCACTTTCTTGCTTCTAGCTGTTCACAAGGCATTTTTAGAGAGAGATTACCAACAACTTATAACTATCCAAAGAAATATCAAGACTAGAATCATACAAGGTTTACTATCTCAAGTTATAGCATGAACACATAAGATTTTTAAGAATAATATCAAAAGATCAGGATGAAGGGCTAAAGAAACATATCTTTATATAACTCTTTCTTCCATCTTTTACTCCTCTCGAGAGTGCCAAACTCAGTACAAAAAATAATCTACACATCTACAGATGTCTTAAGTGCAGTTAGCATGTTTAACATAGAACTAGACCCCACAATGTACTATCACAGTCCATGCACAAGAGAATAGTCTCGATGTGATCATTCTATCACAACGAAAATATAGTTCTCTTTTTCCTCTCAAAGTCGCACTCAAAGACCTTCATAGCTGCAAAGAATAATAGGTAACTCCAGAGGATCTCATCCCAAAGATCACTATTCAAGAGAAACTAAGACAGATTTCCACAATTTATCAAAACTCAATTTCAACCTAGAATGTGATTTCAAAGAAGTAAACAAAGAGTACTTATCTCTTTAAAGATGGTACACCATAGAGTTGGATCTGTGGCTTTGACTCATCTTAGCTACCTTTAGTGTGCAATACATGGTCCGCTGCGAAAGTAATTCAAGTCTTCATTTTGCACCACTCAGCACACACTTTACACCAACAGTGCGGTTTCCTAATCTGCGCAGCCTTGAGAGAAGGGAGGAAACCTCGCTCCAGTTGAAGACATCAGATACACAATAGTCAGTATCAGAAATCATCTGAATAGTATTAATAAATGACCTGGAGATGTTGATATTCCCAATTTGGTGAAGAGATAGAATGTTCCAGTTCGAGCTTATAATTGACTTGACTAACAAAAACAGTGCCAAGGAAGAAATAGATAGCATATAACAATAGGATGTTCAGTCCGCCTTCTCAGACCTATCAGATAGCATTTAATGCCCGACTCGGGTAAGCAAAGATTCTGCGATCAACAGAACAGAGTCGACTTCCTAAGATTCATGAAGAGAGATCCGATAACCCATACTACTGGAGAAAGTTGTCTCGGTGGCTATCTCGGGTCTTTCCTTCATACGGCAGTGTCACACTTCCATTTGTGACTCTTAGTGCTCAGATAATCTCTTGATAGATGATTTATCCAACAGTAGCCTTCTTCCGTGATTTTGTCTTTTGCTTTAGACTAATCACGCTACTATAGGTAGACGCCTCCAGCATATATGATTATCGGTGCCAATGATTATTTTTATTTTATTTTAGTATTCGTGAATGCTCCCGCAACTATGAAAAAAATGATCAATTCCA